>CM061919.1:206791297-206975175 GCA_031002005.1 Vandiemenella viatica | reverse complement strand
AGTGAGTTAACGAAGTGTTTTCACAAAAATGGCTGGTCACCCAACAGCATTATATTAATTCACAAACGCCGCGCCAAGAAAACTTCGTTCTTATATAAACTCTATTTGTTCCATAATACTAAAAATTATCGAGGAGAACTTTTGTGTTTGCTAATGTAACCTGAATGAGATGACAGCGCGAGACATCAAAATATCTTTTTTATTTAACGCAGTGCGTCTGTACAACAAGAGATATACGCTGGAAAATCCACAGTTCCAACGATAGACAAATAACTCCTTGTCTCTAAACATTCATGTTCCTGAAAATATCCAAAAATAAGTACACCTAGACTGAACAATATCTTCAAATGCGGCGAGGAAGTACACAATTGCAACTGATAATTTTTCATTGCTGCATCAATGTAACCACATTTTATACATCAAGATGACCGTTTCAATTCTTGTTTTATAGAGGTCCGCACATATTAAATAAAAGACGAAACTCATTTGTCCGCGTGCAGCATTTAATTATAGGACCGAGAGTGGTGGTGCAACGGCTATCGTTCTGGCCTAGCATTCGGGAGGACGGCGGTTCGAATCCCCATCCGGGCATCCAGATTTGGGTTTTCCATGGTTTCCCAAATCACTCCAGGCAAATGCCGGGATGCTTCCTTCAAAAGGCCATGGCCGAATTCCTTCCCATTCCTTGTCCCCCGTCCCTTCCCGTCTCTAAAGACCTCGCTGATAGAGAGACGTTAAGTAGATAAAACAATAATAATAAAAAAAATAATTTTAGATGATCTTCAAGGTCCCCGCTACTAGCAGCCCTTGAAAATGATAGCATTTATTATTCCATGGTTTGTAAAATTCCTAGCAAAAAAAAAAAAAATTTATTTATTTTGAAACTACTAATTCAAAAATACCTCCACAATTTAGTTATTCATAGTACTCTAAAGAGTATACGGAAAGTGTTTTAATCGTTCTGGAGTTTATGGTTTTTTACAACAACAAAAAATATTTTATTTTTGCCTACAAAAAATCATATATACATATATATCCTTTGGTAGAAAATTTCGTGTCTCCGTTAACAAGTACGTCATGGAAATTGTCCGTTACGACTTTTTTTAAAACTTTCCTCTAAATATTTTTTTTAGTGGATTTAACTTGATACATATACTGGGTACGAAATCTTATACTCAGAGTAACATGCACTTAACTGTTTTCTAATAATAGTCGTTCCAATTACGAATTTACATTTCTGAGTAAGGTAAGGATCTTAAAAACTGCGCGGCATATAACAATTACATTTAAGGTATTGCCGCAGCACGAAGAAAGCGAAGTCTCGTCAAGTTGTTCTTAAATTTATTTAGGAAACACCGCGATGTTGATACAAATTAATCGAACCACACGATTGTTTTTGAAGTAGTTGGAAAAATAATTAATGATAATAAATTATTATTTTCTCTGCCAAATCCTGGAATAGCATTATCCAAACTAAACCTCAGACACTTGGCTTTTATACAGTAGTTGCAGTAGCGTTACGTCACTATCCCTCACAGAGTTCTCACTGACCTCTCTCTGACGTCATCACCACGCTCTGCATTCTCGTCAGGCGCTGTCCGCGCCCATCTTGTGGCGATGGATTGCTCTGCCACCAGCTCAGCACGTCAGCATACACCGCGATCGTAATGTGTCAGTTAACTGAAAATGCAAAGTGGAATAGGCGGAGGTGGAGCTCGGTAATCGGGCTTCCAAACCGCGGCACTAAGGGTGGTGTTGCGAAAGCAAGACCCCACGCTTCGGACTTATTTAGCTTCTCCGTTGAGTTTTTCAACGGTACTCAATGGAACGTAAAATCCTCGGCGTCACTGGATTCGAACCCCAGTCATCGCGATGGCAGTCAGACACTGTGCTACGCGGCCCCTGTTGTATGAATTACTAAATTCGTAAAAATTGCCATAAATTCGTGTACAGCAAGTATTACACATTTTGGATTTTCATGCGATTGGCAAAGGGAAGATGTGTTGTCTCCATTTAGCATCAGAGTGTCTCCATTTTGATGGACCCTGTGAGGGAATTATTTGAAGAAACTTGAACTAAATTCTTGTCTAAACAAATAATTTACCAAGCTCTCTTACTCACCCCGATAGCTGTTGGCTTGAGAAAGGTAGTATCATGCGCCGCCATTCGCTAGCAAATTAACAACAACCAGGCATATTATAAATTCGAGGTTATGTGCACAATTTAATACCTAATCAACTGCTATGAAAATAGCTTCAAGAATACATGCATTACGTTTGCTTTTGTAGTATTTTTACCGTATATATATGGTAAAAATTTAAGGCTGATAAAACGTGTAACTACTTTTAGCCTTTTAGTAACATGTCGCTACGGTTTTTTTCCCCCCCCCCCCCTGGCTGTCATCAGTCTCTCGACTGGCATCATGCAATCCTCCATCCCTTCCTATCTTGTGCTAAACTCTTCATTTCCACATATCCCTTACAACCCATGTTCTCAATTATCTGCTTCATATATTCTATTATCTGTCTTCCTCTACAGTCCTCACCATCGACTGTTCCCTCCACCAGCAAATTAACCTATCCAGCATGTCTCAAAATATGACCTACCATCCTGTCTCTTCTCTCTTTAAGCTTCTTCCACAAACTTCTTTCTTCACCCATCATTTTCCAAACTCATTCATTTCTTACCTTACCGAGCGGGGCGGTGTAACGGTTAGCGTTCTCGCCTCGCATTCGGGAGGACGGCGGTTCGAATCCCCGTCCGGGCATCCAGATTTGGGTTTTCCATGGTTTCCCCAAATCACTCCAGGCAAATGCCGGGATGCTTCCTTCAAAAAAAAAAGACCATGGCCAAATTCCTTCCCATTCCTTGCCCCCATCCTTGCCCCCCATCCTTTCCCGTCTCTAAAGACCTCGATGTTAAAAAGAGACGTTAAGCAGTTACAAAAAAAAAAAAATTCTTACCTTGTCTGTCAACTTAGTTTTCAGCATTCTTCTTAGCAACACATTTCAAATGCTTCAATTTTACTTCTTTCCGGGATTCCTAAAGTCTATGTTTCGCTACCGTAAAGTGCTGTGCTCCACACATAGAGTTTTCAAAAGTTTTTTCTAATTCCAATATAAAAAAGCTTAAAAAACATAAATTGCTCAAGATCTCTGCTGAAACAACAAAAGTTAATTGTCATTCCGTTATAGCCTAAATTTCAGTTTAATTAAAACTTTCGCTAATGTTGCTGCTTGGCCAAAGTTTACACATTACAATTACTTTGCTTTTTACGTCTTTACTGATCACTTTAGTATATTCACTGTACGTGAGTTAGTAGGTTATTTAAAGTGGACATCAGAATTCTGATAAGTTACCTAAACGAGTATTCTGGCAATTAATTTCTCCGAAGTTGCTTAGCTATTTAATAATCTGTATTAAGTTCTCTGGCCGCTACGGACACAATGACCAAAGATTACATTATAAATGTTTTGCCAGCCTCAACCAAGAATAACGTTATGCTTTTTAGCAGTACTCAATGGATGGCAGGCTGACCCTTCCGATCGTAAAATCCTCGGCGTCACTGGATTCAAACCCCAGACATCGCGATGGCAGTCAGACACTGTGCTACGTGGCCCTTGTGTATGAATTACTAAACTCGTCAAAAATGTCATAAGTTCGTGTATAGCAATCTGTGGTTGATCTTGTTGGGACACAGAACGTCGCTGGTGAGTAAATTATATATTGGTTGGATTTCAGCTTTGTGATTTTCTGCATATTTGCCTTACATTGTAAAAGGTTGCTTGAGGCTAAGTTTTTCTCCATTGGCATTCGGGAGCAGGCGGCCTCAAACATCCGCCCTGTCATCCAAATTTTAGTTCCCTAAATCACTACAGGCGAATGAATGCCTGAGTTCTTCCTGCAAAAGTCCACGGCCGTATATTTCTCAGAACGTATTTGTATCAGGGTGGAAACTGTGGACCCAGCAGTGCAAGTTGCAATCTGAGATATGTCAGTCCTCGCCACTTAGCCGATGTGATATGTAGAATATTACTTCACTATTTTTATGAGGCTCAGTTTACAGAATTTCATCCTTGGTATACAGCTTCTCAGCAAGGATAACCATCAGCCCGTTTTCTAGGCATCACAGCCAGCCGGCAAGGCACAGTTTCACTTGCAGACGTTACGAAAAGATAATTCACCTCTGAAATTATAATCCAACAAGCCAGAGATGTACACAGCAATTTCCAAATAAGTCTTACACAGCTTTTTTCCATCTGTGGAATGACCGTTCGGTTAAACATCTGTAATCAGAAAAGGTCACTTGTCACTTGTAACTAGAAAAGCAATCAACGTTAACAAAAAAAAAAAAAAAAAAAAAAAAAAAACACAACATAAGTGTCTGTATTTTCATGTATTCCTTTTACAGATGTTGCTAATGACATTACTATAAGAAAACAAGACACAGTCGATATTACCTCAAACCTACAGCTTTATTTCAATTTGTACAAACAATGAACATTCTGCCAATACAAGTGATCATTTTATTTGTTTAATTTTCTGCTTTCCTCTTTTAACTCCATTCTACTTTCATCTTCAGCGATTTATCTGCATGCTATTCATACAGTTTTTTGTTAATTAGTTTTAGATGTCAGTATGAATACGAAGTTTATTTCAATTATTTTTACCTATACATATTCCTGTTTCAGGTACCGAACGTGATGGATGAGCGGTTAACGCTCCGTCCTCGTATCGGGAGGACGCCGGTTCGAATCCGCGTCCGGCCATCCAGATTTGGGTTTTCCATGGTTTCTCCAAATTACTCCAGGTGAATGCCGGAATGATTCCTTCAAAAGGCCATGGCAGAATTTCTTCCCGTTCCTTGTGCCCAGTCCTATCCTGCTTGTAATGACCACGACGACGACGAGGCGTAAAAAAAATAAAAATAAAAACTGTCTGTTCGATCTCAGCGACACAAAAAGAAAGCAGGGGCTTACTTTAAGGCTTACAAAAATTAATTAATTGCAATTTTTAGAAAATGGTTCCCAACATTTAGGTATGATATCTTTACAATCGACCAGCCTCACCGTTACGGAGATACTCGTTCCCAGGTCCTGGCCACAACATTCTCAGTGGATTTCCCTATTTGCCATACGTCGCTAGAATGACACCTTTTTATGCTTTCCTTCCCACATGACGTACCCGCAACGCCACGAGAGGGCATTCAATCTCGCGGTGAACAGTGGTGTTTTGGCTCATAAGTATATCTCTGCTTGGTATTATAATTTTTTATTTTTGCCTTTCGTATTTGTGTACAGTTCCTTCCACAACACACAACTGCCTTTTACCTTGCATCGCAGGTACACTTGCTTTTAACAGTAATAAAATAAAATGCAGTTATTTATTTGAAATTTCCTGGTTAGTCTAGCAGCGCTGTGGTGGCAGCCAATTTAACTAACTCTTCGGGCATTATCGCTGAAAGTTGTCGAGCCATTGAGTTACGTCCAATCTCAAGCCACAACGCATTTTATTAAAATGTTTTCTTGCCCTACTTATTTGCATTTTTTAACCACATGGTATTCCCTGCGTATTTCAGTGTCTGTATCAAGCCCCACTAATAATCTTCCACATTATTATCTCTAAAAGAGCCGCATGAACAAAATAGTAGGATGAATTAGAGCAATTCTTAGCGCATTTCCGTACTGCACTTCCATAGTTGGAAGTGTTTCTATGAGCTTTATTTCGAAAACTTCGTAACTTCTGCAGCTTATTCTTATAAATGCATCATTCATTTGGTTACCGAATGTGGTTTACGAGATTCCCAGAGTTCCAGTTTTGATAATTATAGGACGATCTTCCTCTGTCCCCTTTTATTGTCCTTATCAGATGCCCATTTCTATCCCCTTCTCTGTATATCCTCCTTTAGTTGATTTATCCATCTTTTGCTTCGTCTTCCAACGGGTATTTTGCTTGTTATCTTTTGTAAGTTCTCGGTGATCTTGTGCTGTCCATTCTTTTAACATGCCCAAACTGCTTCAGTCTTCCTTCTATGGAGTCATTCTATTCTTAGTTTTAATTAATCTCATCATTCTTTATGTGACCACAGTCTTGGATATTACTAACGTCCTTTGATGTTAGTGTGCATGTATCCAGAACATACGTGAAACTGAAATGAGATGTGAATTGTGCAGAGAGATTTTTATTCTTATAAATTCATGTAGAATAAAATGTAATAAGAACAGTGGGTGCAATGATTCATTTAGTGAAAATTCCGAATTGGTAATGCTGGGTCCAGCATTAAACGTGCTCAAGGTCCATGTGCAACAAATTAATCTTCCGCACCACAATTGGGCTGCCAAGAAATCGTTATGACTATGTAGGGATGAGTAGACTAATCCGGTGAAACACTGAGGTGACCAGAGCAGATCGAACTTCCTGCGGCAGCTGGGAGCACTACTTTTGGCGGACTGCGACTGTACCGGCAGGTGTGTGAGGGCGGGCTAACGTTGCAGAAGCCGAAAGTAGCGCAGAAGCCGCCCCCGCTACCCGGTAAATCAATGTCACACGGGGCTGCGACCAACGGACTCACTACACGGCAGCAGCGACCAGCCACAATCATAATATCTTCGGATGCAACAAATAATGGGATAACAACTGTATGTACAACACAACATAGATTTATTACTCATAAGCCTTTCACTAATTAGTGTGGAACAATTTCTGCCTACAGTCACTAGACAACCTCTGAAGAATTACGTAGGTTAATAGTATTTCCACGCCAACTGTGAACGCAGTGTGTTTTTTGACAATAAAATAGCCCCATAACTTTTAGAACCATATGCAACAGAAGCTCATTGAAGTTTTAGTAATAATATTGTCAATGGCTTATAATCGCAAAACAACAGGAGAGGTATTGTTGATGATAAACGTGGTTCCGAACAAAGTGATGAGAAGATTTACAAGAGAAGTTAAGGAATTGAGTTAGAAAACTTTGGTCAAACCATTGCTTGAATATGTTGGAGTAGTTTGGGATCCACATTTTGGTTGTCAGGTACAGGAGTTGGAGAGTGTGCAAAGTAAAACAGTTAAATTTGTTTGTGGAAATTACCGCACGACCCAGTCAGTAACTGATAAGATAAAGGATCTGGACTGGAAATCATTAGACAACAGGAGGAGGGTGAAAAGATTGATGAGAATGTACAAGGTGGCGATTGGGCTTAGAAGGGTATTGGTCAAATAATTAGAAATAGTGGATGAAACGGAAAACATAACCACGTGCACAAACTGGCAATCATTTTTATGCATAAGGGAGTGCGAAAATTTTCTTTTGTGGTTAAGGGTGTCAGGGAGTGGAATAAGATACCAAGGAAAGTGATTAATAACTGAGCAAAATTAAAATTCGTAAATCTCAAAAATATAATGGTGGAGGAATTTAACACTACAATTACATAAGATAATAATAATAAAATAGTAAGAAATATGTGATTAGATGATTAGGAAAATTGCCAGTGGAGCGCGCGTTCCATTGCAATTCAATTCAATGTACCACTGAATTTATTCAACACAGTTTCTTGAAATTAACATTCAGATTCCCATAGTATACTACAACAGGCTGTTAACATATTTCACATCATAAAATAGTTTTCACACAAATATAAATCGGCGCCATGTGATGTTTACACACCGATCATGGTGGGTAAGCAGTTAGCGCTCTGGCCTCGCATTCGGGAGGACACCAGTTCGATTCACCGTCCGGGCATCCAGATTTGGGTTTTCCATGGTTTCCCCAAATTACTTCAGGAGAATTCCGGGATGCTTCCTTCAAAGGATAATTTCCGGATTCCTCCCCGTTCCTTGTCTCCAGTCCCATCCCACCTCTAATGACTTCGACGTCCACGAGGCGTAAAGCAAAAAAAAGATGTTTACTCGCTAGGAGTTAAACACAAAAAAAAACAATGCCCTTTCAGCTTGTTATTGGCAAGGCCTCAGATTCTTACCATGATAGCTAGCGATAATAATCTTACGCTTTGAAGGGTACAGAGACTATTATAACCACAGCTTGTGGCACCCTTTCAAAATACGAACCAGTTTACAAATGTTAACACAATAATTCATGAGATTCATAATTAATAAAAAACCAAATAATACAATATTAATATCAATAATAATAAGATTTGGGGAGGGGAGTTATGAGATTGTCACACACTGAATGTCTGTCACATACAAACAGTTGATAACATCAAAGCATGTAGCTTTCTGTAAAGATCGTGGATGACCAAATTGAGATATGACACTGGGTTAAAATCCCTCCGTTATTTCCTCGTATCCACTGCCTACGTTTTCTCCCAAAGTTACAGATGATCTTGTGGCGAGAAGAAACGTCATTCCATACACAGACAGCGAAAGTATATGAGAAAAAATAAATTATACTGAACTAGATCTCACTCATTGGTCTGAAAAATGAGAACTAAAAAATTACTCCAGGATGAATATTCTATGGTTAACCGTCACGGCAGTACAGGATTTAGTATTAGAAAATTTACTTAATTTTCTTCTTCTTCTTCACCACCTTCTACCGACATTACGGATCTGCTGATAAGTTTTAATCATCATGGGCATAGTCCAATTTCGATCATTGATTTTTCGGCGGCATGCCCTTGTTGACGCCAAACATTTCATACCTACTGCAACGTCATATTACGTATTGATGGGGGAAGTGAAATGCAGCCATCTGTGTGCGAAATATGTAACTATGTTCTGTGTGAGATTTGTGTATTTTTGTTTGCTAGAGGTGACGATTGGGGACCGTCCCGGTATTAGCCTTGACGGCTGCGGAAAACCACCTAAAAACCGCAGTCAGGACGGTCGGTTCCCAGGGGAGGGCGGGCTCGTGCCCGGTCTTGTTATATCTTCCCCATCCAGAGTGCGGTTCCTCAGCGCACTGTGCCACTCTGGCGGGTTAGAAAAGTTTCTCATTGTATAGACTGAAATATTTGAACGTTTCTTTAATAGTACTGTATTTCAGTGTACTATCTGGTTATTATCAAGCAACTATTGACGCAATATATTCCATACATAGTGCCTATGCTACTTGGTGCCTTCAGTCATGCAGTTGGCAAGTCAATCCGTTGATTTGGTAGCAAGTACATGACACTATGAACATAACATTCACCGGTAATTTAAGTAAGCTATGAGGATGTATAATTCAAATGGTAGGTGTAAAACCATATACGCCTTAAAAGTATAACAACAAAGCTTTAGCACATGTTTTTTTCTGATATTTAGTGCTTTACACATTGTTTATAACCACTCCATGTTTGTTAGCAAACAGTAAATCTCTTCAATTACTGCATTCAGTTCGATTTAAGAACGTGTTACTTAAATCGTAATAATTATTATTTTTTTCCATTGCCTTAAGCTGTTCACGTATTAATATGTAGACGCTACATATATACTATAAGAAAACCGAACATTAATGCCACCAATTTACTAAATAATTTGCTGCCTAGAACGTGTTATGTTCATTCTACTGTTAAAAAGGGATAGCTTTGCTGTTTTAGATAAATTAATACATATCCTAGCAATGAAAAAGGTTACTTCCTGACATTTTAATTAATATGATGTAGTATAAAAACAGGAACAGTGTAAAGCCTATGAAACAACTGCGCTGAAGTTATTTCCCTTTTCTTAAAATTCCAAACGGACCAACGACAGACTTTAATTGCATTAAAAAAAGCAAAGGTAGATCGTTTGTTTCAAGCAAAAACTAATGCCGCGTCCGATCCAGAGAAAAAATGATTCAGGAGTGTAGTACTTCAACAAAGGCAGGTCAGCGTGTTCTGACTCCTTGGTTTTGGCCATTTCAGCCATGTAGCTATGTTTCTTCTGTGTGTACTTATATAATCACGATTATTATTATCTTCTTTGGAGTAAGCAGAACACAAGACAGATTAATTAAAACCTGTCATCTCCCATGCCTGATTCAAGCTGGCGACCCTTGCAACGACAAACCAGCGCGCTAACCCTGTTACCAGCCTTCGAGTTTTGTTCATATGGAAATGTTTCAGCATTCAAATGGATTCAATTCCCGGCAGTAACAGTGGATTGGAGGGTCGCGGCGTTGAGGGCGGATGAGGTCCCCCCCCCTCCCCCCCCTGCCGGAGTAGCAGGTAGAAGCGGCGAGAGTGTGCGGATCTGCACGTGACCTTGGGCCTGTTGCCACAAAGGGAGGGAGGGCCAGCTGCTGCACCCCCGCATCTGCCGCCCTCTACTGAAAGGGAAAATACTAAGGGGACAAACTGTCTGACACTCGCAATTTCCATTTCCTGCTCTGCATGTCGTATCTATTAACTCAAAAATCAACATTAACACTGAAAAAAAAAAAAAAAATCTCGGCTGCCCTCCTATTATAACACAGTAAAAACATTCAAAGCAAAAAGTGCTCGCAGAAACTCACAGTTAAAAAAATATTTCTTTTTCTATGTAAGAAAGATTGTATATATCCTACGTTGTGGTTCAAAACACCGAGCATGGTGGTGTAACGACTAGCGTTCTGGCCTCGCATTCGGGAGGACGGCCGCGGCGGTTCGAATCTCCGTCCGGGCATCCAGATTTGGGTTTTCCTTGGTTTCCCAAATCACTCCAGGCAAATGCCGGGATGTTTCCTTCAAAAGGCTATGACCGAATTCCTTCCCATTCCTTGCCCCCCATCCTTTCCCGTCTCTAAAGACCTCGCTGTTAGAGAGACGTTAAGCTGATAAAAAAGTGGTTCAAGTCAAATAATACTATTTATCTGATTATAACCACAAGAACAATGATTCCTAAGACTTCCGCGGCCGTATTTGTTCATGATTAATTGACTTCCGGGGTATGCCGCGTTGTTTATTTCATTACCTGAACTTTCGGCTGGTATCTTACAGTCTTCTTCAGAGATACTGTTTTTGTTGACATAGCAAAGAGCCCCAAACATCGCAGAGTAGAAGGCCGCTATCTTCGTTGATATTGTTCGTGTTCTTTCAAATTTCTGCTGCCTCTTTCACACGTCGAGGCCACCACTGATCTCTCCACAGCAGCCTCGTGTCTTGAAATTTTATTTCATGCCCGGTAACGGCATGGCCAACTACGGCGGATTTGTCGCTGTTGTTACAATAATGTCATACTTGTGATCTTAATAAATTTTGTTATTTCCCATCACTGTCCTTTTGTTACGGAGAGTTGTACGATTCGGACGATTGTTATTGCATTTTTCTAATCATTTGTCTAATGAACAGCAACTAGTGCACCAACCGATTTCAAATACAATGACTTACTTGCATCATCAACGAAGCTCTTCGTCCTCGATGATGAAGTTCATTTCCTGTCAAATGTTCTTTTAACTATCCTTCAGTTTATCTCTACTTTATCACAGTTATTTTATATCTTGTAAGCCGTGGTGCTATCTTCAGATCATGCAGCAGTTTTCGTACCACAGTGCTCTTTACATACATACAAGTATATAGGTATACAGTTCTTTAATAAATTAAATCTGCAGCTGAGATATACAATTCCACAAGACAGCTAATTTTTAATACTTTCTCGTGATACAATAGTGATATGACACGTTATTTTTTGCATCATCTTCAACCAAGATTTCGGAAGCTACGTGGAATTGTGAAACTCAGTACAAGCCATAGAGTGGTACCTCGATGTCGACAAGCCCACAGTGCTGATTTTTAAAAAAATAAAAATGTAGAATTCCTCTAAAATTAGAAAATTAAATCTCGTTACTACGTAAATAAAACCAAAGATACAACGCTTTGGCGATATATATACATAACAGTCATTCAAGCTTTTTCTTCCCCAGAAAGCACAAAATGAAACCTACTGCATAAAGCAGTGGAAGATGTTAAAACAAATTGTGAGTCGTAACCTTGCTTAGCTGAAGGTATCAAACGCATTAATTTCTATACAAAAAATTGTATAAATCAATTAAGTAAAATGGAAGAGCGAGTTTTGCAGTTTCATGTGGTGGCTGATTCTCTGCAGGATACCACCCATACGCGATCAACGTTACACGCGTACACTGGGCAGCCTATGTACAGGGGCTCACGCTTGACTGTCGGCTATCACACTTGCATGTCTCTGTAAAACCCGTGCAATCCTAGTACAAAACAAGTCAATTCATCTCATCTAACAACAACATCAGTAATTATAACTAAATTTTCTCTTCAATAGAGTATGGACAGCAAATTTAATATAAGTTTCAAAAGATAAAGTTTTGCCGTGTATTAGGAATCGTTTCTAGAATGTGGGGAAGTAAATACGTCTATGCCGGTGTCAGGTAATCATTCCGGAATTTCCCTGAATTCTATTAGTGGGAGCATGTAAGGACGGAGTGTGTATAGCTGAAAATCATTTAAATCAGAAAATTCCCTAATGCGATTCCAACGCGTATGACAGAAGATTTTGACATCATCTTGCACTAACGATCATCTATCATTCAACAACGAATCACACATATCTATAGATGTTGAAGTTATCTTCCAATTGAAATTGGATGTACTGTGAACCATTATTAACGGTTCGTTTGAATTTCTGGACACAATATCAGCCGCAGAAAATGCCCTTTGACTGTATACACACATGTGAATGTGAAGAAAGTACTTAGCTACCAGAAACGGTCATTTTGTACTAGGATAATGTCACTGATGCCTCGAATATAGTTAGTAGTGGTACGCGGTGGCTACTACCTTCTTTAACATCACCGATATCGAGGTCAGTAGAGCTAGGGGAAGGGATAAAGAACGAGGGGTGGGAAGGAATTCGGCCGTATTCGCCTGGAGTAATTTCTGTTAACTACGGAAAACAGAAATATGATGGCTTGGTTGTTGTTGTTGCTTCAGGGTTCGTTAGTGACTGGGAATGGCTACTGCCTACTGCCGAACAAACCAAGCGAAAACAATGAAACTATACAGAAACATCAGTATTACCTTAACTGCTAGAATATTTGCTGTCATTGACTATCAAATTATACTTATGATGTATACGAAAGGCGTTCTAACTTAAATTTTGTTAATTATTCAAATGCGACGTAATTTAAATATTATTATTTTTCTATGAAATCCTGATTCCAGTTCATTGCTGATATCTTTCAGAAGAAGAAAAACGAATCTTGGTTAGACCTAAATTAAATTTTGTTAATTATTCAAATGCGACATAATTTAAATATTGTTATTTTTCTATGAAATCCAGATTCCAGTTCATTACCGATATAATAAAAACGAATCTTGGTTAGGCCTACAGAATGAGGCTAAATAAGACAGTGTCAAAGATAGGATGGTCTATTCCTATACTCTGTGAACTACAGTATAACATGAAATCCGAATCATGAAATCTTCCAGAATTTACGTAATTCTTTATTACAAAAAAACTCTTTCTTGCATTTTCCCTGATTTTGATAGTGCTGTCCACTATGAATAACGTTCTCGTTCTTATTTGGCAGCTCTAATCCTATTATAGAAGTATTTATGAGACAACATCCAATAAAAAATTTATGGCTGACAATTTTACAACGGTTTCATCTTTTATTTTACGATTAATTCGACAGTGATACTTTGTTCCAAGGATGGATTTCACTAATACCTGTCAAGTAGGTAACAGTAGGATTTATTATCCGTGGAGTTATTAAAATAGATTAGTTCTTATTCGTAACAATCACATAGGGATAATTTTGCCATTTATGTCTTTTGTCGGATGTTAGCCATTGTCCTTCACGATTTGCAAATGATGTTCTTCTGTGCAGTTTATATTTAACTAGCTGACCCTAGAAAGTTTAAAGTCCTCTGTAAGCATGTCTTATAATTTCGTATATTATTTAAAAAATTCTTCGATTGTGTTGTACTACCGCCAACCAATGAAAACAATGATTTAACTGGTGCATGCCATGGTGGAAATTTGACTTTACCATTCAAACAACTCATACAACGTGCTTCATTCTTGAATTATTAATGCTTTGAAACGAGTGTAAACTTTATTCATACTTTCAACAACCACAACTGGATACGAACCTATATCCAGTTTCCTGATTATGCTGAAATGCAATACAATGAAGTTTAGCGAGTTGATTTAATCGATTGATTTTCATGCTTAATCGACTACTATCAAGTTGTTTATTTGGATCACTGTATAGCAAAGATTGCCTTAATTCTTCCTTGACTTGCTTCGTTTCGTGCTTCATGTTGTTGCGATATTACAGTAGCACGTGACTGTGACATATGTAACCTATTTTGTTTATTTCGTTGTGCTTTCCTCCAATGATTTCAATAGCTTCAAACTTTCTCAGGACATCGCAGACTAATTTGGAAAAAACCGAGCATAAATCGGGGGAGTAGTTTTTTAGTCTATGGTGGACACCCATACAAAAAATGCCCTTTATATCTAAAAATTCAGTTTTATTGAGGATACTTCTTGCAATAAAAAGTGTGGAATCGCATTTTTCCGTTGTATTCAAACTATTTCCGGCTAGTCAGTGAGGAAGTTATTCCCTCCGCAAAATTAATTCATTTCGGCAATGAAAGATCGGCTGGAATAAGTCTATTCGGCGCTCTGCTATTTTTCCCCTATAACCTCATTAATCATAATAAATGCAAGTCACGTTTGTCTGATAGCAAGTTGTAGCTGCGTGTCCAATGGAGGCATTGTTGCAGTTCTTAAGGTTTCTACATCTGTAATGCCCATTGTTGCAATTTCAATAGTGGAAAAAGTAAAGCATAATTTTGCTTTAACATCTGTAAAACTATTGCGTCATTAATTGTATGTGTGATCTAGTGAGCCCTTCAAGGTTCAACTGTTGATTCGTTGGCTATGGTCTCATTTACAGCTGTTCTTATCTTAACTATCATAGGTGTTTAACAACAAACCCCGGCTACTTTTGTTTATTCTTACAGCTGTAATCTGGTGCACCAGAAAAGTAAAACGCGCATTTCTTGGAATATCTGCAGTAATATATTTACTGTGAACTTCTAAGTTTGATGATATTATAATAACTAATAAAAACCGGCTTTACTTTATTTATTTGATTGTTACCCAGAAAAAGGAGTTACCATCCATCCTTAAATCACAAAGAGACATTTTGAATATTCTACTAGAACAGGTTACGCAATTAATAGTTACCAATTAAGTAGGGAATTCTAGCTGTTACTAAGCAGTTACAGCTTTTTACTACAATGCTGTTCCCTAGAGCTTCTTTCGGTTTATTTTAATCAGTTTCCTATTTTAAAACAACTGAAAAAATATGTAAACGTAAGAAACCGTCTACTTATACAATTCTCTTAATAGTATTCTGGAACTAATCTCAATATGTATAATTTTTTCAGTTGGCAAATAGCGGTTATGAATGATATAAGTTGATACAACTGACCAAGGCTGAGTATTTTTCAGGTGTTATCGACTTTTGTTGTTTCCTGTTATTTAAATCGCTTGTTGCTCCTACAGTAATCAAAACTGTTCATGTTCTCTTAAACATGACAGCGGGATGCGATTGTGCGTTCTTTTCTCATTCTCAGGGAAGGACTTCGTGCAATCGGAATCTGCGTAGGGTAGATTTGGCAACACCGCTCCCGTTTCCAGGTAAGCAAAGCAAGCTCGCGGCCCTCCAAGATTTTCTACGCAGAAATCAGATCGGCCGGATTTGTGACGCAAAACGTACCCCGTATTTACCTCAGATGGGGGGTTTGGGGAGTCTCGATGTAAATGAATTCCCCAGGCGGAGGTAATAATGGTAAGGGTGGGAAAACACGACTCAGCGGGAGGGTGGCCCGTTTTTGGGGAGAATTCGCGCATAATGAAACCGGGGGCTGCGTGTAAGGGGTGGACCCGCATCTCTCTTCCGGTGACCCACATTTTGCAGCTGCCGACAAAACTCAGTATTTTTCGCAGAAAAACTGCGGCCAAGGCCAACCTGGTCTGCCATTGTGGCGATCGCTACGTCAGGAGGTAGGGTGAGTGTGTGTGTGTGTGTGTGTGTGTGTGCTTTTTTTTCTGCGGGGCAGGTTTCCCTGGGGGCCATAAGGCGCGGCGGGGGTGCCTGGAATGCACCCCCAACACTCTCGCTCTCCGTTCCGAGAAACCTGTTACCAGTTCACCTTTAAAATAGTTCCTAGAATCTAATATTACCAGGCATATCGCGAAAGTAAGTTCCTATAAGTAATTTAAAAAATCACGGATTAGGCAGTTATTTTTGTGAAAACGACAATCGTGTATAGTAAATGGGAAATAAATTAAAGGATATAATTAAATAAATATAATACTGACTCGCCATTGTGAGGCGTTAATGCGCCACTACACTAGATAGGGGAGGTACAACGGGATCATATTCGACTCCTGGATCCCGAGTACCAACCGTCTTAATTGCGGTTTTTAGGTGGTTATCCGCAGTCAGCTAGGCGATTACTGGGACGATCCACAATCTCCGCCTAATAAACTATACATACCATAAACAAAAACACACGTATCATAGAAAACATTAGTTACACGAATAACGGACAGATGGCAACACTTGAGATTCCTGTATAGCTCCAGGATTGACCATCCCTGGTTCTAATTACCCAGTGGAAACATCGAACAAATTCTTAATTACGATTATGAGAACCAAAGATTTGAATGAGCCGATAGTGGGTCCTTTCGCAAATTGATAATAATAATCTGTCCAGTGGTAACGACGTCTGGCGGAGATCGAAAGGTCCCAGCTTTCTATCCCTTTCTCGGCTAGCTTTTTCAAAGGCCCTTAACCCAACTTTCGCCTCTGGCACAGATTGCTGTGTAATTTAAAGTACGCCAAAACTGGAACACCGAAGGCTTTGCTCTCGACAGAAGCTAATTGAAAAATTCACGACTCACATATTTCGGAATGACATCAAACAAATATTGCTACCAACAACATTCATATCTCGGAATGACAGCAAAAATACGATAAGGGAAATCAGGGCCAGAACCGATTTTTTTCTGTATTCATTTTTTTCCACGAGCAATTAGGGAATGGAATAGAAAGGATTTACCGGGCGTGTAAACTTAAAATCCGAGACAGGAGTAGCTTTCGATAAAGCTCTCCGGCCATCCTGATCTGGGTTTTCCATGGTTTTCCCATAGTATTACCCTTTCGGATAGGTGCATTGCACCCTCCGCCACACACTTTTAGTGAATCGTGGAGTAATAATAATAGTAATAACTCTTCCGTAGTTCTAGTTCAACGTTGAGCTGTAGGTCTCCTTTATAGCTAGCAACACATCCACAGCAAATTCAAGCAAAACAGTGTCTTAAAGTGGTTCTAGTTGGCCTAAACGAATATACATACAAAAATAAGATATAACTTAATTAAATTTAATAATTTAAATCTTTTTAAACTTAAATTTATTGTAGTGGTATGAGGTGAAGGACACATAGGGCTTTAAAATTATTTGAATAACATTTACGGCGTCATTCTATTTACAATTTTGTGTTTTACATATTCGTGCCTCCTAATATAGAGCGACATTTTTTCAAAAAAATTGGGGAATTTTTGTACTTTTTTTCATGTTAACAGCATCGTATCATTTTGAATTTTTGTGATTACAGGCGTGGAGCCCATGATGAGTTGAAAAGCAAACAAGCTTCTTCAAAACATTATTTGTTTCACGCTGACCGACAATTAGCCTTTGAGATACTTGTACGATCCCGTTTATGTACTCCTATCTGGAAAGTGACTAATTGTGGGTTCTTTTGTGCACGCTGATCGCTACGTCTGGCTGCTACAAATATCGAAGTGATACTGGCTCAAACTTTCATCCTTCTTGTTTAAAAGGAGACAAAAATGATGATGTACCTACATTTTTTGCCAAATTACTGCATTCTGAAGTTATTTCGTCAGAAACAGTCGCTTATTTGGGGGCGGCTGCCTTCCAAAACCCCGCAATGATTTTAAAATCATTTCCAAGGTTGTTGTTGTTGTTTTAATATATATAAATGCTTACAAACTATTTGTAATTCGACTTGAAGTATTCACGTTAAATCACTTATCTAGATAGTTTTCATCACTGATGAAATACAGTAGCACCAAGTCAGTTCTCTTGAGATCGTGTTCGGAATACTCTGCCGACAGGGAATTTGTTGGTTGCTCGTTCCGCCCTTTTAGTATACTGCCTTAACAAAACCCTATAATCCTACCGGGTATATAGTTAAACACTGAATCCGAACCGCGTACTTAACATTACGCAGAGAGCTATGCCATAGTTGAAGGTAATGTTAAGGGCCTTTGAAAATCCTAGCCAAGACCGGGATTCAGACTGGGGACCTTTTGATCTCCAGTCAGACAACTTAACCACTGGACCATCAGACAGCTCTATAATATAAAAACATATCTCATATAACCAAAATTTAAAATCAGAAATCTTACAAACGACGTAACATGGAACAGTTATTCTACAAGTATTAATACAATATTATGAATTAATAACAGGATGCCAACTAAATTTGAACAAATTTGATACAACACTTTTCAGTTAACAGACCCTAAGTTTGGCTCAGTTTACCGACTCCTCAGTATAAGGTTTCCTCCTTATTTATGGATAAACTGAATTATATTTTACAATTTCCAGAGTCGGGTCGCACTATAGGGTTTTTATTTATTCTCTATATCCATTACTGGGTTTTACACCACGGCTGAACGTAAAATACCTTTTAAATGAAATCAGTTATCTTTCAGATATCAACTCAAATAATTTCACACATCTCCTCCGCCCTTAAATTACAATGTTGCATCATCCCGACAGAATTATGGAACGTCTTTTTAGTGATGCTTCTCAAGCCATCTTGTTATCAACACATACTCGTAAACTGAGATTTTCTTTGGTCTGGCTCGACGTTCTCTGACCTTGAAACTTAGATGTCCAAAGTTACTATATGTGTTCCTTATTACTTAACATAATATTGTTATAATAATAAATTTGACAATTAGTGAGGTCGTGTCCCTGACATCGTATGTTGTCAGCGTTGTTGTGACTTTGGTCCTGCTCACTCCCGACATTACGCAGGGACTTCTGTATAGCTCTGTTCACTTTGGAGCCTGGTGTTATTTGATCACCCTACCAAGAGAGTGGGAGAGCTTTGTTTTCCACAACTGTAACCTCGCCTTTCCAGCAGTAATTGTTACTTTCTGAGCTTTTGCTAGCAAACTTTTTCTCGATGTAGTTCTCAGTGAAACATTAGATTTTTCACTGTTCTGAGAAGTCAGACATCTAAACAGAGATATTGTTGTTTATATTGTTAGGGCTTTAGGGTGCATCAACGTCTAGGTCATCAGCGTGCTGACAGAGATATTTAAAGCGTTGTTGTTGGTTATTTAAAAGGGCAAAGTTTAGTATAAAGTCTTAAAAGTGCAGTTTGGGTTTTGTATTTAGTATTGTGTTCCATATGATCTGCCACCAATGCTATGAACACAGGCTTTAAAGCGGCTCTATCATAACCGTGGCGCCGCAGCTTGATGATGAATTCGTATGTAACTCCTTGAAAAAATCGAAAGTAAAGAATAATTTTATTTCGATATCTCGCTTAGTTCTCGAGATATCTAATGTCAAAAATCGGTTGTAGGTATGATTCCATATGCTTTTAGTGACGTGTTTCTTTTGATCTAGGCTGTATTTCATCCTAATCACAACCGCATCTCCAACGTGTAGTTCCTTGTGGATTTGGCGATTTTTTTCTGGTCCAGGTCACATATCACCCTGACTACCTTCATTTGCAGATACAATATCTCGAGAACTAAGTAAGATATCAAAAAAATATATATATATTATTTTCTTTTGATGTGTCTCTTCGAATTTGGCTTTGGCGAAATTTTTCTTGTGGTGCAGGCCGCTTTCCGACGGAACCTCATCACTTTTGAGACAGTATATCTCAAGAACTAAGCTAGATATAAAAAAAAATTATTCCTCACTTTCGATTTGTATCGTCTAGTTTCATAAGACCTTATCATCAAATTGCGGCGCCACCGTTACATTAGAATCCCTGGCTTCAAGTTGGGAGATTGTTTTATTATGTGTAATCTTAATTTTTCTGCAGGTACTGACAGCATGGGACAAGCTAGGTATGAAAGATGCAGCACTCACTTGCTGCGCACTGGATCAACGGACCACCGCTGTGTGGAAGCCTGTAGAACGCAATCTAAAAGCAGAGGCCAGGTCATTGCTAAACTGATTCTGCAAAGGTGATACATTCTTTCCATAAGAAGAGTGAACATCTTGCTCGGGGTTGAAGCCAACAGAAACCGTGTTCATAGAAAATCTTCCAGTCTCCTTTACTGAGCTGGGTGGCTTCAGCTCACACAATAACTCCACAACTGTCACTCGTTTTACCATTCATGAAAAATGATTTTATCTCTTACTTGGATGATATATCATTTTTTGTGGGTGCAGTAAACAGAAAGTTCCTGCCCTATGTATCACTTAATTCCATGACTCAACACGTATAAAGATTAAGCATTAATAAGATACAACAGAAGAAATTTTGGAATTATGTTTAACACTGAAATGGGAGATAAAGAAAACAAGGATACTTTAATGGTAATTATGGACTTAGAAAAAGCCTTTATAATGATAGATGGTACAAGATTTTCAAAATGTGAAAGAAGTCGGGTCTAAAATATGGAGATTAAATAATAATTTATTATTCATGTAAGAATGAGATAGCTAAGGTATAACAGAAGCAGAGATTACCAGAAACAAGACAAGCATCAATTGAAAGCGACGTGAGACAAGATTGTAGTCTACCCCATTAACATTCAACTTGCATGTAGAGGAAGCAATATAAAAAGTAAAACAAAAACATTTGTGTTATATAAGTTTACAAGGAGAAGCAATCGATATGCTGCAATTTTTTGCCGACATTGTCCTGTTACCAGAGAAAGTGAGTATATTAAGATATTGCTGAATGACGTGAAAAAAAAAAAGAAACTGGGAGAGGATTTTCGCTATATATATAATAAAATTAGGCAGAAGTAACGAAATGTAGGAGATAGTAATATCAGTAGAGTAAAGATAAACATAGGACAAGTTGTGATAGGAGAAGAAATCGATTTTTTTGTTGTTTAAGAACTAAAATTACTACTAATGAGGGAAGCAGAATAGCAGGAACGTCTCCTTGAAAAATGGAAATCGTATTGTTTCAAATATTTACCTTGGACTCAAAAAGAACTTTATAGAACTGTATTTACGGAGCTTGGACTTTAGGAATACCAGAAAGACACAAAATTGAACCTTTCAAACGCATTGCTTTAGTGGGGAATTAACGATTAAATGAATTTGGAGATCCAAATTAATTTATTACTTCTCAGGTTAGTGACACAAAGTGTTCTATAAGTAGTGTAAGCAAAGAACTGCTCATAAAGCACCACAAAGCGGATTTGTGTTCCTAGCTTCTACATAAATACACAGCTGGCTTAAATAATTGTCCATTGTTTGGTAATTGTAGATCTCTTATTTCTACTTTTACCCTATGTATTTATTGATGTTAAACCTTGTTTCTGGATGTGTGGAGGAAATTTTAGTGCAATTAAAACAAATAAAAAATTGAGGTGGACTAGTACGTATGTCAGCCTGTGAGTTTGCGGTAATTTTACTATGCCGTCTTATCGAACATTCTTGAAATACCAGTAAAAAATATTCCTTTTCTAGTGAAATTTCTGTTTGGTTATCTAAGAATTCGTACAGAACATCACAATCTATAGAGGTCTGAGATATGATCAGTAGAGTGAGTGTCTTGCTGTATTTCCTTGTGAGTCATTGTTCCAAATTCACAAATTATCAAAGGATTCTATTACTTAATAACATAGCTGTCCATAAACTTGTCTGAAATTGGCAAAGATGTTAGTTTCAAATGATAGTGCCCTTATAGTAACAGCGTAAGTCAATTGTAATTCAATTTGTGTTATATCTGCTACATTTTGAAATTATCATAGTCTAAATGGAAAATAATTTCCTCTTCAGAACGAAGTTCATATCTCACTTTAAACAATACAAATGTAACTGAATTTATTATTATTATTGAGGACCTAGAACATCAGAAACATATCAAAATTATATTTTATGTATATTTTTTATGTATTAATCATATTGTTATGCAACCAACATCAATATTACGAATGCTGTCAGCTACATTTTTCACGTCTAAACAGCTAAACCGACTATGATGAAATTTGACAAGGAAATACTATGTATCATTAGTAAAGACTTTCTTCGGGATAAATAACATATTTTCTCATTAAATTTTGAAAACTAACCGAACTGGGACAGACAGAAGGATAGCGTGTGTAGGTCTCTGTAATATTTTATTGGTTACTCAGGCTTTATTTCTGTCTTTTTCAGTTCCTAGAACACTTTTTACGTTACTCATAGCTTTTTATATCCAGTTATAGTAATAAAATTGCAAGTCCATGTGTACGAAGTCGCGGGTAACAGCTAGTATATCTACATGTGGCATTGTAGCTTTGTATGCCTTCTCTTTAATCTGATAATGTACGAGGGCTATCCAGAAAGTAACAGACGTTTTGAAATAAAAAATAAACAAAGTGAAAAAAAAAACAATTTTTATTATATACATTTTGGAGGTAAACTCTTAGGCTATTTTTCTACATAATCGCCATTTAATTTAAGGCATTTATCATAACGTGGTACAAACTTTTCAATACCCGCTCTGAAGAAATCTGCCGCCTGCGAGCTCAACCACTGGTTTACACCGGCATGCAGTTCAGCGTCAGTGGCAAAGCGTTGCGTCGCGAGCCACGTCTTCATCACTGGGAACTGGTGGTAGTCGCTCGGTGCCAAATCCGGGCTGTACGGCGGATGATTGAAAACTTCCCATCCAAAAACCATCCAACAACTCTTGGTTACGGATGGCTGTGTGTGGACGAGCGTTGTCGTGGAGAAACAAAACTTTCTGGCAGAGTTTTCCCCGATGCTTGTTTTGTATCGCGCGTCTCTGAGTTGATTGTGGTAACCAACCACAATTTCATGAACTAAACTCCGTGAAATTTGGGGGAATTGTTCTGAGAGTTCCGTAATCATGAAACGGCGATTTTCACGGATTTTTTCGTTGATTTTCGGCACCAATTCATCACTCACAAGACTAGGCCTACCACTGCGATCCTCGTCGTGTACATTGGTTCGGCCATTTTTAAAATCAATGCACCACTGCCTCACTCGGCTTTCACTCACTATTCCTTGGCCGTACACATCACAAATCTGGCGATAAATTTCAATTGGTTTGTGATTTTTTGCCAACAAAAACCTTATCACAGCTCGCACTTCACAACTGGCGGGATTTTCTATTGAAGCGCTCATTTTAAAATTCCACTGTATACAAAGTACGACAGGCACGATGCACAAACTACCACGGCTGGTTGCGTACTGAGTGTAGGGACACTCTGACTTCAAGATGGTGGCGCTAGCCCCTCCCATTGCCGCACCAGATCAAAACGTCTGTTACTTTCTGGATAGCCCTCGTATCAAAAGATAAACAAATTGTTGGATGTAATGATTTTGTCCAAATTTCCAAATTTTTTTGAAAACAAAATGCTAACAAAGAAAGTTGTACCGGAAGTAGCGTGCTAGTAGGTAAGAGTACTTAGCACTATAGTGAAATCGAATCCTGTGTAGCCGAGCGGGGAGTGGGCAGGTATTCTGCACTGTGTGTAGGGCGCCGGCGGTGTTGCCGTCTCAGGGCTGGAGGTCACGCAAAAAACACCGGGGCTGGTCGGGGGTGGCAGATCTGCATGGCTACCTGCACTTCTCTTTCCCAGGACCGAGAAATACCTGAGCGACCCCACACTGAGTCAGATCATCGGTCCAGATGGCGCCATGGAGATGTCTTCTTTACGCTCCACTGGGCAAAGTGTCTGAACACGTCCCAAGGGGCATGTCCCCAAAGTGGATCGAATAAACTTCAAAACGTAATCGAGTCACAAACAAACCTGACACAGATTCCTAGCATCACGTTATTCATGTAGTTACTTGCTACGCGAAAATGTTGGGTTTGAAAATTTGAGGAAAACTGCCTATCTCAATAGACATCTGACACGAAAATTGTCTTCCTTTTCTGTACCCTGGACGTCGGAGAACTATAAAACCCTAATCAAAAAGAAAAGTTCCAAGATTAGAGGGACGCATAATGATTTTAATTTGTTTCATTTTTTTGCTTATGTGTTTATACCTCGTCGACCTTGAGGTCATTAGAGGCGGGATGGGACTGGGAAAAAGGAACGGGAAGTAATTCGGCCATGGCCTTTTTGAAGGAAGGATCCCGGCATTTGCCTGGAGTGATTTTTGGAAACCATGGAAAATCCAAATCTTGATTCCCGGACGGGGATTTTAATCCGCGTCTTTTCGAATGCGATATTTGTTTCCGTTTACATCGAATGCAACGGAATTTTTGTCACATTTATTATTTAGACTGAAAAATATTCGAATCTCAGTAAAATGCATATTTTGTTTCGAAAGACGAGAATCCAGTTGAAGATCAGATTTGAAGCTTCCTGAGAATTCGATTCATTTAACAGTTACATCATCTAGTCACATATGTTAATAACTTTACACATTAGTCTCATCAGCAATATGTAAAGAATTAAACCGTCGACAAGAAAAGAGACGCTTTTAACTCAGTGTAACCTCAAATTATGACATGCGGCTGAATTTCGGAACTATAGATTATATAAATCAACAATCTGATATACGTAACTTACATCAACTGATGGAGTAGTAACTGAAACCGCAGAAATATTTAACAATTGTGCGTAAAAAATCTGTAAGAGACGCTTTTTACTCAGTGTAACCTCAAATTATGACATGCGGCTGAATTTCGGAACTATAGATTATATAAATCAACAATCTGATATACGTAACTTACATCAACTGATGGAGTAGTAACTGAAACCGCAGAAGTATTTAACAATTGTGCGTAAAAAATCTGTAAGAGACGCTTTTTACTCAGTGTAACCTCAAATTATGACATGCGGCTGAATTTCGGAACTATAGATTATATAAATCAACAATCTGATATACGTAACTTACATCAACTGATGGAGTAGTAAATGAACCCGCAGAAGTATTTACTGTGTGTACAATTGTGTGTAAAAAATCTGAAACTACAGAAAAATCCAATAAAATTTATTTAACATGTGACTCCTTAACTCTTCTCCACAAATTATTTTCCTGTTTGGTAAAACTAAGGTCAGAACAGGCTTTTGTTTGATCTATCCATGAAAAGTAAATAAGTAACTAAGTAAAACTTTGATTTCTCTCACTATCGAAGACTTTAGTTCTATTTTGTAACGAAGAGCAAAACATGATCTGGATTCACTGTTGGGGCATTGTGAATTTGGTGTAAAGGTCTTTTACGGCAAATATTCTCACACGTAAACTGTATCGTCTGCTAGAAACCATTTAACGTCTAATCATCAACTCTTTCAGAGGGTCGCCGGTTCAAATCTGGACAAGGAGATTAGTGTTTATGTCTTTCATTAGCATAAACAGAATCATTTGGAACTGCAATACACGGGATAATCACATAAAATATTGTATGACTATCGGGTCGACAGCCATTAAAGTAGTGTCCATCAATTTTAGTGACAGAAAATGAACACTTTGAATAGTTTATCAAGTTTTAAAGTTTGGTTCAAAAGGTAGAGATGGTAAGTATTCACGTTGTTCTGTTTAGGGTTTTACGGCCTGTCGACATCTAAGTCATTAAAGCCGGGAGAATGTGTGGTGCAAGAAATGGAAAGGCATTTGGTCTTGGCGTTTTGAAAACACTAAACCGAGATTCTCCTGCAGTAATCTCCGGAAACCATGAAAAACCAAAATCTGGACGGCCGGTTCGTGTATCGAACCCGAGTCCTCCAGAACGACAGAGTGGTGCGCTAACCACTAATCCACCTGGTTCGATAAGTTTCCACAATAATTAATACTAGAGAGTATTGTATTTTAATGTCATTTATTTTTTCCTACACCAATGCTCGTGAATTTGTAGCAGATTGCGTATGGCAGTGTGTCGATGTCTCGTTGCTGACGCGGGAACTAATGGTAGTGATTTTGCTGGCCGAGGCGAGACGCAGCACCGAGGGCGGACAATGGAAATAAATCAGCATGAGGAGAGCGCCATTACGGGGAAAGAAGGGAGGTACTCTGGGAGCCGCCCAGCTGCAAGACTGTGCGTGAACATCCGTCGCCAGTCTATTAACAGGCGACACGCCAAACACCTGATGCACAGTCATTTGAAGCAGTTTCCATAAACTATAGCACAGTGAAGATAAATCAATATTTCACGATCAATACTGTAGAACTAAAAAAACTAAAACAGTTTCATACAAAAAGTAAGTGTAGAAAGGCGGGCTGCGTACAGGTATGCAGATTTTGTTAAAGGACAACATTTTTGGCTACAGGTTCTGTGTTCTTTAAGGCTTCTGCAGACAGCTGTTTTACAGAAAAGCTATAGGACGAGATTATTAAACCTGTTAGAGAAAATAAAACTATTCCTCCACTATACTTGTTACCTCCTACGTTACTAAACTACCCAGGTGTTCACCAAAATGGATTTGCCGAAAGCAAGTAAAATCACACTCTGTATGGCTGGGATCCAGCTTGGTGGGTGAGCGCTAATGCTATTGCCTCTCTTGGGGAGGACACGAATTCGAATCCCCATCCGGACATCCAAATTTTAATTTTGCATGATTTCCCAAGATCACTCCAGGTGAATGCCTTTAAATGGCCCAGGCCAAATTCATTCCCGTTTCAAGCACTCAGTAATTTCCCAACTCTAATGACCACGACGATAAAAAAAAAACTATGTACGGTAGGAGACTGAGTTGAACACGATTTCTTCTGAATATTAAGAGCGTAATGAGATTCGAAAAAAAAATATGAAAAACCAAGTTTAAAACTTACGATCTTCAGTGTTTCCGACGATATCTTGGGTTTTGGAAGCGTCTGTGAGTGATTTGTGTAGATATGCTATCTAGGCCAACTTTCACGATCCTTTAAATGCATTGCAGTAGAGATTTGTACTGAGTTTTCCAAACAGTTGACATCAAAGATTATTGACGTAATGATGCATCGTTTATTTCAACGGGTTTTCACCATAGATCTACCCATCAGAATTCATTAGAGTGGGGCGGTACACTAGAAACCTCTAGCTGAGTAAATTAGCACACTAGGATCTTATCTGCTCAAAACACAATAAAGTAAAATAAAATAGCCTGTTAATCGAAACGGTACGCAAAAGAAAATTGTTGTCAGTAAAAGTTATACCTCGCACTACTTTTCCATGTATTGTTCTCTTTGATACCAAAATCTATCCGTTTTGCATAGTTACTTTTCTATTATCGATGTAATTACAGAGTATTGTGTGCCAGACTAAATCACTTGGTACACACATTTTGGAAACCGTGACTTCGATCGTCTTTCTGGCCATACCGAAATCGGTTTTTCTTGAGTTTCCGTATCACTCTAGCCAATTGGAGGTATGGCTTCTTCAAAAGAGCGTGTCAAAATTTATTTTCGATGGTTATTCTCAACTCTCTTATTGCTGAAATGACATCAACATCAATGAACTATAAACTCCTAAGCTGGAAAAAAAGGATTTTATGTGACTGGTTGATTCAAAGAATTTGCGCTTACTGGTACCTAAATATTCAAAGTTACACTAAAAACTAAACGGTGATAATTGTAAATAATAATAATAAAAAAATTTGAAGGTTTTTAGTACGATATTAATGGTAAACCATTTCCAACTGATGAAAGTTAGCCGAAATATGATAGTCACTTAAGTCATTAAAAGAAATTATTAATTATTGTAAAATTATCATATACACATTAAGAATCATTTAAAGCAGATTACAAACAAGAGGTGGTTGGTTCCTTCCGAGGAAGGCATACTAAATCGTTGGGGCAGATCCTTATTCCGTAACCCGCAGTTTAACACAAAGCGTCATGAAGTACAGCACAGCCCATAGAAATTCCTGAGCGCAGCGGGATTCGAACCCGAGACTGAGCTACCATACCGCACATAACCAATTTACATCAATATTAGTTAACTGAAGGAGATTGTATTGCATATGTTATTACAAAATGACAATACATTTTCCTAGTAGAGGCCGAAACTCTAAACGATCTGTAACTGGGATTAATGGAGATAGCAATTCCGCGAGGAATTAACGTGACACGCAAGACAGCGCTGGAAATAATTTCTGAAGTAGTTTTAGCGGTGTAATGTTGGTCCAGGGTCTTTTACAACCAGCTTACTGCTTGAAAATTATGGTCCAGGGAGTATTACAACCGAATTACCGCTTGAAACGTCTTTTTATTGACTAGCGCAGTATTATTACGTCATTAGTCAGCGCAGAAGAATGAAACGGAATCGCAATGTCCGGTAGATCCTTGTAATGTTAGTCTTAGAAACCCTTTCCTTAACCCATCACAACCAATGAGGACGGCTAACGTTTTTTAATTTAATTTAATTGCTTTGGAGTGCACGCCCCAGTGGCAATTTTCCTACACACCCCTTTTCCTGTACCCATCTACTTTTTCCGTCTATAAATTTCAACTTTAAATTCTTTCAACATTTCTGGTAAATTATTTATCATTTCTCTTGATAATTCATTCCAATCCCTGACACCCTTACGTACGAAAGAAAATCTTCCCACACCCTTGTGCCTGAAATCGAGTGCCAGCTTGTTGTCATGGTCAGCTCTTCCCTTCCATGCATTACTTTTAATTCTTACACCAATATCTGTCAACGCTTCATCACCAATATACGTCTTGTACACGCCGAATGAATCCCATTTTATCTCTTTTTATTTCTTTTAACTGCTTGTGCTTTGCAGTAATTTGCAAAGACAAATCTAGCAGCCTTTCTTTGCACCCTCTCCAACTCCTGTATTTGACACCCAAAATGCGATTGCCATACTGCACCACCATATTCAATCAATGGTCTGGCTAAACTTTTGAAACCCAGTTCATTTACTTCTCTGGTGTATCTTCTCATCACTCTCTCCAAGTGCAGGATTTTGATACGTTTTTCTACTACCTGTCCAATGTGTCCTGCCCAGTTGAGCTTTTTATCGAATGTTATGCCAAGATATTTACATTTGAAGTCTTCAACAAGCTGTTGTTTTCACGCCATATAATCGTAATCCATTTTTAGTTTTTATCTGTGTTCCTTATAAGCTGTCTCTTAGGGGGCATCCATAAATTACGATACACCCCCCCCCCTTTTCTGGTGAGACTTCGTGAGATCTGGTCCGACTCCCCCTGTGGTATAACAGGCTACTATAATAATTAGTCTGTGAAATGGGTAGCTAAGGAAACGTTTATATAAAACAGAAGAAGATAGATCAAGACTAGACAAGCTTGGTGAAGACCGTATCGTGTTCGCTTTGAATTTTAAGTTGCTGTGGAAAAGAACCTGTACACATTCCGATGATTAAGGATGTTATAACATTATAATAAAAAAGGGAATTGAATAATATAAGTTCATTTTTTTTCTGGCGAAGCTGGATGATGTGGAACGGAAATTGTGTTTCTTAATTTCTCATAGCAAAGGAAATAAAACTTTAGAAGAAATAATTAAGCAGATATTTTCACTACAACAAGGTAAAATAAATAAAAATACGAGATCAGTGATTAAAAATACGAGACCCCCTCAGGTAAGATCTGGTCCGAGAGACCCCACCCCCTTTTTCAAATCGCCATCGCAACTTTTTTGATACCTTTTTTTAGGTTTCACCCTGGCAAAGCCAGTTACACCCCCGCTTTTCGACGAAATAGCCCCCCTAAAATCGACTTTCGCGTCATCTGTAGACTTTTTAATTATTTTTTTTTAGCTCTACAGTCCAACAAAAATTTCCAAAATCTTACGTCAGATTTCCGTTGACCAACCCCCTCCCCCTTGTTGAGATTTGGTGAGTTTTCGCTGGACTTCCCCCCCCCCCCTCCTCTATTTTATTTCACGTAATTTGTGGACGCCCCCTTATTTGCAATTATCATCATCCCATGTTTACCAGACCAGCTAGATATATTTGGTTGGAATGACCTTTCAATAGTTAAAAGCATGAAGCCGTAGTACTCTCTTAGTTTGAATCCAGGTACTGTGTGGGCAGCAGCCAGCCAGCCACCTGCCCTTCCTGACCCCGCGCCCTTCTCGCCCTGCGCCTTTGTCATTGAAATCAATATCGCACAGCGTGGCCCTCTCCACCTCTCATAACAGCCCGCCAATAAGAGCATTTTAAACGCCGGCCCCGGGTGGGGAAAGGATTACGAATGGCATTGGCGCAAAATGTAAAAGAAGGGGTGGCGGGAGGGGGCGTCGCGCTCGCGCATGGGCAGACGCCGGCGCCGCGGCGCCTCCGACGCCGGCGCCGCCGTCGATTTGCATAGCGCGCATGTGCGGCGCCAGTGATGGCGGCTGCCGCACCCGTCGACGTCGGCGTCACCTCGGCAGACGCTCTGCTCGAACTGTCCACACCGTATGTTTCAGCATCTCTATGCAGATACCCACTCTACCCTAGTGTAGCTCGGAGTGAGGTCTGGTGGGTGAGTGACTTGGGAGAACGCAGGTTCGAATCCTCGTCCAGCCATCAAGTTTTCAGTTTTCCGTGGTTTCTCGAAATCTTTCCAGGAAAATGCTGGGATAGTCCCATCAACTGGCCTTCTCCTTCCTTGCTCCTTACCTTCTCCCGGCTTTAATGACTTCGACGTCGACGAGACTTCATGCCGAAAACAATAGAGAAATACTGGAAGGAGAATTAGGGGTTATCTCCGGAAGGGAAGGATCCGGCCATGGCCTTTTAAGAGAAGCATCCCGGCATTCACCTGGAGTGGTTTAGGGAAACCATGGAAAACTCGAATATGGACGCCTGGACGAGGATTTGAACCCGCGTCCTCCAGAATATGAAGCCAGAGCGTCGCTGCTCACCCACCACGACCGTTATTTATTTCATGCATAACGCAATGGGAAACATTTTGTTGATCAGGAAAACGAACAAGTTCTGGAAAAAAACTAAGAAAGTATGTACTCTACAATTTACCTCAAACAATGAAATAATATAAATAAAAAAATCACATGACTGCTAATAAAGCAGGTGTGTGCGGAATGGATCACCGGAGCATTATCTCCGTCGCAATCAATAATAAACGATTTCTATCTCTGACAGAGTGTTCTGGCTGATTTAAGGTTTTTAGGTTAGGTTTTAGGGCGCGTCGACGACGAGGTCATTAGCGCGGCTGATTTAAGATAGAAAGATCTCCGGTTCGAATTTTGCTTATGGCTTTGCACCTCGTCGACGTTGAGGTCTTTAGAGCTGAGGAAAGTACTAGAGCTACGAACGAGAAGGTATTCGACCATCGCCTCTTGAAGGAAGCAGCTCAGCATTCGCCTGGAGTGATTTGGGGAAACCATGGAAAACCCAAATCTGGATGCCCGGACTGAAATTCGAACCAGTTTCCTCCCGAATGTCACCACGCTCGGTATCCGATGTGAGCGGTTAACGTTCTGACGTCACATTCGGAAGGGCGCCGGTTCGAACCCACATCCAAGCATCCAGATTCGGGTTTTCCATGGTTTCCACAAACCTCTCCAGGCAAATGCTGGCATACTTCCTTCAAAAAGCCGTGGTGTAATTCCTTTCCATTCCCTGTCCCCAATCCCATCCCGCCTCTAATGACCTCGACGAGACGTAAAGCCATAAGTAAAAAAACAATACTTACTTCGTATCCCTGTCTAGGCGAGGATTTACAAAGACTCTTCACCTCTGACACAGCTTGCTGTGCAATGTAAAGTATTCCAGAACGCTTCCGTGGCTCCCCTCCCACGTTAAACTATAGGTTCGCCTTTGCCAGGCAGGATTACCGGGTTAGGTTAAGGTAGCCAAGACTGGAGCGCAAGCGCAACAGAACGAGACAACGTCAATCGGCGGCCGAACCCTTCGGATATATCCCGGCCAATAATGCCATACACATTATTAATAAACTGTGGACCAAGTTAAACGTAGCATTACTGGTTACAGCGCATTACTGGTACAGTTGCAGTGTACAAACGATTGATTACTGGGTGACAGTACAAGACATACGATACGAAACTTAGGATCACGGCGGTTATATGTCTGACGAATATGAGATCTAGGAAAGTCGTTGGGATAGTGCGTTGGAGGCGCAATCTAGATTGAAGACTTCCTTCAGGAATGGCACGAATTCCTATTTGTCGGTGATGTGGCGCGTGATGTTGACGCAATCGCGCACGTCCGCATGTCACTGCTGCGTAGAATTGTCAACTTCTTCTTATAACTCAAGAAAGGTAGTTGAGTTATCCTTTCAGTGATAGATTTATCTTGTTGAGTGCTATTCATCATTAGTATCTTCTCAGGTAATTTGTAATTGTAAGGTAAGGGTCATGTGGTTCCTTCATCTCCTGCTGGTTCCCGTAGGATTCACGGAGGTAGAGCTTCGCATTACCATTACAAACATTGGCACTAGGATGGAAGTGACGCCACGCTCCGCTTTCCGGCGGAGTTTCCTCTGCGTTACTCATTGGATAGCGGGCTTAGCAGGCTGAGTGGGCCTGGAGAGTCGTTCCGGACGTTCAGCTTCGAGGAAAAATGCTCGGGGTCGTCGGGGATCGAACCCCGGTCATTCAGGTCGTAGTCAGACGCTCTACCACTTGAGCTACGTGGTCATCCTGATTTTTAATTGTTTTTGCCTACAATCAGAAAAAAAATAATAATAATTGGTTAGAAAGTTGCTATATGGCTTCATTATTTTTGTTTGTTTGTTCCTTTTTGTTGCTTATGAAGTTAGGAAAGGACTGCGGCAAGGAACGGGAAGGAATTCGGCGGTGACCTTTTGAATGAAACATTCCGGTATTCACCTGGCGTGATTTGGGGAAATCATCGAAAACCCAAATCTGAATGCCCAAACGGGATTCGAACCCGCGTCCTACCGAATGCGATGCTAGAGCGTTAACCGTTCACTCACCACGCTCGGTGATTCTTTGTTATATTTGTAATCAATAATTTTTTTACGCACAAGCTGACACCAGACTATCCGAATGAGCGTTTTGGTCGCTACATCGGTCTAATGCACAATTCTCCTTCTTTGGGTGCCGTACTCGTATCCGAATACAGGTGGTTAGTATTGAGAGTGTTTAACCCTCCATTCGAGCGTCCCAGGAAGATGATGCACCCACAGCCTTCTCCAGTGTAAGTCTTCATAAGTGTGTTGTGATTGCGTGTTCAGTGTAAGTGTTGTTTGTGTTGAGGACGAGATATGAAACCAGGAGGCGTCACATTCAGGACTACTCTTCCAAAAGATCCCACCAGGCAACCAAGCTCAAGGTCCTGATCCGATGACCCAATCACAGTCAAAAATGTTCTGTTCCCTCAATCTATACGCATTACGGAAAGGTTTGATATTTAACCCAGAACTTTGGTGCATGATCTGGTGATTTGGAATTGTGCGCCACCGCCTCTGCTTCCCTGCCGACCAAGTCCTGACGATGAAAATTTCTTCCATCACCCGGACTCAAAGCAGCTAACCACGTGTCAGCGCCGGACAACATAGCAGAGTTGCAGCCAAGTAAACCAACGGGGCGGGGTCTTAAGCGTAATAAACCACTGTAAATCACTTATTCGTAATGGGGCTCCCATCGCGGTCTGATAACATCAGAACGACTAGTTTATGTTGGAAGCATCAAGTTAAATGAACTACCTATACTTTCATACATCTACACTTACCGTACTGCTCATTCTCAATGAGTAATTGTCTCCTTAGAGCTAGTATCCGTGAAGCTCACTGTGTAACATCAGGATAATTCAGGCGGAATAGTAAATCGTGAAGGAGGTGGTAGTATGAACTACAGTGAGTAAAAAAGTTAATATAAACATGTGTCCGATTTCCATTCGTTTCGGAGATACAGGTATGAAGCAAACCTCAGAAAATGACCAAGAGCACACAAAAAACTTATTGAAGTATATTATTCTCTCAAAAACACACGCATATTTTACAAAAGTTTAAATTTAATGTTCGAAAATTCCACCATCGACTTCAATACAGTTTGCTGAGATTCACGCGCATCGGGACTGTAAGTGTAGACTTCATGCATTAATAAAGTTCTTCAATTTGTGTATTGAAGTCGATGGTGGTATTTTAGAACATTTAATTTAAACTGTTGTAAGATATGCGTGTGTTTTTGCCCGGATAAAGCATTTCAATAAGTTATTTGTATGCTCTTCATCATTTTCTGAAGTTTATTTCATGCATAACATTTCAGTACATGTATCTCCAGAATGAATGGAAATCGGACAGATGTCTATGTGAATTATTTTAATCAGTATTGTTAATACTACCACCTCCTTCAATATTTACCATTTCTCCTGACTCGTGTATAAGCCGTTACCGCACCAAAAATAATAATATACAAAAACAACAACAACGACGACGACGACGACGGCGGTGGCGACGATGACGACGGTGATAACGACGTCGACGACGACGACAACAACGACGGCAACGACGACGACGACGACGACGACAACGATGACGACGACGACGACGACAACAACGATGACGACGACGACGACGACAACAACGATGACGACGACGACGACGATGACGACGTCGACGGCAACAACAACGACGTGGATAACGACGACGAAGGCGGCGGCGGCGGCGGCGGCGGCGACGATGACGACGACGATGACGACGTCGACGACGACGACAACAACAACGACGACAACAACAACGACGGCAATGACAACGACGACAAAGCCACAGTAAAAGCTGGTATTTGTTAGGACGCTAATGACCCAGATGTTGACGTGCCCTAAAGCTACAACAACAACGACGACGACGAAGACGACGACAGCAACAATGACGACGACGACAACAACAAAATATAAAACAGCAAAAAACAAAAAATATAATGCACACTCTTCGTTTCGTCCTGAAAGAAGTCTTTGGGTTAATCTAAGAATCTAGCATAAAATATATATTGGTTCTTATCGGCTTCATTAACTCCCTTACTCCTCATGATTTATCATTTCATCATAAATGTAGAGTTGGTCATCGGTTCACAGTATACCAAATAAGTGACTAAAAACAGAACGGTATGTCGCGGTCGAACCTCAGCGTCAGAGAGGAAACGCTTGTAATCTCAGAGAGCGTTACACCCTCGATAAGTTATTCGGAAGATAGCACGTGAAAGCTTGCGTAACTGTCACAATTGTTTGTTAACTGGTAGTATTAACTCTCTGACTCAGAACACTGTACACTCGACAGGTTATCTCCGCCTTAGATATCGAGCATAAATAAATAATAAGTAATCACCTTTATTGACCGAAGGAGTGGTAAACATTGATATCTCTGGCGCGCCTGCGGTACCTCTTGCTCATGCCAGCGGGAACTTTCCGAAACAGAGAGGATTAACCCTACACGTCTGCCGGTTGTTCTAATATCTCTGCTATCTTTCTTACACTGATGCGCTTACGAAAAACTTGTTCATCTTTTCCCCTATCAAAACGTATTTGCTAGTCTGCGCAGAAGAAGACGATACAATCCTTCCTTGGCAGTGCAGTAGGACAGACGGTTCCCGTTCGACACAGGACATCAGAAAGTTAAATTACGAGTTGTATTCGTCTTGAGCCGATCTTACTGTTCCGTACGTTAGTGACATTGAATCATAATTATATGAACTGTATTGATAATTGATTTAGAAGTTTTTATATTGTTAGAACCTCGTGGCCTGCTGTTATAAGGTTTATTCAGTGCCTGTAGAGAATTACTGACAGGAAACTGGAAGGAAATCGGTTGTGAAGATATCAACAAATATACGATAACTCTCACTGTAAGGCAGCAATAGCTGACCACATCAACCCAAGACCAAGTCTCCAAGCAGGTTAGCATAAGAAACCAAGAGCTGTCTGGCAAGTTTATGAAAGAAAACTCCTGGGCTTGGAGTATCGCTACAGACCATTCTCTCTATTTTATTTTTCTAGCTTGACTACAGAACGACTTTTGTTTAAGATCAGTAGGTTTTCAGCCACGTATTAAAATAATGTAGATAATCATAGAACAACAAGTTCTATCGTATACGTTTGGTCTTAAAAGCTTAATAACTCAACAGAACAGGCAAGAAAACTCGCTGAAGACTATATTAAAATATGTGGTTAAACTCAACCTTAATGCTGTTCTACCTGGAATAGGCTATTGAACTTTTATCTGGACTCATGATTCTAACAGGTCACATCAATTCGTGGTGGAACTAACCTATGGTCAGGATGTGGTTAAATGATTACATTTTTTTCTGAATACCAAACTTCTAAACTGAAATAAATTCAGACAGTTCTACGAATACGAATAAAAAAAGAAAATACTGAACTAGCGGAAGCGTTATAATAAAATAAGCACCTATATACTATTAGTTGGTAATATTTTTACTTTGTTTTTATCGCAATTTTTGTATAAGATTTTTCTTAGCAGTTTTATGTAGACTAATAGTTAAAATACAGAGAATTATGCATTAATACAGAAAGTAAGAAATGATGCATTAAAAAAAAATTTCCAAGTCAGGGTCTTAATGTAAAAATTTTTGCCAGTAGAGACTAGGTCAATAATCTGGGTAGCACGTAGAAAAATGTTCATTTTGGTTTGGCAATATTGATTACGAGATTGTCACAACAATGTTTCAGTATGAGAGAAATGTACTGTTAGTTTCTCCAAGTACTTTAACCTTGGTACATTGGACCAGTACTATTTTGAATACAGGTATTAGAAATTATATTCAATTCACTTTCTAATCTGACACTATTATTTTTGAAAAATGTACCCAAAACTGACATCATTAGAAAACAAGCAGAACCAAACCTTTCATCCTACAAAGCTAGTTTCAAAAAGGGGACATGGCAACATGAGGTCAACGAGCTAGATCCCTACACTGCGGTTTTTTAAACAACTCGACATTAAGCTACGATACCAGCATCGCTGGACGAAGGTAATATTGTGCCGCATATGTGCTTTCTGTTACCGTATCTATTCAGAGTTACTAGCGGTTACGAAGACAACTGGCATGGCAGCCACAGCGGCTCCACTGTGACCCAGTGAACACGCTCCCTCCCCCTCCTGTCTCCCCGTGTGTGGAGGGTGGTCGCCTTTAAGGCGTCGAACCCGGACGGAGTTAACACGGAGCTCGGAGACATCTGATACCTCACCCAACCGCATGCTGTCATGAAATGCCATTACAGATTGATATAAGACGATCTGTTACTGTTTATATTAACTCATCTAAGGTAGAAAGAATTTTTATATATATACTAGCAGAGTTCCCGGCGTTGCCCGGTATGATCTAGATTGATTTACACAGACAGTAAATATTGAAGTTCATAAAAGATGTAAGCTTTTTGGGGATTCTACGATAACCGTGGAGCTGCAATTTGATGATGAAATCCTATGTAACTCGATGAGTCAAATTGAAAGTAAAGAATTTTTTTAAAAATATATATACATATCTCGCTTAGTTCTCGAGATATCGTATTTCAAAATTGACGTGGTTAGGTTGAAATGCAACCTGGACCAGAATAAAAATTTCGCCTTAGCCAAATTTAATAATAAATTCCTATGTAACTTGGTGAGACAAATCGAAAATAAAGTATAAATGTTTTTGATATCTCGCTTAGTTCTCGACATATTGCATCATGAAACCACTATATCTTTAAGGTGGAAATGCACTATAGGTGTTTTATTTTCTTCCTAGTGGTTGTTGTTTGGTTGAAATACAACCTGGACCAGAAGAAACGTCACCAAAAGCAGAAGGAACTATAACTGATTTTTGACATGTTATATCTTGAAAACCAAGTGAAATATCAAGAAATGTTATTCTTTATTTTAGATTTTTTTTCGCCGAGTTCTATAAGAATTTATCATCAGATTTTGGCGCCACGATAATGATAGAACTGCCAGTGTTTTGCACTTGTGAATTTCATTTCAGTCGCTCCATTCTTCTATACGTATGTATACGGCTAACCCCCTGTGTAGCAGGAAAGATATGGGGTTGGGGTTGATTTATTCCTGCAATATTTTTAGCCATATACTAAGTTTTATCATAATAACCACAACAATCCGTGCAGCAATAGAAACAATGTTTTTTCAGGAAATGTAGTAAAGACATCAATAAATAACAAAACAAAAAGTAACACTATGTCAACACTAAATGGTTTGAACAGTTCAATTTCATGTTCAAAGCCGTGCATTACTTAGTATTAACAGCGAGAATTTAATTCGCATACAGAGACAGTAACTTCAAAAAGCAACGAATTTCTCGGAAGGTTCTTCACTAAAGGTTTTAAACAGCTCAATTTCATGTTCAAAACCGTCAAATATGCATTACTTAACAAAGCCATTAAAATTTCACAAAATCAGAGATTGTAACAGTGCGGCCTCAGATAGTAACATCAAGAAACAAAGAAGATATCGAAAGATTTTTGTCATTGTATTATTAAAATTAATTTAAATATTTTCCACTTTACGTAGTTTCCTCTTCGCATTCGATATAACTATGTATGGGGTTTAAAGACTAAAAACCAAAATTTAATAAAGTAAACGTTTCATGCGAAAACGTAACTATTATTTTTTTACGATGTGTGACGTAAGCATCGTATTTCTTTTATTTTTTGCTTCGGGCTGTACGTTAAGATTTTCATTTACCACACCAGCGTTATGTTACGTTGAAGCATAAGACATACAAAACACTTCAATTGAGATTCTAATCTTTAAAACGGTGAAAACCTCATCGAAATCTGCTCTGTAGTTTCCGAGTTTTTATACTTCAAATATATCCGGTTTTCGTTTTATAGATACAGATATATATACAATTCTCATTTTGGTGAATCCAAAGTCGTGATAGAACTGTATTTAAATTTAAGTTTCTCACTGAAGCAAGAGACATTGTCAAACCAGAGTTTATTCTACACCGAGATTTAAGTTGAAACTTTGTGCTTGGAACTAAATGGTATCTACAGAAACATAAAATTCATATCAGTGCTTCATAACCTTGGGAGACTGGCATCACTGTGTGTTTTGGTTGCTGATTAAACTATCATTCGAAGACTACCGTAGGCGGACGGCGTCAAAGGTTTCTAGTTTCTCCGGGTGACAACGTGTCCTAGTGAAAATGCCTTCTTCCATGGCGGAGTATGGAACTTAACGGTGAAACAAGGACGAAACTATAAGCTTACTTCTTAAACTTATTCATCTACAAGGTATAAAATTTTTTCATGTATTTAGAAACCAAATAAGCTGTATTCCTATTCTCTATGAATATGTGTTTCTTTAACAGACCAGGACTGCATCAAGAATCTTCCAGGAAAGGACAGGATGTTTGTGGAGATTGTAGATACATTAATAATTCGAACTTCATTAGTGAATCTAGTGAAATGATGCAACAGTACGCATCAAGATACAGCAAAAAATATTGTTTTTTATCTGATTTTCTGTGTTTACTGTGTCTGTAAAAGCTCGGTATCTATGGTTTCTAAGAACAACGACGTATGTCTTGTCTTGTTTACTTTATTATCAAAATATTTTCGTCATGGCGATATTCATTTTACAAACACATATACAAGGTTAATCGTGTGAGAAATAAATCAATGACGAGTAAGGACATGAACAAATTGCCCAAATGTGTTATGTGACAAGAAAAGTAGATTTAATAGCTAATAATAAATGGGAAAGTTTGTTAAAAAAGTAAAAAATGGTGACACAGAAATAACAGCACGTTGCAGTCTACACTTAAAATTTCGTGAAGGATGTATAACCTGTCACATTGAGTGAGTTTTAAGTAATGACGGTGAGTCGATTCATATTCCCCACATTGTGTGGAAGGCTGGAAATCAGATAGTATAGATTGTCGTATATTGTACCCCCACCTATACGTGCGGTGGGGCAACAGAAATGATTTATGTATGTGATTATTGCATGAAGAAGAATTTGAATATAAGAATTCCTGCAGTGTAATTTACGGTTTCTTATAGTTAATGTTTATATTATTTTTATTTTAAGAAAGCCCCGAATACCCAATCATACCCAACATTTCCCTATTGTTAATACACTTTTGCTTCATTGAAAAGATTTTCAGTACAGGAGAACTATAAGCTGAAAACTACATCCAGATTTAGGAGCAGCTAAACACCTTGGGATTTAAAAGTTGAAACCTTGTATACTTTGATGATAAATTGCTTATAAGACTACTAGTACACTAATGAATTTATTTATATTGTCTGTGATTAAATTTAAGGATTAACATTTATTTTTCATTTATTCGAAAAACACGTTACAACGCACACAGTAATATGTCACACTACACAGTAGTGTTCAAGTCCGCCGCTGTGAACAGTGTTTGTGTAATTCCGCTCTGCTCTCATAGCGCGTTATTTTATTTCCGTACAGCGAAACTTCTCCACCACAACAAAGAAGCCGCCAGCTGTTCCAAGAAACCAAAAAATTACTGACGACTATCACTTATTATTGAATTAACTTCAAAAATATAATTACTGTTAATTCCACTCGTAATTATGTGGCAATAAATCGAAATTTAATGCGAATAATTTATCAGATTTATAGAAGTAGCCTATGCAAAGAAAATTACAGTCCTTATTCGCAAGAGAGGGTGGAATTTTTATGGACACTATGGGAGTAAGTAAGAGTAGGTTGACAAAAAGAATTTTCAACCACGTCACTATACTAAAGGTAGCAAGAAACACACCTTCAGTGTTTAAAAAAAGAATTGACACAAATTCAAGGGATTCAAGAGACAACGTACAAAGGTCAAAACCACCTTTGTCTGAAGAAAGAAGGAGAACCCTCAGTAAAAGAGCGAAAAAAAATCTAGGAAGAGAAGAAAAGGCAAAACAGGAAAATAGTTGTTTCCCATCGTCCAAAGTAGGCCAAAATCGAAAGAAGAAGAAGTACTGAATATTACTTTAAACGTAATAAACAATTTTTAATAACCGAAAATGAATGAAAATATTGTAAAAAAGTTATGAATGAATATTTACACCTAACAAACCAAACTTTGCTCAAAACACTAAAGCAGGAATAAATAGCACACATCCTATAATCAAACATACCGCCGCAAAACAGACACAGCCAATGACCACAGACTCAAAATAAGAAATAGTTCGTCAACACATAATCTTTGGCTCACGACTTTTGGATGTCAACAAAAACAAACACTTTATATACAGTTCGTGGCCGGTGAAATTCGTTAGAATCCAGCCTAAAAAACTTTGGACAGCAGTGATAGTGCGAGAATAGTAGCTGGTATGGAAACACGAACTTGTGCGTGTTAATGCATGTATAAAAACTGTAAGTGCCTAGTTAATAATATCAGAAAACTGTACAAAAATCAAATATCCTCATTGGATATGTGTATATACGTGTATATATGTTTATCTAGGGCACTGAAGATGCCTTGAATAAAAGCGAAACGCGTATGCCTTCAAAAGCAATTGTTTAGTTGCAAGTCAGAAACAACCAGAAAACAATGAAAATATGGTATACACACACACAATTGTTTAACACTATGTTAAACCATAACGCTATATATTAATAGAACAATCTTACATAAATTACAGCAAATGAATCAAACTTCTAGCTACATGAAATTAATTAAATACAAAGGAAGTTTGATCAGAAAAAGCAAAGTCATGGTTTCGTTGTTCTACACGCCAAGCAGAACTCGTCTGAAAATCCGAGACCTGGGCCTGTATTTCCTATTAAAGTTAATAAAAGATGTCCTGCAGTTATATTTACTATAATTACAGTTACTATAATATTTCCAAATGTTATGTGTTTCACGGAGATCTTTCTAAAATAAATCCATGCAACAAGAATTCACGATGATGTAGACGACGCAGAAAATGCCTTACCTTTTGCAATTCGGAGTGGCCTGTGATTGCCGTGGCATGTATCTCATCCTACGGTTATGTCCCTGGAATTTTAAAACAACCGGTTCTCATCATCCACTGCATTAATACGCAAGTCACTGTCATCACACGATATCTTGGATGAGCAGAAATTCTGAACAACAGAGCAGCCATTTATCCACACTTAGAAGCTCTTATTTGTCGATATCACAGAAGGAATAATGACTTCAGGAGACAGTTTTTCATCTCGCCGTTCACGACTCACAACATGTGTGTCTGCTAAACAGCCATTTCTCTGCAGCAGTGATTCTCTTATGCCGATACATAATCAATTACTGCACTACTCTCATCATTTTTAAGATAAGTGTAGCTCTGAAATATTCCTCGGGGATCACACACACCAGTGTAGTTTCAGATTTTAGAAATGCTAATGACTATTATTCCTGACGTCGAGAGAAACGAGTGTTACCCAGCTGGGATAAGCTTGCTGAGCCAAACAGTGCTGAACAAAAATTATAAAATTCTTATTGTGAGTAAATTTGCTATTTTTATATATGAAAAACGGAAATATAGTCGTGGGGCATTTCAGTATAATATTAATAACCTCTTCTGATTCAGGTGTTCCCTCGCCTAACATCCGCTCTATAAACTAGGGCTGTTGATAAAATATCGAAAGATCGGTATTATTTTTTGAAAATATCAGGATTGACGCCACTGAAGACATTACAATATCGACATACGAGTGATATTTTTAGGACGATATATAGATATTTAAATCTGGGTATCGGAGTCGATATTTTTTTTTTTTAAATAAGTTATCATTTTTCGTTTTCCTCGTATGTCTTGTTATTACGGGTGGAAAAGAAAACGGTTACCTGTGCAGCACATGCAATAGAATTTTAAGGAACAATGAAATTTTTAATACCTAGTTGACCAAATAAAATTTATTGCACCTTATTTTAAAAATCAGTGCTTCTTATTAAATACGATCCGATCAACAAGCAGGAGTATTAAAGAATGCTAAATATTGATGCGCTTTCAAACAGTTAGTATTCGTTAGAAGTCTTGCCTGGACACTTTGCAAAGATTTTTAAAATTTGATTTCAATCTACGGAAAAGCATTAGCATCAAGAACTAATAGTAATATACCAGGTATTGTAGCACTTCAAAGGTAAATATTTTGTGCGAACCGATTATACTTATTGTTGTATATCAAGAGAAGAATTGAGCACCAAAAGTATATCACAGTTAGTTATACCACTAACGAATTTATTAAGAGAAAAAACAGAAAAATAATAATCATCTACTGCTTTTGGATTGTCTCTACAAAGCGCTTTGTTGAAAAGTAATAATAATAGACTGGTGTCTTTAGATTATAATTTACTAACGGCATAGCAACCACCTTGAATCTCCGTTACAAAAATTGCATTTAGGTAAATCACTGTCCGTTTCCAATGCAAAATTAAAGAAGGGGAAATATGTCTCTTGACACAGGGGCTTTTCCATGAATAGCAGAAGAAATAACGTCATCTCGTTAGGATAAACATTAGACCATGCTCTTGAAAAATATTTCCTATGAAGTTTCTGAAATGAGTTTTGGTTCAATGGTTGCTAAATTAAAACAATGTTTGGATAAGCTGAGTATTTAAAAATCATCGGATGACCTAAGATTCTGAATAGATGGAAGTCATTTTTTCATATAATGTCAGAAATTGCTTTAAAACATTTGTTATCTTCTGCCATATCTGTAGCATCTGATCGAGTTGCATCAACAATTAATCTTCCAGTACTTGATAATTGCAATAGTCTATCAGCAGAACCTATAAAACAACGAGTATTTTTAAAAACAGCTGCTGACGAATATTGGTACACATAACTTTATTTCTTTATTAATAATTCCCTGAAGCACAGTCCACACTTCAACCTTAATCTTTATATGTCATAAATTTTTATTTTAAATGGAGTTTAGTAAGATTAATTAATGTGTGAAATTTTACTTCAATCATCACCTTACTTCGGAAGTTTGTAGAATTCAAGCTCTTTGAAACGACTAACTACATTCCAACATCATAATTCTACACAATTTGCAATTGCCCAAGAAACATGTAATTTGGTGCGCACATATGATTTCACCCCTAAATCATGAGGAAAGTACCTGTATTTATCCAACTACAATAGAAAAGGTGAAAAGTCTTGGAGCAAATTTGTAAGTTAATTGGTTTTCTCTTGATGCCATAATTTCTATTTTGCACAAAGATCAGAAAGGTTAAGAAATACATTAAAATTTAATTTTTTAGAATACTTGCACCAATTTTTTTTTTTTTATTGTAACATTGTTTTTATAAAATAGGGTTGATATATCGATACTATTTATTCGATATATCCAATCAGATATTGATTCTTGTAAAAACCGATATCTTTTAAAAGATCAGCAGCCCTACTATAAAGTGAAATTGTCTCTGTCCAAGTTTTAAGATATTTATTTTTCGGCGAAATACGCTTGAAGCTAATCAAACTATAGGGGCAAGCCCTGATAATAAGCAGAAGCTGAAAAAGTAACAATGCTTTTAAGTGGTAAAAAATTTTCCAAACTGAAGCTCAGAGCTCTGTAGCTAGAATCTGTTCATTCCACTGAGATATTTTCCGCCAGTACTTTTCTACGTATTGAGATAAGGCGTATCTCGTATGAACAAGCAGGTTTCCACTTGTTTACGGCAGATAGCTAGCATCTTTACGTAGCTGCGTGTTATACAAACATCCTTTCAATAGCCGTGTATGTTTTGAATCGATTATCTTAAAAGTGTTCGTCATTTGATCAACTTGCTGAGGATTCAATAAGTGCGACAATAAATGAAAAGATTGGTCCAGAATCTAAACGACCATAAGCATCCTCCCGAACTTCAACGATATTCTGAAATCTGAAGACACTTAGCACTCGAGATAGAAAATCATGTTCAATTTTCGGAAACAGGGATTTATATTTAATAATGAAGCAATAATTATTTACAATTACTTACTTTTGTGCGTAATGCTTAGTTAAAGCGTCCGGGTAAAGATGTAACTGCGAGAAAATCCCTTAGATCAGTGAGTCTCAGAATGTGGTCCGCGAAGAAGCAACAGGTGGCTCACAGACAATGTTAAAAATATAATTCTAATTCAAGATTCTATAAGAAAAAAATATATCTGCACTGAGTAACAACACAATATTATTAGTCATTCCTTCTTTCTTTTCCCTAGTTTATTCTCCGTTTGATAGTTCATAACATTATTATTCATTTGGACAACTAGCATTAAGAGTGTTCAATACTTATTCTCTTTTTTTTTTTGCTTTCATCACTCGATTGACTGGTTTGACGCAATCCTCCATCTCGCCCTATCTTGTGCTAACCTCTTCATCTCAACTTTCCCCTTACAACCCGCGTCCTCAATTACCTGTTTCATATATTCTAATCTCTACGGTTATTACCTTCAACTGTCCCATCCACTAGTAAATTAACCAATCCCGCTTGTCTCAAAATAAAACATTTTAAACAAAGCGCCAAGAAGCAACGGCACGTGAGTGAATAAAACTACGCCATCCTGACCATCCACTGGATCTCCCAACACATAACGTCCTAAATGACCTACCCCCACTCGTCTTAAATCCAGTATGACATGACGTATTTGACATTGATATAAAGGGAAAATGGCGACGAAACTGGAACTCTGCATCTGTGAAACATCAAAATATTGAAGATTCTGCAACTGGACTTCCAAGATTCCATCAGAAGAGGGACCAGCGGGCCAATCTAAACCGCCTAACAACAGGCCACGCCAAATGCAACCCCATGCTCCATTATGTGGGGACTTCAGGATTCTCCTGCCTGTGACTGCGGAACACATCATCAAATAATGCCCTCTGAGGAAGTATGATGGACCATTTCAAGATGTTTTCAGCGGTACAACTTCCTTCACAGCATGGCTGCAACAACTGAACATCGATTTGTGAATACTACCAACGTTCTTATCAATTTATGTATTTATATTTATCACATTAGTTGCTTAGCCATACAACAAATAAATAAATAATACCAACCAACCTGTCTGTTTTTTCTGTAACACTCTACGGAAAACTTTATCCCTCACCGGTAATTTCCGAAACGCCATCATTTCGTACTTTATAAGTCCACTTAATTTTCGGCATCCTTCTACAGCAGCACATTTCAAATGCTTCAGTTTTCCACTTTTCTTCTTTCATTTTGGTATATTTTGAACCACAGGAAGCAACTGGTTTACTGGTTTGCCTTTTCTTCTCCTTCCAGTATTTTTTTTCATTCTTTCAATGTTGTTCCTCCTCCTTTCTTCAGGCCAGGTGGTCTTGGCCTATGTATGTTGTTCCTGGAATCCCTTGAATTTATCAAATTTAGTTTGAATCACTGTTCCATTCTTTATCTCATCTGGTTGGATTCCAACTTTTTCCACTTTCCGTTATTATTTACACACAGGTAAAATAAAATGAACCCATATAAGATGGTGGTAAGTGGAGCTATTTTTGTGATTTTACAGTTCCTCTGGTTGGAGGAGGTTGAGAAACACTGCTATAGATCAACAAACTTAATATAAATTACATTTTTTTACAGAAACAAAAATAATCACGTATACACAAAAAAAAAATACATTTACAATAATAGTATGGTTTTTTTTTTTTGCTTTTCGCTTTACACCACGCTTTGTCGACGTCGAGGTCATTAGAGGTGGGAAAGGAGTGGGGACAGGAACGGGAAGAAATTCGATCATGACCTCTTTGAAGGAAGCGTCCCGGCATTCACCTGGAGTGATTTGGGTTAACCATGGGAAACAGAACTCTGGATGCCTGGATGGGGATTCGATCCCACGTCCTCCTGAATGCGAGGCTAGAGTGTTACCGCTCACGCCGGGTAATAATACTGTGCAACTTACTGAAGGCAAATCGAGTAACTAAAGATCACGACTGTATAACGAGGTAAAATAAAGTGTTACCAGTAACTCTTTTTTCTGGCCATAGTGGCATGGGGACAGGGTTTCAAGTTTCCTTCGATACCAATTGAATCTTCTCTATCTGACTGCAACAGCCACCAGTATTTGTAATGAGTATCTACAATCGTTCAATCTGAGACACTGCCCAGATTCTAGCTTCTGTTGGTCTCCATTTGAATCTATGTATAACACCAACTAAATGAGTTCTCAGATACAGGAAGGTTCCACTAAAGACTTCAAATGAAGTTCATGACGTAATGGCCTCTTCTAAGAACACGGCTTGTCGTTTTGTGTCGTATATCGTGGAATTAATCAGAGCAGTTGCATAATGCATGCACTAACTTTCAAAAATGTTCGTTCAAGACATACTAAGGAGTGGAAACAAAAAATAAGTCTGACTTCACCGGTGAGTAGAAAGTATAAATAAAACAAACACCAGCATTTTCAAGTACGATACACTTCCACTCACTGAAAATTCCTTACTCAGGTTGTGTATCAAACTGAAGTCGATAAAATCTTTTTAACAAAAAATAAATAAAATAGAATTCTTGAAATTGTGGGAACTGATAGGTGATAACGAAATCTACCAGAGCATAAATATATATATAAGAATCAATAAGAAAAAGGAGCCTGCTTTTTTTTTAAATAGCTATAAAATGGATAATAACAGATTAACAAAAAATATATTTATTTACATTTGGGAGAAAAATTAACAACAAGCTGTATTCTAAAGGTCAAGAAAGATTTAGTAAGAAATAATTTAAGAGAAGAGGAAAATATGGAAAGAGATGTTTTCAGAAAAAAGGTATCAATAAGTATGGAAGGATTTCAAGGCAGAAGAGGAAAGAAATGCGATCAGACGTGGTCTGAGGAGAGAAGGAACAAACACAGTAAAATGATCAAGAAATATTTGATTGATCGGAAGAAAGAAATGACAACAAAGGATGAAGAACTGAAATTAGTTCGTGGTCCTAGGACGCACCATCTAAAAGAAAAAGAAGATTGGTTTATTATACGTTTAGCGAAAATATCTTACAAATGGTATATATAAATGAACACAAAAAATTGACATGAAACAAATTACTATGGGTCTTGGAATAATTTTCAGATAATTGATTTCCAAGACATATTTATTATCTCATTCATGAAGTTACCGAGTAATACGTACAACGATTTGTGGAAAAATAAATTACCCGCTTCAACATAATCTTTGCCAAAATCACCCATTTAGCAGACTGCAGGCCATTAAATTGTTAAAGAATTTTCTGAACGGTTGTTTCTGAAATAAAGGGGGAATGGTACTTTTTATGATTCTTAGGGAAATTATTCAACAAATTATGGAATGAAAACGAAAACTGAAACATTTTTAGAATCTGTGGGTTGTCATCTCTCTTTTAATAGCCATGAAGGTTATATGGTGGAAATAATTTCTATAGTCGTCCAGTAAACTCTCTATAATTACTTTCACCCACCATGATTTTTCGAAATTTTATGTCACAGTCGTCTTAAGCTTCGTAAGAACCAAAGTTGTGTGCAATACCAAATTTCAACGACAAAGGTTCCAAATGTTCCAGGGAAAAATGAGCGAATCCCTAGAGCTTCAGCTTTCCACTTGGAAGGCACGGAATCCTAAACACGTACGTATACCTCCGCATTACGTCGTACGTGTTTCCTGATCACAATCATGTCATTGCTTCAAGTGTACTGTTACTTTAAATGAAAAATTATTTTCTTCGACTATTTATGCAGGGCAGAAGACTAGGCGAATAAGATACATCACTGTGGTTTTAAAGGGTTCCCGCTTGATCCTACATGATCAGCAGTTTGAATCGTTAATCGCTAAGTACAAAATTTCGTATCCTGTAAATCGCGCCCAGTGAAAATCGCGCCCAAGTGTAAATCGCGCCCAGCACAGTCTCTACCTGGGGTATTTCTGGCTAAAGCAAATCGCGCCCGGTCTAAAACCTGTCCCATGAGTCACACCTCCGCACCAGCTGTGGGAAAGTTTTGCTTGCCAATGTTTGGCCCTTCGGTTTTACCCCAGAGTATGACATCTGAACAATGCTTTGGAAATTCCTTCTTACCAACCCCCTCCAGATTTCTCTCCACAAACCTTATTATTGCAGTAACTTTACTACAGTTCGGTTCGTGTGCTTCAGCTGACATGGAACTTTTGACGACCAGCCACGGTAAGCCTTGTGCCCACTACAAAGGATACTCGCATATCATAAAAAGATCACTTCTAGATGGAACTGTTGTTTGGCGATGTTCAAAACAACGATCGAAGCAGTGTCGAGGAATGCTGAAGACGAGAGACACCAACGTACTCACTTCAAACGATCATAATTGTGGACCTCCGGATGACGCTCGCCTAGAAGTACAGAAGGCTGTAACCAAGGCGAAGAAGAGAGCACGAGAGGAAGATACTCCGATTAGTAAAGTATATTCAGAGGAATTGGGTGACCTACATAATCGAGGATATAATTTTGTCACGGAGATTCTCAGCGACGATGAATCAGCGGAGAGAATCATAATTTTTTGTGGAAAATCAGGAACAGAAGTTTTAAAAAGTAAACAAGACTTTTTCATGGACGGGTCATTTAAAAGCTGTAGTAAGCAGTTTACACAAATTTATACAGTCCATGCAGACTTTGGAAGTTCGAAAGAAGAAACTAATATCCATCCGGTGGCATTTGCTCTGTTACCAAATAAAAAAAAACAGACTTATGTCCGTATGTTCCACAGTATACTGAAAATCATTCCAGAATGGAAGCCAAGAAATGTAACAGTTGATTTCGAAGCAGCAGTGATTTCAGCACTTGAAGTTTTTCCATCAGTTGAAATCCACGGATGCTATTTCCACATGAAGAAATGTCTGTGGAGGAAAATTCAAGACCTTGGACTTACTTGTGTGTACAGGGAAGATGAAGAAGTACAACTGCAAGTTCGCATGTGTGCTGCGTTGGCTTTCCTCTGACCTGAAGATGTCGCAGATGGCTGGGCCGAGATACATTCCCATGCAAGTAATGCTCCCAGACTTACGGAATTTTTCGATTATTTTGTTGAAAGATGGTTAGAAAATGCTGAGATCCCAATCAATCTTTGGACCTGCTACGGGAGGCGTCATCGAACCACCAATGCTGTAGAAGGCTGGCACAACAAGATCAACAACCTTCTTGGGAAACCAAACCCTAAAATCAAAGATGTGATCGACTGTATGAAGAAAGAAGCAGAAAACTCAGCGAGTGTATTTATGAGGTCACAGTTGAACATGGAAGGCAAAAGAAGAAAAAAGAAGTACATGAAACTTGACGAAAGACTGGAAAAAACAGTAAAAAAGTACGAGGAAGATGGTGACATCAGGACTTGTTTGAGAATGATCTCCCACCTCCAAAAACTAGAATAAAGTCTTTATCTTAAAAACAAAACTACAAAAAAAAAATATAAAATAAGAAAAACAAAAAAAATTGACGATGCTTTTAAGCTGATTTTAAACACGCCTAAATGTCGAAAGATTACTTTTGTCATTTAGCCAGTCCAAAGCCTGAACAAAGTGTGATGGGAATCAGTTTATTTATTTAACTTGTACATAAATAGTTTTTATTTAGGAATTCCGTTCTAGCCAGAAATTACCCCAGGTAGAGACTGTGCTGGGCGCGATTTACAGGACACCGGTGCGGTGGTGTGACTCATGGGACAGGTATGTCTCGAGGGGTAGTCAATTTTTAGACCGGGCGCGATTTACACACAATCCTCAGTGGGCGCTATTTTCACTGGGCGCGATTTTCGTACAACCCAAAATTTAGCACTACATTATTTTGACAATGACAGAATAAGGTCCCTCTTTAATGAAATTTTCGCTTCAATGCAGTATGATCGCCCATTAATTATTGTAGGTCTCAACTTAAAATGCTTTAATTATTTGACACCGATCCTGGTAAGTGAATGGTTAACGTCCTCTCTTAGAAAGAAGTAGGTTCAATCCCTTGTCCGGCCATCTAGAACGTTTTCCGTGGTTTCTTGAAATAAATCCAAATGAAAACCCTTCAGTACAACCGTGTGAGGTAAAACATGGGAATACAGGAGGGGGAATACATGGAAAACTGGTCCATGTTCAAACACCGAAGCCGGCTTACTGCCCGTCCTGATTGCGTTTTCTAAGAGGTTTCTCGCAATACCCTAAGCGAATGCTGAGACTGCCCTATGTTGCCACCTCATTAATCACACATTAACAGCTATTATTTTTTATAACTCAGAGAACATATTTTCCATAAAGATGAGACGCTCGAGCTCTCCCTGTTAGAGTAGTAGCCACGATGGAACCGGAAGTACTACCTGTTATGGGGTCTCCCAACATCAGAATGTATCCACTGAAAAAGAAAAACTCCAGGCAAACACCGGGATGGTTTCCTCACAAGACCACTGCCGAATTTCTTCCCAATTCTTGACCGCAACCGGCCAAAGATCTAATGACCGTGACGAGCTCCAAAGACATCATTTGATTCGGCAACTCGCTGCTACATCTATGGAAAATATTAGTTTCAAAAGTGAATTGAAACTCTAGTGGTGTAGCCACCAGCAACGCACCGCCAGTTTCCAAAGAACTCCAGTGCCGATATATCGATCGACAACGGCTCAATGCCGCACCCCTTTCTTCTGATCTGTCGTTACACAATCGGCGGGGAAGTTGGAGGGTTACCACCTGCAGACCAACGTTCTCGCAGTAATACGCCTGCTGACAGGTACAGCGTTATACTGTTTATATCGATAAGCAGACTACACTCGTGGAGCTCACTCCAAACCGTAACCCGAATTTTAAAACCACACGACATCTAAAAACACAAAATTTGTGTAATTTGCAGATGACACAAGCATAGGAACTAAAAATTTCTCCAGATTTATCTACAGAGTATATTTCAATTTATGTCTTTGACCTTATTAATAAATGGTTTACTGCTAATGGCTTGCCTTTAACCTTTACTAAATCATAATAAAAGCAGTTAGGTACGTCACACATATTAACAGCTGATATACACATAAAATTTGCATGCCAGTCCATTCAAGAGGTAGAGCTTGTGAAATTTCTAGGTTTACACGTAATTTAAATTTGAGAGTGTATGTCTCTGAGTTGGTGAAGCGATGGGTGCAGACTAGTGTTGTAAAAAAAACGGTATTCTTCTGACTTAAAAAAAAAAAAAAAAAAAAAAAAAAAAAAAAAAAAAACGAAAAAAACTGTGAAAAAAATACATGTTTTTTTCATAACTACTAAATTTCAATTTTTTAAGGCATTTATCGTTTATATGACTGTTTTAGAGTTAATACCAAGTACTTATCTTAATATTTAAATCTACTATATTTTTCTGTTTCAGTAGACAAAAAAAATACAAAAATATTGGCAACATTGACTGAAGTTTTCTTTTACGAATGGGGACTTCCCGAAAAGGCTAGGTTGCGTGAGAAGGAATCCCCGTTCACCGTTGTTTGGATTGATACTCGTTATTTGAACTAGTGCTGCCAGGCCCTACAAATTTATCTGTAGACCTACGAATCTTTTCAAAAAATTAGGAATTTTAAATTTATCTATGTTTTTTTGCCTCTTTTTATTACTTATTGTGCTTTCCTTATATTCGTATACTTGTTAAACTCGCAGCGTATAGTGATACTGAGTCATTGTCAGTAATTATGAATCATTTCCTTGCAACCGTTGGCGTAAACCAACTAGTGAAAACAAATAAAGCTCCTATTTAGTATGATAATAGATTTAAATTCAAACTTAAAAGACCGTAATACAGAACTATCGGCGCAGTCTTTATGCACAGTGTGTACCTTGCTCACAATTTAAAATTGCAATCTCACAAGCATTTGCATACAATACAACCAGTAAAAGAAAACGTAACTATTTCTGAAGTTATGGATCTAGAGGAGACAGAAGAAGAAACAGAAAACTCCGACTCCGACCGAACTACTGTTGTTATTACTGATACTAGTGAATGTGGTATCGACATAGAGGATGAATAAAAAATTATGTTACCTATATAGTTACATTTATGAATCATTATGTAAGACATTATATGATTTAGTAAGATTTAAACCACACATGTAAAATGTAAGTTCCATAAATAAAACTATAATTTCTGAAAAAAAAAACAAATTTAGAAAAAAAACAATAATGCTAGGTTTTTTTTCATGTTTTTTTTTAACAAATCTGAAAAAAAATGTTTTTTTTTTTCAATTTTGTTCATTTTCACCCATTAATGCCATATGTAATCATATTCGGTCGATTCTACTCATAGACACAAAGTGTTCAGAGCCCAAAAGCGTAAAATAAGAAATATGTGTGGGGTTAGCAGTAGAACTTCATGCATAGAGCTGTTCAAGAAGTTAGGGATTTTAATGTTAGTGGTTGAGTATACATACACATTTTCAATTTGCAACACTAATGCAGACACATTTGCAATTTGGACAATTTCAGCTATAGGTGATCTCCGTATGAATAAACTGGTTTATTTTGCTCATTTTCACCCATTAATGCCATATGTAATAATATTCGGTCGATTCTACTCACAGAGACAAAGTGTTCAGTGCCCAAAAGCGTAAAATAAGAAATATGTGTAGGGTTAGCAGTACGAACTTCGTGCAGAGAGCTGTTCAAGAAGTTAGGGATTTTAATATTGGTGGCTGAGTATAAATACACATTAATGTCATTTGTAGTCACAATTATACTCTATTTGAAGGAAATAGCAAAATACACAATTATGGCTCTAGAAGTAAAAATGATCTTCTTAAGGATTACAAGCCGTTGTCATTTGTTCAAAAAGCAGTCCGATATTCAGGGATACGTATCTTCAATAAACTCCAAACACTTCTTAAATGTCTAGCAGATGATAAGATTACATTCTGGAGAAAAAAGTTTTAATTGAACACTCCTATTCCATCGACGAATTTATTATTAACGTATCTAAAAAATAATTGTCTGTTCTTTTGTGGCGGTTTTGGATTTAAGAATTAGCCTTAGCTGAAGTTAGATGAGATAAAATGTTCAAAATATTAAAGAAATCAGATCTTAAACATGGAGATAAAAGTATAATTTACAATTTATTAACATTATTAAAATATATGTGTTGCTTTTAATGTAACAAAACCAGTAACTATGATTTTAATCTTCTTTATCATTTTTGTCATAATCGCAAGAAGTCGTAAATCATGTTGAAGTAGGCATGTTATACATTTTCCGAATCTTTCAGTGATCTATTCGTTCAACGATTGAAGATGCATTGAAGAGAGTATCTATTTGCGTGTAAGCATAGTGGAAGTAGCACATTGTTAGAGAAGCATGGTCGTAGCATTGCGACTCGTGGGTACAGTGAGCTGATGCCAATTCCTCTGCTGCCTGTTAACGAAGATCGTGCCATCCATCAAATTGGGGCAGTTAGTTCCTCCTTGTAGGACAGAGCTTCGACATTACATTCTCTGACAGAATGCTACGCCTCATTAAGGTGTCCCCTTAACCAATCAATTTTCACGTTCTTGATATAATAGTGTTACCGAAATGGCTGTCGTTGTGAGATAAATGTGACAGTTTTATTCTCAAACAGCAATTGAACAGTTATAAAGTAAACTATGCGTCGACACTGGCACAGATTCTTGGTGGGTGCAAATTCGGTTGTTCCTTCACCTCTTTCTACGATTCTGACATATTCCTTAATTTGAAACTCTATTGGGTTTTTAAATTAGTTTATGTAGTTGAGATTATATCCTACATACTTGACTTACCCTTCGACGAGGCGTAAAGCCTTAAGGGAAAAAGTAAATTAAAAAGTCGATATACCCTGTACATTTCTTTCATGGGACCCATTATCGGTTTCTTAATCTCCTCGTTCATTTTAAATAGTAGGTTTTCTATTAGACAACTTACCGGCGGTAGAACGTGCACTGCCTGATATCGTAAGAACGGAAAATTGGCAGAATTCTCGCACGACATGAAACAAAATGTTTCCACCGACCGCCAGCAAAAATACAGGATTATCTTCGTTCGCCTTCGAGTTCCCGGAATTTACATCATTCCGTGTGAGTGTTAAAAAACATACATCGGCCAAACTATTCACATCGAACAAAACCGGTGTGAAACGCCATCTCCGCCTGGGACAATACAGCAAATCAGTGATCGCCGAGGACGTGTACGACTATGGCCCCAGGGCAGACTTTAAAAACGTTATGATATTGGATAGAACCTCATATTCCTGGGATTACTTTTTTTTTTCGTTGCCTCAACGGCATACTGAAGTCCCGCTATTATTTGTAGCTTTATCTACAGTCTCAAATAGGTTGTTTTGGGATCATTTGGGAGGGGGGGGGGTATTTTTAGGGGAAAAAAACCGGCTTTGACAATTATATAACAGCCTTTAGGGAAACCCATGTGTTTTATTATTTACATCAGGTGGGGATCATCGCCACAATCAACTGCGTTAGTTGCTAGACGATATTCCCCAGCTGGTTGTCTCGTGGTTGTATCTCTCTGAAGTCGTGGTTGCAGTATCGGTGTTTCGGTGATGAGAATAATAGCCAATTTTCTTTTGTTGCAAAAGTTTTAAGCTTTAAAGTAGTCATACATGATTTACATGTGATATTTAACGCTAAGGACCCTGTATAATACTTCCAGGTGACATGTTATCTGTTTTTTAATTTACTCGTTCATTTTAAATAGGTTTCCCGTTAGACAGCTAACTATAGGTGGAAAGGTGCAGGTGGATCACTGAACGATGCATCTAGAAATTTCAATGCTTATGTTAGAAAACTGAGGCGAAGAGAAGGAATTCAGATAATTGCAGGTAAGAATGGAGTTGAAGTCACCGAGGATTTTAAAATTGCAGAGATATCGAGTGACTGGTTTAACGATACTACGAGGGACTATCATCCCGTGATGGGAGGGGATGAATCAGAGGAGAGGCTCCCAATCAGTATAAAATAGGAAACTGCAAAATTTGAAATATATTCTCAGGAAATTATGAAGGAACTCAGAAGGCTTAAAAAACGTAAAGGGGCTGCTGTAGAGAATATTACTACATATGTATTAAAGATTTTGGGATACAATATTGTACCTTACCTTGAAATTTTATTTAAAAGGAGTCTAAAATCTTGCTGCTTACCGGAAGATTGGAAAAGATCGGTAGTAATACTTGTTGATAAAGGAGGGGTTACAAATAGGGATGAATATTACAGGTCAATTAGTTTGACGTCAGTGATAGGCAAAATGATGGAGGGATTGATATGAAACTATATCAAAAATTTGTGTGAGGAAATAAACTGTTTTGGAGAACTACTACTTGACTTTAGGCAAGGATATTCACGTGAATCTCTGATGGGGGCAATATGAATTGGATAAGGTAGGCCAAGCTGATAATGTAGCACTAGATCTTAACAAGCCATTTGATAGAGTTAGTCATAAAATGGTTTTAAATAATCTGAAGACTATTGGATTGGATGAAAAAGTTACTTGATGATAGAGGAATTTTTTAAAGCAAGATAGAAAAGTGTTAGAGTGGGAAATACATTACCAAAAGAGATGGAACTGCCACAGGGTAGTGTATTGGGAACGTTGCTGTTAATTATTCTAATGAATGACTGTGTTGATGGTTTACAGACAGAATTTAGGTTGTTGGTAGATGAGATAATGGAATATAATAGGATCAAAGCACGAGAATGTGAACAGCTGTAGGGTGACCTGGATAGAATATCTAATTGTGTAGGTCAGCATGGAATGAGGATAAATGCCAAGAAGATTCATCTTATTAGGTACACAGTTAAATAAATAAAGATTGTTTATGGTTATAGGGTGGGGTCAGAACTGCTTGTCGAAGGCTTGAAGTTTAAATTTCTTGGCATGACGTTTGATAACAAACTCAACTGGGCAGAGCACATTGAGCAGGTGGTATGGAAAGGTTACAAAATCCTTCATTTACTCAAGAGCGTGATGACAGGATGTACCAGAGAAGTTAGGGAACTGGATTAGAAAGCTTTGGTTAGACGATTGATAGAATGTGGTGGTGTAGTTTGGAACCCACATTTATGGAATCAAATACAGAAGTTGGAGGATAAGCAAAGAAAAGCAGCTAGACTTGTTTGTGGAAATTATCGCAGGACAGAGTCAGTTTCTGATATGATAAAGGAGCTGGATTGGGAGTCATTGGAGAAAAGTGAAGAGAGTGCTTGGAATGTACTGGACATATGTTGGTGATGGAGCTGGGAAGGATATTGCTCGAAGAATTAGCAATTGTGCGTGGAAGGGGAAGGATGACCATTATCACAATCTAGCAACTGATTTCATGTGCAAGGGAGCGGGTAAATTTTCTTTGTAAGTAAGGGTGTCAGTTATTTGAAAAAAATTACCAAGTGATCAATAATTTACCAACAACACTGAAGGAATATAAAATTAAAATTTCTAAATTGTAAAAACAAATGGAGGAGGAATTTAACACTCATTATATAAAAAAGTTAAAAAATAAAATATAAAGCGATAATTAGACAGGGAATTTCCATCGGGGTGTATGCTCTAGCACAATTAAAATAATAATAATGTGCATTGTCTGATTTTGCTTAGCTCTTTCTATCGTTGTTTGTATATTGTTTATCGTTTTCTTTAACACTCTTCAGCTGCTGTGAGATAAAGCGTTTCGTAAGTTTTATCTGGTTTCTCACATCTGTTCTAGTAATTTTCACCTGCTTCTACTTTCCTTTCGTTCGTCGTTTCCTATCAATAAATGTTTCGAAAATTGGTTGGTCATGTCCACCCGCATCTAATATAAGTGTCTCTTAATAATATCTGAATATTTCTGACTTGTGTCATCTTGCTAGTGGTCACTCGTTTCTTCAGCTCCTTCTATCGTAAATATGAAATTGTTTTGTTGAATAAAGAATCCATCTCGAACTCCTATTTTTTTTTTCGGTTAATTCCCTGCCGCATAACAGCCCTATCTCATCACATAGTAATTGATTCATCGTCGCTTTGTGATTCAAAACTAAGTCGGCAAAGTAAAAATTGCTAGTGGGATCTTTTGTTATCAGTGCAAGGTATTCCCGAGATCCACTAACAGTGTAGTCAAGTCCAAAACGCAGGGTCAGCACACGCTTTCCGAAGAATTCGATGCGAAAATTCGAAATCGCACACACAGTAATAATACGATTTCCAGAAGATGGTACTACTGCTAGCCAAAGTAATCTAACGTACACCTACGTCGAACGGAAGCCCACTCCAAATGTTTGGCACCTAATAGATGTTTGTCCACGAATATACCAATACATGCCTGCGAAATAGCTAATTACTGAAATTAATCGGTAGCTCGTATAAATTATTCCAGCTTAGATGTCACTTTTATAGGAAGAGATGGTGCAGATTACAATTGGCCAAGAGTTGGAGTCAGTAAAAGAGTACGGTTGAATTAAAGTAGGACTGTTGATAATATATCGATATATCGAAATATCATATTATTTTTTGATAATATCGATATTTATGACTGATATTTTTAGGACGATATACTGATATTTCGATACTGAAATCTGGATATCGGTGTCGATATTTTTAAAAATAAGTTGTCATTTTTCGCTTGCTCTGGAAGACACTATGTCCCTTACATTTCTGTTAGTAATAGAGATCAGCAAGTTTAAGTAAATTTTACTACGTTTCTATAATTAATTTGTAAGTTATAGGCACCAAGTCTACTCAGATGATGACAACAGTGTAGGCAAGGCATCGCTCGCCCAGTACAAATCTAATGCGAGCCCAATGTTTGAAATGAGCGTGCGCATTGTCCAGGGAAGTTCAACTTGAAATTAGTGTGTTAGCAGGAATATCGGGAAGTGTAAATAACAAATGTTGGTAATTGAGGAGCAAGAAAAGTAAGACAACTAAGAATAAGCGATCAACATACAAAACTAAATTAAATACCACAAAGAAATAATGAAAAAAGTTACGTAACTTGGCCATGAACTTCTACCTAAATAAATGCCTCTTAAAAACACACAAAAAAAGATTTTACTCGAACCTCTTTCGAATTTTATAAATTTTATTAATTTTTATGAAAATTATGACACGCATAATGGTCAAATTTTTTTAAAAAAATCAACAATCATCATCACCAAGAGAAACCATTTGAAAGTGAAATATCACACAGCCTTATTTTTACAAGATTTATTTTCATGAAATTGTATTTATGAAAGTGTCGATTATCGATACTTTTTTCCGATAAATCGACAGCCGATGTTAATACTTTCTAAAATATCGATATATCGAAAAACCGATATTTTTAAACAATATTAACAGCCCTACATTAAAGTGACTAAGAACGCCAATACATCACATTGATCAAACTCCAGAAATTATTAGCACTTTTTTTTTTTTTTTTTTTTTTACATTTCATTCCTCCCAGCAGAAGGCTGGGAGGCGGGCTGCTGGAGAGTCATAGGGGACTCTTTTCAGCCTATCTACTACTACGGGGAGGGAAGGGGGATGGAAGGTCGGCCGTGGCCTTGTAGGGAACCATCCCAGCATTCGCCTAAGTGTCTGAGGGAAACCACGGAAAACCTCAGACAGGATGGCCGAACCGAGTTTAACCCCGGTCCTCCCGAATGATAGGTAGGAGGCCAATATAGGCCTCCTCCCATCTCGGTGTTATTAGCACTGACATTAGACGTAATTATATACTTAGCTGCAAAGATATTGACTGCGAGAAACAAATTCTGTTGAGCCACTCCCGGAAAAATAATTGGATGGCCACACAAAAAAAGAAAACATCCGTTCATGCGTAGTTCAGTCTTTTAAAGAATTTTGCGGTTAAACGATGAGGAATTATAAAATCCTATTATATAGGATATACTACCGTCTGGGCGTGTGAATGTAGCTCAGGAATTAGTAGATATGTATAACAAGACTTAGAAGATAAATAGGAAAATTAACTGATTCACTTCAAGGCTTTTTATCGCAATTTTGATAACAGCAATGAATAAAGATCGTTTTCAAAATAGAAGTTCATCAAAGAAAACAATTCGAATCTCCTTGTTGGAAGACAGGATCAACGTTTTGGCTTTCTTTAGCATTTAAAGTGTTCCTTTAAGACTGCTAAATTGTGAAATATCATATATGAAATGTAAGCGCAAACCAGTCAACTACTAAACCATTTCACACTTAAGTTATATGTAGTAAGTAACTAAAATTTAGTAGTAAATTGCATAAATAGCTCCCTTAAAGAACTGGAATAACATATAGGATCGCTGTGCTATATTTTTTTATCAATTTATTTTATATAAAATTATTAGACATTTCATTTTCAGTTAAAGTATGATTATTTGCAAAATTACTATGTTTGAATAAACTAGCAAATAATATTTGCAGTTTATTGCATTCCTTTTTTATATATCTTGCATTTTCCATATATATTCATTTGTAACAAAAATGTGTTATTTTTAAAACTGAAATAATGATTTTTGTGTATTTAGTTTCGTTGACATGAAGGTCAACTGTATTCTTTTGCTGTTATTGTCCACAGCAATGTAAGAAATCGTGTAGAATACCTTATGATTTTTAATTGTTTTGTGTTTACTTCATCAGTTTAATCAACAACTCTCTATAACTTAGTTAATCAGACCTCAAGTTCACAAATTTTTTTAGTTAGATCTTGCACTAAATTCTTCATCTCATAATACCCCTTACAACCCACGTTCTCAATTATCTGCTTTATATATTCTAATATCTCTGTTCCTCTACAGTTCCTACCTTTGGCTGTTCCTTCCAATTACAAATTCACCAATCACGCGTGTCTTAAAATGTGACCAGCCATCCTGTCTCTTCTTTCTGTAAGACTATTCCACAAACTTCTTTCCTCACCCATCATTTCCAAAACTCGTTCATTTCGTACTTTACCTGTCCACTTAATTTTCAGCATCCTTCTGTAATACCACATTTAAAATACTCAACTTTCCATTCCTGGTCCGATAATCCAGATTTCGGTATATCTGATTTTCCGAAACGACTCCAGTTTAGGATGGTTTCTTCAGAAAGCCGAGATCGAATTACTTCCAGTTCGTTGCCCCAAATTCTCTCCCATCTGTAATGAAATCGAAGTCGACAAGGCGTAGTACCATAACCAAAAACATTCTCATAGTAAATACATTTAAAAACACCCGTCTTCTCATATTTTCCAGAAGTCTTACAGGACACTCAAACCAATGCTCATTATAAACGATTATAAAATACACAATAGCGATTTTGAAAACAAATGAAACAATTTCTTAACATGCTAAATCTGAGAGGACATATCTACGAAACAAAAAAATTAATTCGCTAATGAACTGATAAAAAGACAACAGCAATCATTAAAATGGTGTAAAACACATGGGAGATCTAACAGTGCTAGAATGCTATTAGAGCCCCTTCATAACGCTCGGAAGAAACTACGTTGTTTGTATGAATCATCATTAAACTTTAATTTGGCAAGAAACATATCCCCGTAATTACAAAACCGCCCATATAATTCTTACCTTCAAGGTCCGACGCAACGACAATACAGAAAATTATATACCATTCTCAGTAACGTCTATCTACAGCAGAGTTGCAACATACCATTGGCCTGTACAGTATTATGACTTTACTCCAAAACACCTATAACCTTTACAAAACCTCCTCGAACTTCAAAAAATTCGGGGATATGAAGCCAAATTTTCAGAACACTGCAAGGCTGAAAACCGATGGAGTGCAACAGTTGTCAATATCTATGGTGTCACTAGAATGATGTACTTCCGCTGTCGGCAACTAAAGATGTTACAGCGGATCTGTCTGACGTATCTTTGTCTGGTCCGAAGTGTATCGAAGATTTGCTCCTCTAAAATAAGCAACGTCCTATTGGGGATGATAGCGACTTTTCAGTCCCCAGACTGGTGCCGGACTGATTCTCCTGACTGAGGCGTTAGGTGAATGGTAAACTTTCTGAACTTGCATTCGGGAGGACGTGGGTTCGAATCCCCGTCCCACCATCCAGATTCGGGTTATCCATGGTTTCCCCTAATAACTGCAATCGAATGCCGGGATGGTTCCTTCAAAAGTCCATTGCCGAATTCCTCCCAATTCCTTGTCTATAGTCCTTTTCTGCCTCCAATGACCTCGACGTCGACGAGGCGTAAAACCACAAGCGAAAAATATTTTTAAAAAATTACGATTCTCCTGTTGCGTAACGAAGACAGGATTGCGGGTAATATGTTCAAGTATCTTCCAACAGACTCGCATAGTGCGGTCCCAGTACCAGACGTCCGCCACGTCGGATGCACTGGACCAAAACTACGGAAAATCCGTCATCTAAAATTCTTGCCCTGTACAAGGTTCCTGAAAACCAGAAACATATGTTGATTTTCTCAGTATCGTGTTACTCACTTAGAGTGTCCTTAAAAATAAAACTGACCTCCATGAATGTACTGTTTGAAGGATACAGTGCATGTCACATAAATACCTAATCATTGTTCTATTACAGCATAGAACAGAGGTAATCTCGTTCCTGCTCCCATTAGAGGATGTTCCAGCTTTCTCAGTGGGTGGTAGCAGTTTTGTTAGATGGTAAGGCACATTCCTTTTTTTAAATTTAATTGAAGTTTTCTTAAAAAATAGCAACATTATTTAAAAGCGTTTCCTTACAAAACTTGAGCTAGTTAAAACTTTCGCAGCGTTAGCCTCAGGAACTCAATTATAATTTAATTAATTAAATGCAATTTCGTCATACTTCATGTTTCTATGTATACATGAAAAAAAGTAGGTACAACTACAGTAAGTTGTTTTATAAAGATTTATTCTGCCAAACTTAGTGAAAGTCTAACATAAAGTATAATGGTAAGCAATTATTAATGTATGTGCTATTACTTCTAGTAACTCTAATTTACAAGCTTTTTAAAATAAAGTTATTTTATTACTTTATAAATCAGCATTACTGGTGCACCGTGAATATCGAGAATCTGGTAAAACATCAAATCTCCGATGTCTCTGCGGCCGGAAAAAGATCCTACAAGAACAGGACCAACGACAACTGAAGAGAATGGTTCAAAGTGGCAGAAGTGCAACACTTCAGCAAATTGCTGCGAATTTCAATGCTGGGCCATCAACAAGTGTCAGCGTGCGAACCATTCAACGAAACATAATCGATATGTGCTTTCGGAGCAGAAGGCCCACTCGTTTACTCTTGCTGAGTGCACGACACAAAGCTTTACGTCTCGCCTGGGCCCGTCAACACCGACATTGGACTGTTAATGATTGGAAACATGTTGCTTGGTCTGACGAGTCTGTATCGAGCAGATGGACGTGTACGGGCATGGAGACAACCTCATGAATTTATGGTATCTGTATGTCAGTAGAGGACTGTTCTAGCTGGTGGAGGCTCTGTAATGATGTGGCTCGTGTGCAGTTGGAGTGACATGAGAGCTCTGATACATCAAGATACGACTCTGACACCTTCATCCATTGTGCACACGTCCAGAATGAACTTTATTGAGCAATTCCAGCAGAAGTAAGATGGCGAGCACAATAAAAGCCTCGTAGGCCGTGAACATTGTGTAAACAACATAATAAAATTGCACAGACGGATTTCGGATAAGAACGATATACTGTATATGAGTCGTTAAATTGTGAAATTATATGTTGATATTGTGAGAATAAAGTAAGAGGGATGTATTGTGTGTGTGTGTAATTTCATACCATGATTCTTTATGCCTTGCAAATAAATGAGAAGAGAATCAGAGAGGAACCCACCTAGACGATATGGAAGTAAACATTTCTTGTGATAAGGATTACGACTGACGGATGAGAAAACAAGGAAAGGAACTATTACAGCGTCCGAAAATAGCGTAGGGGCTAGGGTGTTAGCTCCACGTGCCGAAGGTCGCCGGTTCGAGTCCGGCCGAGGGTATGGGTGTTTAGTGTCTGTATTGTCTATATGAAATGTTGCGAGGTATCCTTTTTTTAAGTTGATAATTAAAGAATTCCAGGTTGGCCTCACCAATCCTTCCAGGTTCTTTTGCAATCTGTTCTGTAGTTGATAGCACGTTCTGACGATATGTGTGGCCCCAGGACATCGTCTCACACGTTTTTTTGCTATCACCTCGCAGGAAAAAATTTAATTATATACTCTTCTCTATAAAATCAGCTACTATTAACTAACTCATTTTAATCAATTCAAATAATTACACTTCTCATTGATACATACATAAATCTCCTATAACAATTTGCTTCTCCTTGGCTAAAACAAAACAACACAATTACAGCCTGCCAACTTCAACATAACAAAACATATTATAAAAACTTAATTTTACCCATTTTCACATACTACTATACTGTACGGTCTTGTATTAAAATAAATACATTAATATATTCCTTGAGTCGTAAAATTATTATTATTAATATTATTATTATTTGTATGTCTGATGAAGAGGGACCTCACAATGTCCATCGTGTTGTGTGTCACTTGGAAAAATAATATACTGTGAAGCTATGAAGAAACTGAAGTACGCTGGATGATTCGAAATACACTTGAGTTGGCTGTATGGCCTCGAAGCCAAAAGCCATTAAAAAAAAGTCCGAAAATATAATTGAAAGGGACTATCGTAGATAGCAATTCTAGTACAACATTGCTAACTGATGACATCATAATACGGCAGTAGTCAATACACCCTGGACCAACATGATGCTGATAAAACTACTTCGGGAAGTATTTCTAGCGGTATGTGAACGGAGATTTTCGGGCTTGTAAATGCAGCTGTTTTACAGTCGGATAGTGTCATGTAAAGGAGACAACGTCCTCTGTTGTCCTCATCAGGTATATCTTGCTATCTGGCTGCAAATCGGGGAAGACTGTGCTGCATTTCTATTGGTCTGTTGCGCTTGACTACTGCAGTGTTATAACGCCAATCCGCCAACAATCGCAATGAAAGTAGTTGTAGCGATGTCGTAGTCTTGTGTAGTTCGCGAACGAACCAGTTCGGAAGGGCACTCACACAGATGAACTACGTGAACTAGTTCCCAGATCTCTCGCTCCTTAGTTCGTTCGATTCTTTTCTGAAGACCGACTTGTAATAGCGAAAGTGACACTCGCCGCACAGGGGCTTCTCATAGTTCAGTTCAGTTAAGTTAGCGGAGTGCATCATACATGGTCAGTGGCAAGACTGTCATGTTTTGGCGCGACGTGGCGAATGTTGGTTTATATGGTTACGATAATAATTGATTGCTAACAGGTAACTACCTTATATTTGTAATGTAAAATGACTATCAAATTCTAGGATGCGATTCATAGGTCGAATCTTGAAAAATTGTAATGAACAAACAAAGGAGATAGCGTATAAATCTCTTGTGCGTCCACATTTGGATTATTGTTGTGCCATTTGGGACCCGTTTCGTAAGGGGTTGATCGAAAGAATAGAGAAAGCACAGAGAAGAGCCGCTCGATTCGTGACCGCTTGCTACAGTCCTTATGAAAGCGTAACAGAACTGATTAGTAGACAAGGTTGGGAGTCTCTGGTAGATAGACGACACACGTTTCGTTTAAACTTATTGGTAAACATGCGTACTCCCACTTTCACTTTTGAGTGTAGTGAAATACTTCTTCCACCAACCTATTTGAGTCGGAAGGACTGGAAAGATAAAATTAGAGAAATAAGGTGCCGGACTGATTCTTATATGAATTCTTTTTTCCCTCGTACCATTAGGGATTGGAATGCACAGCAAAGAGATTAGCTTTGGTGCTGAGCACCCTCTGCCACCCACAATTTTGTGAATTGCAGAGTATATATGTAGAAGTAGATGTAGATTATGTGACTTCTACAATGCCATGATCTGAAGTAGTGTAATGTATATCAGTTTGATTATAGGGTTAATTTGTTTGGTTTTAGGTTATTTGTTACGATGTCATCAAAATGGAAACATATTACCCTGTAGACACTTTTCACTGAAAATACACAAGAAAATCTGCTTAACATTAATAACTATTGCAGGAGGATCATAACCAGAAATATGAAAAGAGAACACGCTTTGATCCCATTAAAAATTAAAAGACAACTACCGATTACCAAAACTGCCATAACAAACAAAATAGCGCGCGCAGTACCAAAGCAAACGAACGAACTGTATCTCTGGAATTCGAGACAGGAGCTAACCAACTAAAAGAGTTACAGCTGCGAACTAAACTGAGCTCTCTCAGTCGCGAAATATTATGCGCAAGCTTACAGCTATCCAGTGATTTTTGTTGTACATAGTAAAATGTGAAATACGACACAGACCGCGCGGGTCACGTGACCAACCGGGACGCTGTGAGTCTACAAATACACGTTTTTTAACATAAATTTTATTGTTCAGCAGATGATTTTTTTACTAATACTATTCGGGCTTTACGCCTCCTCGACGTCGAGATCAGAAGAGGCGGGTCGGCAGACGAGAGGATATGTTTAGATAAATATGAGGATACATATTTCAGTTTATCCTCCCAATATTATAGGAGAAACATTAGCCAGGTTGTTAAATAATTGTCTGTTTTCAAGGGAAAACGTGCTAAGAGGCTAAAAACTAGTGTTACAAAAACGTCGTTTTAGAGGAAAATATTTTATTACAATATTCGTAAGATCACAACCGACAAATTAACAAACAAAACAAAAAAATATTTGTGGCCCATTGTTTTTAATAACCCTGGCATTGGCAACACTGATCATTATATATAAAAAGCTTCCCATAACAAACAAAAGAGCACGTGTAGTAGTGATAACATAGCGAGCGAACGATCTGTTTCTCTGGAATTCGAGACGGGAACTAAAAGAGCGACCTAGTTCGCGAAGGGACTGCGATCTAAACTGAGGCCGGCCTCGGTAGCGTAGGGGCTAGAGTACTGGCCCCACGTACTGAAGGTCGCCGGTTCGAGTCCGGCCGAGGACATGGCTGTTTAAATGTTGTGTGTGAGTGTGCTTGTCATGTCCGTCCTGTGGTGTGTCTAGAATTACTTGAAAGATGTATATACACGTATAGAAACTGAAAAACTCTGGATCAAATAAACACATACTTAAGCTGACTGTAGGGCCGTAGGAAGCCAAATGCCATTAAAAAAAATAAAAAATAAAAAAAAAAATCTAAACTGAGCGCTCCCAGTCACGCAATTCTAGTGTTGGGCACTGCGGAGTGTGGGATATGTTTTGGTAAGCATGAAGATACATATTTTAGTTTATCTTCGCACTATTATAGGAGAAACATTAACCAGGTTGTTAAATAATTGTCTGTTTTCAAGGAAAAACGTGCTAAGAGCCTAAAAACTGTAGTGTTACAAAAACGTCGTTTTAGATGAAAATATTTTATCACGATATTCGTACGATTACAACCGACAAATTAAAAAAAAAAAAAAAAAATTCGTGTCCCATTCTTCTTGGCAACACTGATCACCGAGCGTGGTGGTGTAACGGCTAGCATTCTGGCTCGCATTGGGGAAGACGTCGGTTCGAATCCCCGTCCGGGCATCCAGATTTGGGTTTTCCATGGTTTCCCAAATCACTCCAGGCAAATGCCGGGATGCTTCCTTCAAAAGACCATGGCCGAATTCCTTCCCAATCCTTGCCCCCCATCCTTCCCCGTCTCTAAAGACCTCGCTGTTAGAGAGACGTTAAGCAGATTAAAAAAAAAAAGACAACACTGATCATTATACATAAAAAGCCTACGATAACAAACAAAAGAGCACGTGTAGTAGCGATAACAAAGTGAGCGAAAGATCTGTTTATCTGGAATTCGAGACGGGAACTAAAAGAGCGACCTAGTTCGCGAAGGGGCTGCGAACTAGACTGAGCGCTCCCAGTCGCGCAAGCCTAGTGCGTGTGGGAGTACCGCCGTGTTGTTGACACCGGGCCGCGCCGGCCGCCCCGTCCACCTGTTCCTCCGGCCGGCCGGCCGGCGGGCGCGGTGGAGGGGGCAGTGGTCCCGCCCGGGCCGCCGCGCTGCGTGGTGGGGGGCGGACTCGCGTCAGTGCGAGTGCGACGCTCGCGCGCGGAGGTGCTTGCTGTGTGAGTCTAGAGTCAAGCTGGCGGGCCTGCAGCACTGGGCCGCCTGGGGCTGGGGGCCGGCGCAGCCGCCTCCTCCTCCGCCGCCGGCCGACCAGCCGCTAGACTTCTCGCTCGCAAAGTTCCACAATAACAACAACAAGTCGCCGCCGGCGGCCGACAACCGCCACCGCGCCGCCCTCGACGCGGGCGACGCCGCCTGCGATGACGCCCTGGACGACGACGCCACCACCGGCGCCGCTGCGATGACGCCCGCGGCCGCCCCCGCGTCCTCCGACGAATCGTCCGGCGCCAACTCCGACGCTGTCCCCTCGTCGCCGCCCCCAGGTAAGACCCTGCCAGTCCACGCTAGTGCTGCAGTACTCAAAACGCAAGACACTGCTACAAATACTGATTACTATCTAGATCATGATACCGTTACGTCACCAGCGTTACAAAATTAATACACATGTTGATCAGTCCCCCTGCTGTAAGGCGTTCTTCACATTTCTGTTTCCGTTCATAGTAAAAAGTAACAAGAAATTTACGATACCAAAAAATTCGCTACGATTTAATATGTCCCACCATACTGAATCGATAGAATGCAAATACTGCATTTCTATGGATTTTACGAATTTTTTTCTCCTGGGCCGGGCCGCATTTCAGCCTAACCACAAACACTGTGAGGAAAACGGAACAGTCGGGTCTACTGGAGATCGCGATTCCGCTACAACAACATACAGTAATATCGTTGGAATACTGATGTAGTCATTATTCTCAAGCAGTAGTTCCGTTGTAATACAGCCTGGACCATTATTTTCAAGCACAAATTAGGTTGTAATACAGCCTGGACCAGCATGAAACTGTTAAATGTACTTCGGGAAGAATTTATAGTGAAGTCTTGCGTTTGACCACTGCATTATTATGATGACAACTCCTGGCAGAATCACGATCTCCAGTAATCCCGAACAGTCTAGGTTTATATGATCCCTGTACAGTCAGAGGTGTTTACAACGATCTAGAATAAAACTGAACGGCTTTCAGAGTTACATGCTGGTACAAGGTGTTTTATTTCTGATTGAAAATACTGATCCATGGTGTATATTAACCGATACTGTTTGAAATTAATACGTTTTGCGATTGACTTTCGTGGTGTTACGACGCATTAGTGATTGATGTAGCGGAATAGCGATCTACGGTAGACCCCAATCCACATGGTTTAGACACCCAATCCTCTACATATGTCCACATTTGCTATCACCGTCCATTCCCTGGACAATCCCCATGCGGATCATTTCCATAGCAACAATTGTTCCAACTACCCATACGTTCCAACATGAGAACGAAATTTTCGTAATAAATCGCGAATGCAATTTATTCACATGAATTGCAGAGTTTTACGATGGTATTATAACGACATTTTTATTTATTCTTTTCCCCAGTAGTCCGTAGTTGACAGTGTGCTAATTCCGCATAGCAGCAGTCTATATAGATCAAACGTTCGTACAAACATGGTCTTAGTGTTATTTCCATTGATTATTTCTTCAATATTATTGGACAACAATCATACAAACCTATCCCACGTTCGATTAAAAAGTACAGATCTTTGTGCGGTTTCTGAGGAACTAGTCTAAGACAAATGTCATATTCTTGAAATACGGTATTCATTACCTACAGCTAAATAAAATATTGCGGTTCATATCGTGATTCCAGAAGAAACTGCGATTCCGAATGTACCATTTTCTTAAGCGTACATGTTGAAGTAACAAGTGTGAAAAAATTCCAACTTTGTCCTTCAAAGTAGATAAAAACGAAGCCAATACTATTACGAAAAACTACAATCGGTAAGTTGATATTTCCAGACCAACAATATTGATACCAGAACTGTTTGTATACGATGTTCGAAGTGTTGTTCACCTACTACTTCGGCGTTCATATAGAACTACTATATTATTTTTATCTAAAACTAGTAGTTTTTGAATGAATCAAATGTCTCAAATTTTCTGGAAATTTATCTACTTAAGCAATAATCTTCAGTTGATCCCAGTGGAAATATCAGCTTTCAGATGCTCCGAAACAATATGCGTGCACAGTTACTACCGCACTGCGTCCGTCACTATCAAGTTTGACAACAGTCGTAAACTGCCTCATTTCCAAAGTAATAACTTTGTGAACCAAGGGTAAATAGGTAATGAGTAGCTCATCAGTGATATTTGTAGAAAATAATTGCCACAAGACTCTTAAGCCATTAGAAACACCTACTGCAGTAGAAAATCTAGTTTACTGGTTGATAACTCAGGTGACTTGTATCTACTTCACGCAAACTTAATAATTACAAGCCACTAATAATAATATTTCACCAGTGGGAGAACAGTTTACCAATTTGATTATTTTCTGATTATTTTACAAAAAAAAATCTATAGTATTGTTTTGTAAAATAGAAGTTATGATCTCATTATATCCTTATGACATCTTTCGCCAAATTTTGTTATATATGAGTCTAATTCGTTGTCAATTTAATATTATAATTCTGAACTGCATGGTATAAATATTAAGGTTGGTATAATACTTTATTCATCCGTATCGGTACTTAGCTAGCAACATGTTGGCTGGTAGTTGCAACTTATGCAAAACTAAAACTGCAACTTGTGGAGAACTAAATATTGAATATTATTTCATGACACGTTGATTTAATTGTAAAATCGTATAAAAGTTTAATTTGCATTTAATTCTATTGTCATTGTTTTCAAGTGGAAAACACGGATATCGGCAAAAACGCTCTACTTATTTCGGATTAATTTTCTGCTGTCACATTGCTTCAAAATTTTCTTGTCGAGTTAGAGTATTATTGTTTTTAAATATCAGTAATGAACAGTAATCAGAAGTTGTTAGTGGTTAATTTATTAGGTAATTAATAAACTGAATAAAATTAAGCCAACATTAGTTCCTTGGCACAGCAGGATGCAGAGATGGAAGAATTTGAGATAAATATCGGAAGTAAGTGAAAGGTGAAGTTTAAATACATTACATCTCTCGAAAATTATGCAAAAATACTTATCTGTAAATATCTGGAGCTACCATATCCGAATCGAAAGCCTACAAGGAAGCCGGATATTTATTTCAAGTAATTCAATATTTGTTTACTTTCCAGTCAACTGGGTTACAATATACACATCGTCTACGTTCCTAGTTACATTTTGCACAACGCTTCTGGTAACATACGGCACTGGTATAAGTTTTCAATGTAAGATTTAAAAATTGCTTCACAGGATATGAAAATGCTGTTGTAAAATTTACGTTAGTTTCCTAGTGATGTATGTTAGTTGTCAACAGTATGTATATTGTTTTGAAGGAAAATAATTTCAGGTGATTACAGCGGTGGTATTATTCGTTACTGCGTTTCAATGCAGTGTCTGTTCAAAGATTGTGTGTTCCATTAAATTAGTTACAACGGAATGACTTCTACTCGATTTTGAATCCTTACTACGCTGGTAAAGTATACATGATAGTTTGTAAATAAAGACATGAACATCCTACACAGTGCATGGTTAGTAAAGAATTTTTGATACTTTCTTCACAGCTTTATATTTCCCTGAAAGCCAGCATCAAAGGATGATATCTACTATCTATGAGTACGCATGAGGATTTTTTAAATTAATTTAAATAAACCATTTCAGCGGTTACATAAAATATGTTTTAAAATAATTGTAATAGAGGTGGGATGTTTAGTTTGTGGTTTACAATAACACGTGGACCATCCGCTGAATTCTTCAAATTACGTTTCAGAATGAGCTCGTTGCGCAAGGACAAGAAATTTGGAACTTTTTAATTTCTTCTCGTAAAGAAAGGGAAATTTTCAGTGCAAAATGTAGTACTTTTAATTTTTTGATAAAGCTTTCATCAAAAAATTAAGTTGTAGTCAAGATAATAGTTAAGTGGCAGACAATATTTTTTGTCTTAATTACTTTTTTTTCCTCTAACAGTTGAGCTGTTATCATATTGCTAAATGAACGCAGGTTTTGAAACATGGTGACTTTAATTTAGAAATTTACTGTTGAGTGTTTCAATATTTGTAGCTCACTGCTGTTTCAAAGTAGTGCTAACAATTAAGATTTTTGCCTTCTTTTTTTAATTCGACGGGGAAAATCCAAAGCTTACTATCTGAATTCAGCCAAGAGAACGTTTTATGGCTGTTTATTAGCAGCAATTAGCAGACAATATTTTCTGGGTAATAACTAAGGATAAGTCTCTAAAACCCCTACGGACTGCGAACTATTTACAACTTTGATGTACTTAAACTATCAAAGGAGCTGAAAAAATTTGGCTTATCGTGTGAAATAACACGTTTTAGCTAGTTACTCCTGGGAAAAAAATTACTGTAAACACTTAACTACAAGCTGCGTTTTATCTTTTCTTCTCCGAAATCAGCATATATTCCCGAGCGATGTTTAAATTTTTGCGTCATAAATTCTGTGGAAATGCGGTGTTCGGAAGAGGTAATTCAGATTAGCGAAATTATAATTTCCAGAACAGAGAGATAAGCATAACAAAGAGTTTAAGATTAAAAGATATCTTCTAAAAAATCGAAAAAAGAAATGGCGAGATAGAGAATAACATTTCGCATTTTTTTGTTAAATTTCGCGATAATTTTGGCATAAAGACATTCAGTGAAGCGATAACGCACGTTGTTCGTGGAAGATTAGCAGTGTCTTCCTTGGCACTTCTCTAAAGATGAATAACGGAGCCGATAGCGAACAAACAGACTGCTCTCTAGATAAGCAAGAACATCGTAAAAAAGTTGACTGCGAAGCAGAACTTTGACAGTGACTATCTATAGAAAGCGTTATATTTTAGTCTCGATTACTGGTTTCTGCAGCGGCGTTATCGGGAACGAAAGCATAATCTAAATTGGATGAAGTGCCTTTCACAGTTCATTGTCTGCGAGTAAGAATTATTATTAAAAAAAAAAAAAAAAAAAAAAAAAAAAAAAAAAAAAAAAAACATGTCAAACTTCATAATGATTTTACCTAACGAAAACGCAGGGGGGTTGATTTAGTTGCAACTATGATATATATTCAAAAAGCAATATGTAAAAATTGAGTCAGTACTTACATTGTAAAGTAATAGTATCTTACGCCATATTTTCGATAGCTTAATTATTCCTTAAAATTACTTAATATTCCAGGTAAAAGCCATACACGAAAATATGAACCATAATGGAGTTGTCAGAAACAACTGTCCATCAATCTGAAATATATTTTTAATGAAATGACTTCATTTAACTTCGATATTTGCATGAATGTCTTGCGTGGAATGTGTATCTGAATATAGGACGCCGCTGATAACGCTAGCCGATAGCACCGGAGTTAACACGAAACCGCTCGCCGCTCCTGATAATTGGCGTTTCTTAAAGAAAGCCGTTTTATCTCGATCATTTCATCCGATGTGTCACGCGCCGAACAGGGAAGTGTTGTCAGTTCAGGACAAGTTGCACATTCTGATGACTTTCTAGATGCAGCAGATAAAGCGACTGACGAGAGCAGTAACCCTAATAGCTCCACAAACACGACTTCCCATTCTAAGAGTATAACTAAACTATCTCTGGGTTATGTGTACTCTAAGCTTTGACGAAGCAACACGAAAGTTTCGATTATCTTGCGATGTTTACCAGCTGAGATCATTCTGGTATCGAAAATGGCCAGTTTGATGAGTATGGCCAGTCTTTTCTGCTCTCTACCTGGTTTTATTTAAACAACTTTCCTTTCCCTCACAGCTTAGATATCTTTGTGACATGGAATAAAATAATCGTACCTTGAATTCAGTCATATAGCTCTCTGCGCTAAAATAGATCAAAGTCTACCTGAAGACGATCAGCCGATGAACAAACAAACACCTTGCGCATGCTTGCTTGATTCGCAAAAGCAGTTGGCAACTTTGTCATTTCTTCCTTCGGTATATTTCTTGGGTCTAAACAAATCTGCTGCAAACCACCTGCCAAGTTTTTTCACAGGAAAAAAGTTCCGCAATCTGAATCTGCCAAACTACCACATGTTACATTTTACATATCAATATCTCTGAAACTAAAAAAAAAAACTCATCCACAACCTAAAAACCTAAAGATTGGCTGGAACTTCCCGAAGGGGGCGTATTTAAACACAGACTCAGAGGACCTACAGGTTAACATGAAATCAGAACCACGGAGCGAATCCATTACACTTCATATATACAAAAGCAAGATTTGGCAAAGGTAAAGGTCAGAAATTCAAACTTACAAACAATTTGAAAGCAGGTGCTACATAACTGCACAATGCCACAATCCTGTCGTGTTTAATTTTCCTTTGATTTATAATGTTGAATAAAACTTCGTGCTAATTTTAAATAAATATTATTTTCTATAACAAGGTATTTTATTTCGGCCAGTTGGTATTACAGCAATCTGGCTGCACATAGATGTCTACCTACAGTAATGGTTACCGCGATTATGAAGGCACCTAAGGTTTTTCAATAGCAGTTCGACAGAAATATTGTTCATTGTTAAAGGTCTTACGGGTGGTCGACGTCGGTTTCATTAGTTTCGAAATAGAAAAGGAAGTAAAGAACCGGAATGAATCGTTTTCGACCATGGAAGAAACCATCCCAGTATTCACCTGCTGGGATTTCAGGAAACCATTGTAAAGTGAAATATTGATACATGGGTTGGGTATCGAACACGCATCTACCCGAATGCCAAGGCCGTGAGCTAACCGTTTACCGTTCAGGCTCGACATAGCTGCGGAACAATTTTTAATAGTCGACAGTACGTTAGTGCCATTGCGGTGTAATGAATGATAACACAGTAATTAATTTTCTCCGCCTTTATTCTTTGTAAAGGGAGACTCTAGCAGTAACAACCAGTGGGTGAGTGGGCGGTAACGCTCTGACCGCACATGCGGGAGGACGTGAGTTCTAATCCCCGTCCGGTCATCCAGGTTTGAGTTTTCTACGGCTCACCTAAATCAATCAAGTCAGGGGTCCCCAAAGTGGTCGATACCGACCCCTTGGGGTCGATAAGAGATCTCCAGGGGTCAATTAATACTAAAGAGAATCAGTTAAACTGTACGGGAAAGAAAATAGGAATGCTCTACTAAAAATCAGGTCAATAAATTAAAGTAAAGTTCATCCTCTCAATTCTCGTCTGTTTGCGAAGTCATGTGAAGTAAATGATGAAATATGTGACAAGTTAAAACAGTACAACAACCACCTGTTCTTTTTGGCAGGTCTTTATTTGAAATTAATTCCATGTATTCATAGTTCTGTTCCTATTTTCTGAGATTGTAGTAATAGTGAAAAGTATTTCGTTTTTCTGTTAATGTTGGGTGGATTTTACAAATTATTTCGCTGAGTTGTTATGAAGGCCTCCTTATTCCTTAGCATCAGAAATCCCAAAAATGATTTAATGTTTTTATTAAATACTTGTGGGGGTAGATAAGAAGGCAAATATCCTGTCAAGGGGTCGACGGGGTAAAAAGTTTAGGGACCCCCCGATCTAAGTGAATACCGGGATGGTTCCTTCAAAAGGCCATGGTCGAATTCATTCCTGTTCGTTACTCCCAGTCCTTTCCCATCTCTAATGAAACTGACGAGGCGTAAAGCCATAAGCAAATAAAAAGCAGCATGCTGTTCTTAAAACCTGCCGAATATGGACACCACTATACAAGCTCTAGCAAGGTAAATTCGTCTCAAGCCCTGTTTTTTTTTTGTATTTTTAATTTTTTAAGAAATGGTAAAGTAGCTATATGATGGTCTAGAGATTTCCCATTATAATTTCGGTCTGTGTTTGAGTTATGGTTTACAACAAATACTGTGGGACATTAACAAATATTCGGCTTGCGGAAAAAGCTTTAGCACCTATCTACCACTTCACAGTCTAGTTACTGAGCTTGTCAACTCGTCAAATTTCACTTCGTTGTCACAAGGATGGTAACAGGTAGATGGATAATTTGTGACTGTGGCGCCGCCAGACACTCGAAGAAGGGCGCCGAGTGTTGGAGAAACAGGTGCGGCCGACCAGGAAGACGGTGAGCCGTATCTTATCTTGAGCAAACTGCCGGAACGAGACCGTCTGCTCCTTATCGGTGCTGCCCGCCACAAATGTCACTAATTAACGGCCTCGTAAGTGAATAATCTGGACCTCTCTCGCAAGTCCCTCCTCACCCAGTCGGTACCTACTGGCAGCCAGGTACTGGACTGATGTTTGCCAACGGTCACCCGGCTACAACTTTACGACACGTACTTCGAGGCTTCTCCACTGATTTCGTAAGCAAACAGTGAGTGAGATTTCCAGCTGATGTAATACCTGAGATCTTTGTTCAGGTTGGGACACCCCAGATCAAGATTCTACATATCATTGTCCAGCTGCTTTTACGAATAAATTATCTGAGCTGAAATTTGTAAAACACCAAATAAAGTATTCGCTGAATACACACGTCACCGCTGTTATGTTTCCCATGAAATAATTATCTGAAGAGTGTATGTCAAGATGACGCAACTCGTGTATGATTCCACCTAAAAGTTGCTGGTTGTTTGCCAGCAATTTTAATTTACCAACTTCCAGTGTTTGTGTAGTAACAAACCATTCGCATCTGAGATTACAAGATTTCAGGTCTACAGAAATGGATGACATTTCACTGTCGCTTTTTTATGCAATATCTTGACACAGAAAGTAAAATGTTATCTACAAAAAACCAGACATTTTTAAATCCAAACCAAAATAGTTTTTAATACATGAAACAAATTTCTTCTTCCCATAAAAGGATTGAACTGTTCCAGCACTATTTACATCTCTTTCTTGGTCTACCTGTATTACTTGTACCTTTCTGTCTGTATTTGCTTACTGCTTTTTGTAATCTATACAGATGGTCTCTCTCCACTAAAATAAATTTAATATCTGAAATTGGTTATAAAATATTACTGAGATAATAATTTATATTATGGGATATCTAAGAGGAAACTGAAAAAGATGTTTGCAGGCAGTGGTATGGTATATGGTGTAAGAGTTTAAAAAATGTTTACAAATGCATCAATTAATATCTGCCTCAGGAAATTGCATTCAGATATAGAAACTACCAGGGTACGTTATGTATTTGTTGCAAAAATCTGGAAATTAACATTTGGGACGCTAAGTTAGCAATCAACAATTAGTAGTTGGTAATAATATCTGGTAGTAGGATATAAATTCCTATTACTTTACCCATTCCATCTTCAAGAATTGTTAAAAAAAATAGTTTTGTTGAAAGAAACTTCCAGACTAACACTGTTAAAAGATTTCGGTGTTTGTAATATGTACTGCAGTCTGCAAACGGCTCCAATAAATTTGCGATTGATACGTACTGCCCCACATCCACTAGATTATCACATGAGATCTAAGCTAATATATCTGACCTAAGCTTGATCGCGTCTGATTTAGTGCACCTTGTATCCCTAACTGATCAGTGAGGTTCATTTTACCTTTAGGACTCGATGATCAGGAGGCAAATTCGATGATACCAAACGTATACTTAAAATTCTACCATTTTTCGTATTCCATAATCCCTCCTCCCCCCAATACCACTAAAAAAAGAAAATGAATGTTCTAGTGTTTTATATTATGGGGTATTGACGCGGTCAAAGTCAATGTAATAGTACTGTTCGCTTCACTGTCCTGAAGTTATAGATATGTTTGATAGCTCTTCCTGGTACTTCTGCACAAGTTACCACAAAAACAGTTGACGTAATCATTTGTAAGAGCTAAGGTTAATAGAGTTGTATGTACATAAAAGGAAAGCATACGTCACTATGCATCTTTTCTAAACATTTTATTATTATTATTAAAACTCGTCTTTGCAAGCTGTCGCTCACTGTTCCTTAAATACGCTTTGCAAGATAATTTTTGGACTAGAGCGTCTTGCGCTTAAATAATTAGTAATGTTATTGTACCCTGATATCAACGTAAGTGTGTTTGCAAGTGTATTAATTGAAAAATCAACCGCCTACGAAAGTATACAGCATAGCTGTACTAGCACGTAGCCCCTTCTAATCCCTGCCACTAAGACACAGTTTAGAAAAATAGTCCGCTACTGACATCGGCGAATTCCATCCCAGCGGAACTGTTGGTCAGTGGCAACTGTGATTTAGATTTTAGATAGTGAAGGAAATAACCCAAGCGTTATCTTGACATCTGGTAAAACCATTGTATACCGTAATCATGTTGGCCCATGTCGACTCAATTAGCAACCCATTTTAGTTTCTCTTCCTGATAGAGAATGCCCTCAATTTGGTGAGTTCTTAGGAGTATTTGGTATTATTTCTCGATGTCTTTAATTAATGTTACTTGCCTCAGTATGTACCGTTTGTATCTTCTTCTAAATTCCAATCCAATACAATTTTTAAACATACATGACTCATGTCTAGTTATAAGGCCGACAAATTTTTCAGTTTTAGGGTAATTTTGAAAAACTAAAGATTAATTACAAACCGCAATTTCTCATTCATTTTCTTAAGAGAAAAACAAATTTCATTTAAGGAACATTTAGTTCAAAAAATATAGAAATTATGTAACAAGAGTTATCTTTGACGAAGAAATGTATCATTGCGATAGGAAAATAGTTTCGCTGAAAGAGAAAATTTCGGGATTTATAAAGAAAAAAAATTTCGGAGGCCACATATTAATTTCTGTTTTTGTAATGTTCATTACAATGGACGAACAATTACCCCAAATTTGTGAAATTAGTCGTATACTATTAAATTTTCTTTGTATTTCTAGACGAAATGGAATAAAGACAAATTTGTGGAAGAGAAACGTCTGCTGGTACATAGTGATACACCTCGCATTTGGGAAGACGCAGCTTTGAATCCCCAACCGCCCACTCAAATTTGAGTTTTTCGTGGTTTCCCAAAATCACGCCATGCGAATGTCGAGATGGTTCCCTCGAAAGGCTATGCATGAATTCCTTCCCGTTTCTACAAAAACAACATTACAACAGCTTTTTTTTCAATTTGTATAAGTTTTCCCTAAACAGAGATGTGTTTGGAATGTTATAGGGCTGCTCAAATAAATATCACCTGAAATCGCTGATACTTCTGACGTCTTGGTTAGGATCACTTCTTCCATAGTAGCTTAGACAATTATTTACAGTTTTTCCTATCCATCAACGCTAAAACATTTCATCTGGTATTTATATGTTTAATAAACGCAAGATGTACGGAATAATGATATCACTTTCGATGTCCAATATTGATACTGTTTTGGCACGGTGATATTAGTAAATATTTTCTTAAATTGAAAACATGATGAGCACAGTTCAACGCTTTGACGCATGGCATTTTGTGTTAATTATATTTATTTAGTGAAATGACCTAATCGTTTACTGAACCAAACATTTTTTTTCGTGTAGTGAGTAATTCATTAGATATTCTTAATTAATAGTTATGAATTAGTAACATTACCTTATTACAAGTGTTGATTACTGTATTCAATGGATTAATTGTTAGGATTGGACGGACTTTTAAATAAAGAAAAAATATGTTAATAATAACCTATACTCCTGAACGGTTTAAATCTCAAATCATTTAATATCCATTTGTTTCACGAGATAGCTCCAGTGCAAAAATGTGTCCGTCACCAATCTATAATTATTTTCGCTAGCTGCTGGAATTGAATAAGACTGATAAACTTTTGGGAAACACTTCTGACCGTGATTTCATAAATTGATTTTTCCATCGGTTATCTCGTGTGTCACAGCTGATAGCAGTTTTCAAGAGACAACACTCACACCTAATAAGAACTCTTCTTATACAATTTTTTTTTTTTTAAATGAAACCAACTAGTTGGAAGTGAATGGGTTGTCTTTTTAAATTTAGAAGGTTAGTGAAACAAGTAAATTTAAGTGTATCTACAGTATTTCAACAATCATATTCATGAATGAGACCTTTTTGGCCGATACAAACAGTAGATTGAGTGCGTAAACCATACTCTAATAAATAAAAGGAAGGTTTCTCCTGTATGATTGCATTACATACAAATTTATGTGTTAGATCGCGTGGAGCCTTGATACTGAAAGTTAATATTTAACGTGAAACTGTAAGGTAAATGTGTTCAGATTTGTTTAATTATATCACTCGAATCACCAAATTCAATACCAAATTTTACTGCGCGGAAATTGACTTCAGCGAAACAGTTCTCCGACATATTTAGAATTAAGAAGATACTAAATTACCTGCGTATTTGATATGTGCGATTGAATGAAGTTGTAAATAAAAAAATAGTGGAATAAGAAAACATAATCTTACTGAAACAGTTCAGAGAGATTTGTGACGAAAAAGTAATCGCTAAGCCACAGACTGAAGCATGTTGAAAAACGGAGTAGCTGTTGATTGCAACCTCTTCAATTTTGCAATGGGAACCAGTGTCATATCTAAAAATAAAATATTATGTAGATGACTAAATATTCTTTTAGCCTTGTAACAGTATTTTTAACCTCTTTTCACGGAGAAGGTTCTTTCTGGGAGAGGCGGTTATCGCCCGTGCTGGAGAAATGTGTTGCTTCCAGGAACGATAAAGAACTGTTTAAGCAACCGGGTGTTTAAGAGAGTTCATCCTCTACCTCACACAGCTGCTGTCAGATCCGTGCAACCCATTCGCCCAGCAACAATTCAATAAACACCAACTATTCTTATCTGTTTATGATACTAACCTTCGTGAGATTGAACTCAACAAGCGTTCTTTAGTAATTGTAGATATAGTTAATTCCACATTTAATCTATGTTGAACCATTTTTTTTTCCTTTTAATGTCAAGTTTCTGGTTGTACGGAGGATATCTGAGTGCCATTAAAATAAAATTATAAAACACCTTCGGAATATAATTTTTAATGTGACATAAAAATGAACGTATGCGAGCCCAAAATTGCACACTCTTTTCGCACAAAAAAATTGTTAATGTTATTGGAGAGTATGCAACAGTTCCAAAAATCTAGAAAACAAGTTTGGAGGGAATTTTTATAACCGATTTCCTATTTACGCTTGAAAAAATATTTTTAATCTATAACTATCTTGCAGCTTGGTTCTGAAGTGAATATTGGGGTATAGGCAGCAACTTTTATGGCAAACATCACACTGTCTACGAATAAATGTATATTAAACTCCGTTTAGGACTTAGAAGTAGTTGTGAAAATTAAGAAAAAAGTGGAAAAGTAAAATGCTTTTAAGGAGAAATACTTTGTCACGTAATGGTATCATAAAGATGTTAACCATTATTGCATAACATTGCACAGAAGCTATTATATTTATTAGTCAAACTGGAAAACTTCGGGAAAAAAAATATTTGCAATTTAAGCAAAACCGGGAACCATGCGTGCCCCGCTACAGGTAGAAGTTTAGAGGAGATAGGGGAACAGGTAGCTTGATTTTATTTTCATTCCAGCCACCCTTTAACCGCCACCTCAACCTTTGAGCTGATAAATACTACGCACCCCGTTCAAAGTATAGCGATAAAGACAGTGCAGCTACTTTCTTCTAGCCTATTCAGTAATCAAGTGCAGAAATTAGTAATATAGGTGCATTATGTTTGGTATCAGAATAAAGTAATAAGGTATATTTTAACGCTTTCTCTGAAATTCGCGGAACTGTTGATTGCAAAGCATGCAATTTACCGCTATCAGAGACGGTTTCTTTAATTAAAACCTCAATTACCTAATAGGTAGAGGAAGAACGTCATTATTTCAGGTATGTGTTTACACATCTTACTTCCCTTTTTGCACTTGCTTTGAGAACAGACAAAAATAATAATAATTCGGGGCCATTAATTCGTTTTACCTGAAAGTTAACTTCACGTAGCAATTGATAAGATCGCCTGGTTGTTGTGAACTTACGCCGGCTCAGCCGTTTTATCAAATTTCAAAAGCTCTTGACAACAGAGCATCGATCATTTGTATATCACCATAAGACTCTTTCGGTATAGACCTAAATTCTTCTACGCTGCTAGAATTGACAACTTCGAAGAATTTTATACGTTACTGCTTTTCTGACGTCATTCTAATTCATACAATTAAGCGAAGTCGAGCATTCCTCTTGCGTTCCATATCAAGCCGTCCTACGTATTATTCCGCAGCATTATCACCATTCATTTCAACGAATTAATCATTCGTAGTATTTAACCGTTTTAATAAATCATCGGCTGTTGACTTTTCTTATAGTAGCTATGCATTTTTCCAGATTTGTTTGAACTGCCACTAACTAAAAAAAAAAAATGTTTTCATTTCGATGAAGATTTGTGTTTTTTTAATTATTTTTTTTAATAACAGCGTAGTCTCAGTTTTTTTTTTTTCTTCCTTAACTGTTTATCTGTTTTTGTCGCGAGTAAACGAGAATCTGTGTGGAATGGGATGAAAGGTTCTATGTGAATTATGCAATAATATTTCCATTTATTCAGTATCGCTAGGAACACACAGTGAAGAATGAGCGCGTTATATTAGTTTGTGCGTTTCGCTTCTGACCGGACGTTTGGGATCTCTCTGTGTAATGCGGTGCTTCTGGCCCCTCGTTTAGCGAGAATTCCTCCCTTTTGTCGTCCATTCTATTTGTGGCGCTTTCAGTTAGCGCTGCACTGGGGGAAACTCCCACACAACGCACCTGACTGGCTGTAGTGCATAGCGCATCAACAGAGAACGGGAAAATCAACAGCCATAGAACCCCTGGTGTTGATGCAGAGGAGAAATTCGCAAAAAAAAGACGAATTGAGGCCAACTTCGACATTACTAGTGTTTTATTATTTGGAACAACCGTTAAGCACAGAGATTTCCTCTGAATCGCCGGAAATATTAATGGTTATTGTCTCTTTGCTCGTTGGCTTGAGACTTTAATACCGCTATTAACAAGTGGCTGTTTTAATTATAGAAATGTATACTGAACAAATACTAGCCAACGTCGTGTATACTAAAGGCTATACTTACAATTATGCTATAAGATACAAGGGTAAATACGTGTTCAAAAACGGGTTTTTTTTAATAAAAATATATAAAGTTATGCTAACGAAAGTTACATAAAAATATTGATGAATCTGAGAGAGACAATTTATACAGTGCTAGAAAGAATTGATGAAATCACTGATGCATTTTGATTCCTTAAGTATAGGCATTTACAAATTTTAATTTTATGTTAAATTTTATTACAAATTGTTGCTAGTTATTCGAAAGCTTTATCCTAAGGTGATATCAGCGCTGGTTGGGTTCCTATATGCTCACAAAAAAAAAATCTCGTCTTATTGCATAATGCAGTGCAACTGTTAAGCAGCGTCACTCCAAATATGATTCTATTGGTTGCTTGAAAAAAATATTCGCAAACTGCAAAACATATTTTTCGTTCGCAGAAATCCCTTCCAACCCAACTCCCACGCCTGCCAACTTATGTGCGTTGCATTTCTAATTTCGAATTCAAATACGCCGGTGTTTACTAAAAATCTGTGAATCCACGATTATTCATCTATCCTAAACAAATTTAAATCATAGAGTAGTTGCTTGCTGTAGAAAATAAAAATAAAAAATCAGTTCGGTTTACTTAATTTATATAATTATAATATTTTTATAGATCGGAACACAAATATACATCACCTTTCTTGGCATAGTTTATACCTACCATCATCATAGCATTTATTTCTATTCGTGATTTCTATCCTATCGGCTTTGAATTTCAAAAAAAAAAAAAAAAAAAAAAAAAAAAAAAAAAAAAAAAAAAATCTTATTTCGTGCCCTTATAAGATCATTGAGTTTAAATAAGCTCATTTTAAGTGATCAATATTAATAACTTCTCTGGATTTCGAGATCCAAGTTTCGAATTTTGTTCCACAGAATTTATAATAAGAATTTTCTATCATCGCTTCCTTTTCGCAGGCACTGCCTGGCACTTCATTTGAACCACTAAAAATTGGAAATCTTATTCACTGATTATTTGTATCTAACTAATTCTTATGCTGAGGAGATATATGTTCTACTATTCTCTAATCACTAATTTTTATCACAAATGTTTTATCATTATTTGGATTTTAACAAAACATTTTTTTCGTTTGGTCTGCGACATTTAGTGGAAGTTTCTTACCGATAATTAATTACATGACACAAGAAGCTAATGTTTGAATGTCACTGTAAAATGTGTCCATTATTTTCTCAGATCTTTGTGGCTTCATGGCAACCCGGCGATAAATATACCAACTCGTTTTTGTACGTTGTCGGTATATCATATTGTTTCAGTCTGAAAAACTAGCAGGAAATCAGTCTGAATTTTATCCGTACGTTATATCGGTTTTTTTCTCTCTGTATGATTCATTTCCCACATCAAATTTAGCGGCTTTTTTTCCAAGACTTCTGACGTCCGTAATTATTTTATAGATCCAGAAATTAGGTTTCCGTAATAACACATTCAATTTAAAGTGTTCGTTTAAAATTGAATCGATATTACGTATTTTGTAATTTATGCTGAGGGAATATCATTAAACTAAAATATGGACACTACAGCGGGTGTAAAATCCTATTTTATAACGAAAATCATTCTATTAACCATGATTAATTTTGATATACACAAGTCTTTTTATTCACGAGATACGGGCTTGTCTTGCATTTAAAATCAATTCAGGGAAATATGAACACGTTTTCATCAAAAAATTTAACACACTCTAAACCAGAAAAAATGGGGAGGGGGGTAGTAAAATTCCTCTCCCCATCAAGCTTTAACCTGAAAGTAAATATTCTACACTCAAACAAGAATCATACGAGATATACCTTCGTGATACAGTTTTAGGATTGTGTTACTGTCCATATCTGCGTACAGAACATGCCTGGTAAATGCCACAAACAACACATACTTGTAGAAAATCGCACTTACACTTAAACAGTGTTCAAAAAAAGGACAAGGTGGCTAAATAGATAGAAGCCCTGACGAAGGTTCCAGGTTGGTGCCGAAACGTTGGCGAGGTCAATAAATAAAACGCAGCGCAAACCCCGAAAAAAAGAGAACAGTGTAATTTTTTTACCAATAATGACGGCTGCGAAAAGTGTGATATTTTATATAACACACAATACTAATAAGGTGTAAACCTTATTGCAATCCACTGGAATCTATTATACCTGTACACAGTTCCGGTTTGTAGCATCTCTGCGGGCACTGTTTTGGGTTACGACAAAGTAGTTTCCTTAGGGAGCGTCATAAACTACGTGACTCGGTCTGAGGGGTGGGGGGACGGGGGTAGAAAACTACGCTGGGCACTTGGGAGGGAGGGGGGTTTGGAACCAAACCACGTAGCTTTTATTTGTCACAATTAAACTCACAATCGCATGTGGGTATTTATTTCCGTCATTTGATTATCTCCGTATGTAATTTCCAATAGTCTGACAAGAGAAAACGGAACGAAATGTTTTTTGGAATCAACAAGGGAAAAAAGCTACGTGCCACGCGGGGGAGGAAGGGGTAGATGCAAAAGCCAAGTTGGGCTACCTGTGGAGGGAGGGAGGGTTGAGAGGAGGCCAAACTAGGTATACGTAGTTTATAGACGCTGCCTAACTATCTCGACGTGTCATTAACAGTATTTTATTTGATCGCCGGAGACAGTGAGTCGCGCGATGTAAGCCTAGCTGCGACAAGTGTAGGTGGTAACCCTTGCTTGTGACTGAAGCCCGTCTCGTGAGAAAGACGTCTGCAGGCGCGCTGGGCGGTCACGACTACCTTGTCGCTACAACCTGCTTCCGGTCACCACACCGGCCTGACCCCGTGTTTTTACCGCTCCCACACACGGACGTGTCGACCGCAAGCACCAGCGTCCCTACGTCAGACAATTCCTCCACATGGGCGAGCGGTAACCCTGGACCTGGAGTTCGAATCCCCGTCCGGTCATCCAGATATTAGTTTTCCATGGTTTCCCTATATCACTCCGGCCTTGGCTGCTTCAAAAGGCCATAGCTACTTCATTCCCATCGCTCTCCCCTGTCTGTAGTGACCTCGAGTTTTTTTAAATATTTTTTACTTATGGCTTTAAGCCTCGTCGACGAATAAGGTTATTAGAGGCGGAATGGGACTGGGGGACAAGGAACGGGAAGGAATTCGGCAATGGGCTTTTTGAAGGAAGCATCCCGGCATTCGCCTGGAGTGATTTGGGGAAATCATGGAAAACCAAATCTGGATGCCCGGACGGAGATTCGAACCCGCGTCCTCCGGAATGCGAGGCCAGAGCGTTATCCGTTCACCCATCACGCTTGATATCGATGAGCCACAAAAGCCTTGTTAGATTCCAGCACTGAAATGCAGAAATAAAGGCGAGGTCTCTAGTCTCAAATGTTGTTGGTTTAGACCGGCGGTCCCCAAACTTTTTACCCCGTCGACCCCTTGATACTATATTTGCCTTCTTATCGACCCCCACAAGTATTTAATAAAAACATTAAATCATTTTTGGCATTTCTGATGCTAAACAATAAGGAGGCCTGCACAACAACTCACTTGGAGACCATCAAACCTGTTCAGAACGGATTTTGATCCCACGAGTATATGTTGAATGGTATTTACTCCATATGTCTGTATTTCAATTATTTCTTTAAAATGAGCCCCGGGTACCGAGAAATTAACGCGGAAAAATGTGAATATCTTTTAAATATTATAATTTTTGTACGTTATTTAAAAGGTTCAGTGTGGTGTATGTGGTAAGGCATTCAATTCCTATTTTGCGAATCCGGGTTCAAATCCCCATACTGCCAAATATTTTTATTTCTTTTTTCATATGCAGTAATCATTGAGCATTGATTTTATTTAATTTAAAATTCATTTGCGAATTTTTATTATCCGAAATAAGACATTATGTTAGTTTCAAACATTTAAATGCTACCACCACTGAACGGAAATAAGTATAACTGTGGTAGGGAGGAAAAAACCCCGACCTTATGGCTGTAATATATGTACTTTACGATATTAATTGTAGAGATACAAGATAGAAACGATGAACATAAAATATACCTGTTTCATTAAAAAAAAACACACACACACATAAACAATAAACTTATCAACAATGAAATAATGATTTCTAAAAAAAAAAAATTGGGACTGTATATTCTGTAATATTTTGTTTTTAAAAGATATTTCTCTTAATAAAAATTCGTAAATGAATTTTAAATGAAATAAAATCAATTATCAATGATTACTGCATATAAAAAAGAAATAAAAATATTTGGCAGTACGGGGATTTGAACCCGGGTTCGCAAAATGGGAATTGAACGCCTTACCGCATACACCACACTGAAACTTTTAAATAACGTACTAAAATTATAATATTTAAAAGATATTCACATTTTTCCACGTTAATTTTTCGGTACCCGGGGCTCATTTTAAAGAAATAATTGAAACACAGACATATGGAGTAAATACCCTTCAACATATACTCGTGGGATCAAAATCCGTTCTGAACAGGTTTGATGGTCTCCAAGTCAGCGAAATAATTTATAAAATGCACCCAATAAAATTAACAGAAAAACTAGATACTTTCCACTATTATTATAATCTAAAAAAATAGGAACAAAACTATGGATAGATGAAATAAATTTCAAATAAAAGACCTGCCAAAAAGAACAGATGGTTGTTGTACTGCTTTAACTTGTCACATAGCGATGGACGTAAGGCACTCCTCGGGTGAGCCTCTGCAACTATAACCGGTTGGCAACCACCCTACTTCAGTGTGCAAAAGTAATTGCTTTGTTGCCATACCTAAAGCTGGTAAAGACAGGACTTTACCTCAAAATTATAGGTCAATTTCTCTTCTTCCAATCCTTGCAAAGATCCTTGAACGTCTGATTCTCAGGCGGCACAATAGGTTTTTGCAAGTGAACAACATAATTATCGCGAAACAATTTGGATTTATAAAAGATCATAGCACAGTTCACCAAGTTACCAGGCTTGTGGAGCATATCTGCAAAGAAAAGCAGGCAGGAAATGTACTGCTGCAGTGTTTTTAGATATTTAAAAAGCCTTTGACAAGGTGTGGCATGAAGGCCTGATATACAAATTACACTGCCACAAAATCCCAGACGATATGTTACATCTGCTACATTCCTATCTGACTGGAAGACAATTTTTCGTTAAGTATGAAGAGGCAAACAGCGAACTCAAGCAGATCGAGGCAGGTGTTCCTCAAGGAAGCGTCCTCGGTCCCATCCTGTACAATGTCTACGTCAACGATATACCACAGCAACTAGATAACTACATGTCACTCTATGCTGACGATACAACAGTGTATGCCAGCAATAGAAGCCTACTCTTTGCTATTAAAAAAGTGCAACGCCACCTGGAAGAACTGAAAAAGTGGTGCAACGTGTGGAGAATTAAAATCAACAAAGCAAAGTGTCAGGCAATCTTATTCTCCACACGATTGAAAATACCCGAGAAGAAACTAAGCATAGATGGCGTAGACATTGACTGGGTGGACGATGTCAAATATTTGGGTCTGCGGCTAGACAAAAGACTGACGTGGGGTAAACACATAGATGACACCAAAGCTAAATCTAAAGCCAAACTAGCCGGCCTCTACCCCCTTCTAACAGGCGACGGACTATCCACGGATACAAAGTTGCTCCTGTACCGTGCGATCATACAACCCACGTTTCTGTACGGGTCCGAAGTATGGAGCATGGCGGCCGACTGTCATGTCAAAAAGATCCAGACACTGGAAAACGGAGCGCTGCGCATAATAGTGGACGCACCTAGGTACCTTCCCAACAGGGAGATACGTCGTAGCCTAAACTTCCCAACAATACCAGAAACCATCAAAGCCAAATCCATAATATTCTACCGAAAATGCTCAGTATCAATCCATCCCCTCATTGCTGAAATTGGTGATGAGGAAGAAAACATGCGTCCAGCAAAGCGCCCAAAACTTACCCTCATCAGACAGTATCATTTTTAACCCCCCACTACCCACCAATAGATGTAATGTAGGACCCACATCAGCATAATGTAGGCCCCCATGACAGTGAACTACCCACCATTAGCATAAGTAGGCCCTAAAAGCTAACATAAAGTACTCCCTCCCATTAGTTTTAGATTCCAACAAAATTAGTTAGGTCCCTTGTAAATACTTGCAACTAATTCTCCCACCATTAGATTTAGTAAATCATATTTTTAGATATCAAACCAAATTAAGACAAATACAATCTTTTCTAGTCCAAATTATGTAAATTAGATATGTGACATAGGTTTTTTCCTGGCTCACAAACGGGAGAATGGGCTACGCCCATACATCTGACAGTCTACGCAGTCTACTACGCTTGAAAGTTTCATCATTTCCTTCACATGACTTCGTAAACAGACGAGAATTGAGAGGATGGGCTTTAATTTTACTTATTGACCTGATTTTTAGTAGAATATTTCTATTTTTTCCTGTACAGTTTAATTGATCCTCTTTAGTATTAATCGACCCCCTTTCGACCCCTCTGTATTAATCGACCCCTGGAGATCTCTTATCGACCCCAAGGGGTCGGTATCGACCACTTTGGAGACCCCTGGTTTAGACTAATGATAGTCAACGTGGTTCCTACCGCCCACTAGTTGGCGTTCCTGCTATCACGGTGGTCGGTAGGGGACCTGTCCGATAATGAAGCACTTTGCTTTCAAAAAAATTGAATTTAAAAAAAATCTAAGCATAATTTAAAAATTTTTTGTTATTAGTTTTTCATAACACTCCCAATGACAATTTAACTTTCTGAAAATATGCTATTCGTATCGCCGACTCATTAGGGAGCGTCCATAAAATACGTGACTAGGTCTATAGGATGTGGGGAGTGGGGGTTGAAAGCTACGCTGGGATACGGGGGGGGGGAGGGTTCCGAGGTAAGCAACGTAGCTTTTTATTCGTATCATTCGTCACAGTTAAAATGAGGTAAATAACACACAACAGCAAGTGAGTATTTGTTTCTATCATCTCCATTTGTAGCTTACGAAAGTCTGACAAGATAAAACAATGAAAAAATGTCTTGTGGAATCAAAAGAGGAAAAAGCTTTGTGCCACACGGCGGCGGAGGGTGAGGGGTGAGGGGGGGGGGTTGTAGAGGCAAAAGACACGTAGGGCTGAATGGGTATAAGGGGGATTCGCCGGAGACCAAAAATGGAGATACGTAGTTTATGGACGCTCCCACATTTCAACTAAACTAATGCGCTATGGCGAAACTAAATGGTGCTATGCTGTACTAATAAAAGAATCTAGTCACAGAATGACTGGCTCATCTCAACCACACAGACAAGCACAGCGGATAACCTCAGAGATGTCATTAACAGTATATTAAATTAATTGTGATTTCATCAGACTCAGCGCTTTATATATGCAAAATATAAATAAAACGATAGACTAAACTACGGTATGTTGTTTCACAGAGATTTGCTCTGATAAACTTGGCGGAAGTCCGACTTAAAGAATTTGGTCAACAATTATTATTATATGGTTTAACTTGCTGTATCTCTTCTATATAAATAGTATAAGGCTATTTACCTACTTTATAAATCAAAATTGCTATAGAACCGGTGAGTGATTAAAAAAATATACTAGCAAAAGATAAAGAAGTGGGCGGAAGTTATAAAAGGTTGACTACCCCTGGTTTAGAAAAACTCACAACGTCGACAAGCACCACTTTTGTTCCTTTTTTGGCAAGCTTTCCAAAATATCTGCTTCGTATCCGTACAGAACGCATTTATTTTCACTGTAATTAGATAAGCACGTTATCTGAGAATCGCTTGTTATAATGGAAGAATTTCAAATTACTGTAAACACACAGTTTCCATATTTAGCTCCGTTGTTTTCATCAGGTGAGTTGTTTTTCATTGACCGAACATCTGCTTAAGAAACGGAAACCACGATAAACTACCTAAAATATAAGCTTTCTACCTGGACGGCGTGATGAATCAAAAGGTTAGTTTGCCTGGATATCTGAATGATCACCGATTAAAATGTTTGAATAACGGAGATTTTCGGAGGTTTCTAATCTCGTTGTGAATGTTCAGAGAACTCTGTAAACATTTCACGTTGATATTCTCCGCTAAGCATTGGGAAATAAGGTACGCGGAACTACGTGATTTTATCTGTGCTATTAGGCTGCCGCAATTTGTATCTCCGTACTTTCATTCTGCAATCAATTGTATGCCGTATGTTCATCTAATACCAGCAAAGGCAGGCTTTCAAACTTCATAAATAAAAAAAAAAAAAATGTTAAGGTGAACGACTGAGCTTGGTTGGTTAGCGGTAACGTTCTGGTCCCGTATTCAGGAGGACGGTGGTTCGCATAATCATCCGGCAATCTAGATTCGGTTTTTCCATGGTTTTCTCAAATCAGTCCAGGCGAATAATGGTAGATTCCTTCAAAAAACGACATCGCTTAATTCCTTCCGTTACTTGACGCCTCCCCCCATCCTCCCTCGATGGGGTGTAGAGCCATAAATAATAGTTTAATTCGATAGAGCTTCTAGAAACTAGGCCGGTACGAGTATTTGTGAATTTTTTACTGGTGCTCAAATCATGGTCTTTTATGTAACATGAAACTATTTGTAAATAAACTTGGGTTGAATTATATTGAGTAAATTTTTTCTTCCCCTGAGGATGATATGGGTTACAAATTTTTAATGATGCAAATACCACTTTTTTAGTGAAATTTCTTTAAACTGTTTTATATTGTGTTACTTTGCTTGCTTTGCCTTATTGTGTTTTAAGAGCCGCTCTCTATTTGTGTATCAAGCGACTGTGTTGTTTATTAGCTTCCAGTCTTGCTCCATGTTCTCTGGCCTGGGAAATGCTGCTGACTCCTGTATCCGCCGCGTATTTCTTGCAAATGAAACTCTGAATAATTCGAACTGGGCGTCCTGGTATTCATGGATCGTTCTTTATTCTACCCCTCCCCCCCTCCTCTTTCTCTCTCGTGTGCCAACAACTATCGCACCTCCTAAAGCAGTGTATCACAGGACATTAAGCTGTTGGCAGAGACAGAATAAAAACCTGAGAAATCAACCGCTGTTACAGTCGCTGTTGATGAAAGAACTGCAAAAATATTAAAGATATTTCAAGGAAAAAAGAAGCAAGGGATCCAACAGTAGCGTAAATTTTTCTATTAATGTGCTAGGTGAAACTTTGATCATATTATATTAAAAAAATCACTATGTTAACAAAGAGTGGATTTTTTTTTTGTTGATATCTTCCATGCTTCCTAGAAGTACGTGGGATGCTGTTTGTATACCTGTGCGTTGTTCTATTATTAATTTATCCCTAGGAACCACAATCGCAACGACAAATTACCCTCTCTGAGCAGGCAGGTGTTCAAATGTTACTTAAAAAAAAAACAACTAATTGTAGATCTCTGTACATGTCTCTTTGAACATGGCTTACTTTTCGTGCACTTATTACTTCAGAAACATTACGACCATATTTATAAAAATTGAGATAAAATGTTAATAGCTCAGAGGAAGACCAAGGTATGGCCGAGGGAGGTGAAATCTGTTGTGAAGAAGACTGGATCTAGCTAGTGATGGAGAGTTGGTGAGATGAGGAAAATCGAGATGTTATTGAGAAAATCAGACCCGGTTAGTGGCTAGAAACTGTGGATGATAGAGTTTTTTTTATGGTTTTTAAATTTTCTGAAATCGCTGCTTCAGTGCTGGAGGATACTTTCTTAGGGGAGTAAAAAAGAAAACGCTTGAGTGATAAATTTTATGTGTCAACGTTCGGTTTTTTTTATTACTTTAAACCTCATCGAGATCATTAGATGCTGGTTCCAGGGACAAGGAACGGGAAGGAATTCTGTCATTCCATTTTGAAGAAACCCATCCGGCATTCGCCAGGAATGATTTCGGGAAATTGTTGAAAACCCAGATCTGGATGGCCGTACGGGGATTCGAACCTACTTCCTCCCGAATGTGAGACCAGAGCATTACCGCTCACCCACCACGCTCGGTACAGAGACCACGTTTGGTGTAGTAAACTCTGAAGTGATGAAGAATTTTATATAGATGAAATTTGAATAATTTACTAACAGCAATTGCTTTAACAAGGCTGTAAAATGTAAATTTAGTGAATCCGTTAACCAACGAACGTCAAAGTACACCGACTAGGGGAAGAAATTTGACTGAAAATTGTAATCTATTAGTAACCCGCTGGAAAATTTTCAGGAGGAGTGAGTAAGTTTAGGTATACCAGAAAGGGGACATCCATAAATTACGTGAGGCGTTTTTCCTGATTTCCGGACCCCACGCCCTTTCTGGTGAGATTTCGTGTGATCTGGCCGGACCGCCCCCCCCCCCCCCCACCCTCTGGTGAGATCTGGTCCGTGAGAACCTCCCCCCCCCCAGAAATCGCCCTCGAAACATTTTTAGACTTTTTTTTTAGGACTCACCCTTCAAAATCCGGTTACACCCCCACTTTTCGACGAAACATCCCCCTAAAATCGACTTTCACGCAATTTGTAGACATTTTTTTAGCTCTACAGTCCAAAATATTTTTTACAAAACCTCACGTGAGATTTCCGTAGACCCCCCCTCCTCCCCCCTTGGTGAAATTTGGTGAGATTTCACCGGACCCCCCCCCCCCCCTATTTCACCTCACGTACTTTATAGATGCCCCCAAATTCACTCAATTTAAAACATACTGCTTTTCATTACAATAGGTCCACCCCGTTGGCTAAGTTGTGGCACCGCGATGGTGTCCGGCGCTGACACGGGGTTAGCTGGTTCGAGTCCAGGTCGTGGAAGAAATTTTGATCTTCAGGCTTGGTCGTCAGGATAGGAGAGGATGTGGTGCACAATTCCTAACCACCAGATTGTGCACAAAAACACTGAGTTACCACCTATCTTTCCGCAGTGCACAAGGCGTGAGGGCATACGAATCAGTTGATGATGATTCGTTCGTCTTATGGTAACGTTAAGCTTGCGGACCAAACGTCTCCTTCGGAAGAATAGGCCAGCATGGGCCGGCACCGGGTTTCACCCTTTCCCTATTTTGATTTCTCATCCAGACTACACCCTAAATCTAACACACGCACGATAACTGTCGTCCACACTTACGACCTTTGTCACACTGGAGAAGGCGACAGGAAATTACCCAAGTTTATCTCCTCCGGGATGTTGCCATGTAGCGGTAAACATCCCCCTGGGAAGGGCGCGTCCATGAATGTTTTTCCGAAATTCCGGACCCCTCCCCCCCTCTGGTGAGATTTTGTGAGATTTGATTGGACCCCCCCCCCCTCTAAAATGACTTTACATTGTGAGGGAGACCCCTCCTACCAGTCGACCTCGCAACTTTTTGAGACTTTTTTTTTTAAGGTCTCATGCTCGGAAGGGCGGTTACACCCCCCCAAGGTCGGGTTTTGGACCAAAATACCCCTCCAAAATTCGACTTTGCGTCATTTTTATACTTTTTTTTTTATCTCTACAATTCTACTAGAATTTTCAAAATCTCATGTGAGTTTTCGTTGACCCCCCCCACCTCCCCCTTGGTGAGGTTTCGTGAGATTTCGCCGCACCCCTCCCCCCATATTTCATCTCACGCCCCCTAGCCAACTACACTGGGACGCAGCACTAATGGGAGAAGAATTGTAGTTAACGCAGTATAACTCAGCTCAGAAAATAAATTTAGGGTTTATGATAGAATTTCTGCGTGCTCAAATATCTAAGAAATTTCCTTGTGACGAGTCATCTTCGCAAGTAATACAAAGCAATAATTTGGCGGTGTTGCGTTACGTCTTGTTCCGCAGTGCGCCCGTTAACGCTGACTGCGGCTCCTCTGGCTTTGATTTATCTCCGCCGCTCCGAGCGCGCTCGTAACTCATCCATATGTATCAGCGAGCCGCCGCTGCTAATATAACACTGAGCCGGGTTCGTCTCCCGCACACAACTGACAGCCTCAACCGCCAGCATCGCAAGCGCTAACATTATGAGCCCCGCTTTGGCCATGGGTGTTTTTTAATATAATGCTGTCTCTCATTTGTTGTTCTGTACTTAATCGAATCCGCACACTGGCGGGTAAATAGACATCATATTATACGATTTCATGATTTTGCTTTGTTACTGATATTTTTACTTCTCAGTTTTTATGAGAATCTATTTTTTTTAACTGAAAACTATTAAGAGCTAAGTTCCGGTCTGTTGTTCTGTAACAGATAAGAAGTAGCTCCGTGCCTTGAAGATCGAACTCTAACTTTGGTAATAAAAGGAAGTGCCGGATCTACCTGGGGTCAAACAGGGGCGCTTGCACGGGGCGGCAACTTCTGGGGGGCGACAAAATCAAGTTTGCAGGGGTGGCAATCTCAAGTTTTTGTACCGGCTCTGAAAATTCGTAGATACACCATTGACAAAAGGTCGCCAGAGAAAAGCAAAAATGCAGATAATTGCTTTTCATTCCGATCATTTTCACCTATTTCTAATAAGGCTGATTTCCAAAGCTATTTCTCTATTAAAAAAAAAAGAAAGATTTGACACTCTTATTATTTCATACACACAAAATATTTTTTTGAATGTAGATTATGTGTGACAAGTTATTTTTGGTACCTTAACATGAGAGATGAAATAAGTCATTTTCATGCAACAAAATCTTCTCGGGTGTCCCGCCGGATGGTGGTGTAAACACCCGAGAAGATTTTGTTGCATCGATACCCGGGAAAGTCTCCCCTCACACATCGTCATTTTCATTTAATTCTCAACATTGCTTTCCATGTAGAACCTTCAACTCACAACTTTATGTGCACGTCTGCTTTACAATGTCGTTTACTACATAAGTTTTTGATTGATGTTTTCACCACACACGTTTCGTTCATATGGTGCGGAGCATCGTCAGTTGTTGTAAACGTGTATGGTGTTATTGTAATAGTTGGACATATAGAATATTTTTTGCAGTTCTACCGGTATTTAATAACACTAGGTACATTAACAAACACAATTGTTAACAGACGACGTTAAATTTAAAATTAGTACGCTCTTCTGAAACTGTGGAAAAGCTGTAGTTCTGATTAAACGGGATATAAGGATTTTTTAAGATAATTCCTTATGATGCTTTTTCATTGTTTACGACACAACTTTAATTTTAAGGAATTTTTCATTATGAAGTGATACGAACACTATGAAAAATTCAGCACATTTAGATAAAATAAAATGTAACTTGTTGCGGAATATTGTTGTAACAACTCATACCACCTGTCACTGTATCAACACAGTAGGCCTACTAATAAGCGTGATTGTTTTCTAAGCGAGTAAGAAAAACGCTGCACACTCGATACTTTTTGTAGGTAAAAAACTGTACCTTCATTTTCAACTAACCGAAGTGAAGCGGCAATCTAGCGCAATTGGTGTTTCTTTCGGCGTTGTCACGGAAGAAGTATAAGACAAATGCCGAAACTTGGTGGTGGCAACATCCCTGATCCTCCTGCTTTAAGGGCCATCCATTAATTACGTAAGCTCAAAATAGGGGGGAGGGGGGTGTCCAGAAAAACATCAGCAAATTTGTTTTAAAAAGAAGGAGCGGTCAATAAAAATCATACGTTAACTTTTTACATAATTTTTCTCTTCTTATTTCATAGAAAAAAAAATGTAGTACGTAGGAGAAATCATTATTAACGTCAAGATTTTTAGTGGTATGAAGAAAAATACATGAACATATCAAATTTAATTATTTAAAAATTAAAATTATAAGGTAAATGTGGCGGGAAGGGGGGGGTTCCAATTTAAGAAAAAATACCTCACGTAATAGACACTCTATTAACACATTTCTCACTAAATTCTCACAAAGATATTGAACAATTAACGCCACTAATACATTGCTAAAGCTTCTTTACTAATTACGATTTCCTTCACATGTAACCTGATTTATTTATATGGTGGAGCACTTAATCTGATTTTTAGTGCACAATTAGAACGTGAGTTAACTGTTTATTATTTAAATCAAATTCATGCTTTTGGTGAGGATCAGTGTGCAATAGATATGTCAATGGAATCTCAAGCTTCACTTCACAGTAAGAAAATTTAACAGAGTTACGTCCGTAATTTTGTTTCTAAACAGCCGGAAATATCGAGCCTTTTTGTATGCTGTTGTTAATTGCTTCGATTTTTTAGTAGACTATCCTGATCAGAAATTATTCTTCAGTTCTGAAACGTGATTCGTCAAACACTAACGAGCGTCTATGTTTTGCTGTAATGACTTGAAAAACACCGGTTCTTTTATAAGGCCATAATTGCTGCAAGGGAAGCGCAGGGTGCTGCTTTGGGACCACCTGTTGACACTGGTACTCGGAACCCGAAAGCTGTTCCCCGTAGCGGGTGGACGCCCGATCGCTCAACCGCGCAATTTCCGTCCAGAGGGGGAAATTAATCTTGTTTAGAGCACGTGCTCGTCTTCTGAAGAGTTTCCCCGTTAAGGGTAAAGTTTTAAGGGAAATCTCCAGCCCGCTTCCCCCCTGCGATTAACTCTAGCGGTGGCTGAAAAAAAAAAAAAAAAAAAGAGAAGCGACGGCAGGATGGGGTGTAGGCTGATGAGCGTTTGGTAAGTCGAGAGCTCAGCAATTAGGGGCGCCAAGAGTGGAATACCGCCACACGGATCTCTGTTAGTCACACCCTTCAGGTTCATCCCTTCAAAACGGTATTCATAATCATTTTATACTAAATCACTAACCAGAACTCTACACGTCAACATCTTCTCATAAAATACTTTCTCCTGACTTCGTGTATTTGGTTCTATTACTGGAACAATATTTTACTTCTATTCTACATAATTGCCGACCGTGACGGGTGAGCAGGACACGATTTCGAATCCCCGTCCAGCCATACATATGATTTTTCCATGGTTTCCCAAAATTACGCCAGGAAAATGCCGGGATGGTTCCTTCAAAAGGTCACGGCCAAATTCCTTCCCATTCCTTTCTGTCTCTAATTACCTCGACGTCGACGAGGCGTACAGTAAGAAATACAGATATTATTGTATGATCTTTGGTATACTACTAGTTATGATAACGAAACCGTCAAATTTCCTCTCCAATGATTTATAAAATCAACTGCCAGTGTGTCTACATTTGCTTGGAGAGGTGTTGAACTTTCGTTTAACAGACCCTACATCTATATGCCACGTTATATAGCGTTAGTAAGTTTTGTTCTGATAGTTGAACTATCGTCATTTTATAAATACGTTCTTTTTTTTTTTTTTTTTTTTTTTTGTAACTGCTTTACGTCTCTTTTTAATATCGAGGTCTTTAGAGACGGGAAAGGATGGGGGGCAAGGAATGGGAAGGAATTCGGCCATGGCCTTTTGAAGGAAGCATCCCGGCATTTGCCTGGAGTGATTTTGGGGAAACCATGGAAAACCCAAATCTGGATGCCCGGACGGGGATTCGAACCGCCATCCTCCCGAATGCGAGGCGAGAACGCTAACCGTTACACCGCCCCATCGGTAATACGTTCATGTTTATACCACCTACTTGTAAATTACCTGCTGTTTGCTTCAGAAGTATTCGGTCTTCGAGACGATCCAATCGTTTCTCAATTCCACAGCGCTCTTAACTCGTATCAAGAAACAAGAATCTCATAAATACACATTTGAGTAAAAAAGTTTTTAATGAGTACAGTTTTTTTTTTTTTTTTTTGTCTCTAACAGAGTTTTAACGATAATGATTCGCGCTGAACTTGCATCAAGATTAACAATGGGCAAATTGTATATTGACCACTTCGATGAATCACCTCTGTGAAACAGTCTTCGTAAGGGGACGTGTTTTTCCGGAATTCCGGCCGGCCCCTCCCCCCCAAAAAAATCCCGTGAGATTTGGTGTGATCTGCTTGGACCTCCCCCCACGAAGATGACGTGAGATTTTGACGGAACCCCTCCCCCCCCCCTTGCTAATAAACAAGACTTGTTTTTTTCAGCTCTCCTAGCTTCCGAAGGCGGTTATACCCCCACCCCCTTTTTTTAGCTCTACTGTTTTTCAAGCATTTCATAAGCTTACGTTAGATTTCCGTCGACTTCCCCTCCACCTTGGTGAGATTTCGCCGGTCCCCCCCCCCCCCGTCCCTCTATTTCACCTTACGTAATTAATGGACGCCCCCTAAGCACATTTGCTAACTTTTCAAATCAGTGAACTAATTTGGTTTATTTTTTTAAAGATACGCTAAAAAGTGAGTGAATAATTTTTGTTTTTTACTTTTATTCCAAATATCAAACGTCGTAATTTCACATGCTGGTAGGCAGAGAATAATGCGACAGATGTAGTGAAGAATGTTTGTTACTGGACTGTTTCCCGACTGTAGCGAAACTTAAATTATTAGTAACAGTGTTCACCGCACTCAATTTTTTGCAGATTGTTATTTCAAACTTGAGTTTTGTGTACCTAATCTCTTAATGCGTACTGTAGAATATATTTCTTTTAAGCCTATTTTTGCATCTTGTTTGTTTACTTCATTTCAGATAATGACTGCATGACTCAGTGCTATCGTCATAATTATCTTAGCAAACGAAGAGATTAAATGAAATGTTGTCTTTAATCATTTAAAATGCACAAGTGTTTGTTGATCTTCATCCACCCTTGACCAACAAATACAGCCTAATCTCCCGTGATATGGTCTCTTGCAGCGCACTAGTTATGGACCAGCAGGTCAGATGTTTGAATTCTTACCTGGCGACTCATCTCGTAGATAAGAGATCGGCATGTGGAGGGGGTGGGCTGCAATAAGGCACTTAGCGACGACTGTTTCACAACAAGTCCCTCCCTCCAACTGGTTCTTAAAGTGTCTTCCCCTGTTTAGAGAGAAAGCTCTTTCCGCAGCCACTATTTCGGCAAACCAGGAAACTGCCAACAGATTCCTCCGCGCGATAGAAGATGACGGGATATTTCAACTTCACACCCAGCTTCTGAGCTATAACAGAAAGCAGGACACTGCGATACAGTAAATAGTGACAAAGGAGACATTTTATGAAGTTACCGAACATTGTAAAAGGTGTTACGTATTTATTGTAAGCAAGCTTCTTAGAAATATATCTGATTTAGCGGATTACAGCTGTAAGAAAGATTTTTAATAATAATATCAAGCAAAAGAGAGTGAAACAGCATGCTAGTTATTTCAGTACATCCGCCTATTTCAGTCCAACCAATACCTCACAGCCCCTGGCTATTTCATAACAGCCTGGTAACATTGTGTATAGTCCTTCTTAATCAAAAGTACCTGGGTGCCGACCTTTCCTCCGTGTCTTTCGATTTCTGTTCAATATGCCAGATTTCGTCAAAAACAGAGATGTTTGAGAGAAATTAATTTCACTTAGCCTATATACAAGAGTTGCTTGTATAATAGTATTGGATAGATTACATATATAGATAATACAATATATTCACTATATTTCAGAACTACCTACATAAGAACCGCATTCGGTTAAATATAAAATTCATGAATTCACATAGTTCAAAACTTGTTTTTTTTTTTTAAATAATCACCTATAATATGTATGTAAATTGCTTTTTTGAGGATGTTACTTATTAATTTTTGTTAGATTAGTCTTGGCTGCATGAAGCTTGATTAAAGTTAAACGTTTTTCTTGAAGGCTTCCTAAGCATTTTGGACTGCACAGTTCCTTGCTTTAAAAAAGAAGAAACCAACATCTGTAGGCTTACTGGTACCTAAAACTTCTACGAGTAGGTGGTAGAGCCATTTCAGAGATACGAAGTACAAGAATTTCTCGTTTTTTGTTTTAGTAAAAATTATTTTATTTTTATTTTTAGGGCAGACCTACCTATTAAGATAAACTTGAAAAGTGAAACGTTATCTACATATAAAATTCCATCCAAATCCTTATAACCATTTCCGAGATAATGTATGTATGGATTGCTCGTTTGAAGATACGAGTATAAGATAAATGCTAAAAACTCTGATTATTACGCACACAGATATATTAACTACAAAAATTTGGTAATATCATTGCTTGAGTATAGTAGGGTGTTATATAGACCAGCATAATGGGTATCAAATACAAGTGCTTCAGGTGGTCAAAAGGAGAACATTTAGATTTGGTTGTAGAAATTACGGAAGAACACAATCAGTAACTGACCTGATAAAGGAGCTAGGTAAGGAATGCTTGGAGAACACGATGCGGGTTACATGAATTCTTAGGGCATATAAGGCACATATTGGTGGATATTGGTTGATGAATCAGTAATAGTATGTGAAAGGGAAGACGAACATGATTTCAGGCATTAGTGTGTGGGAAAATTTTCTTTTGTAGGTAAAGGAGTGTCAGACTGGAATAAATTACCGAGAAGTGAAGTGAACTCAAACGCTCAAAGCATCTAAATTAAAAATTGGTGGAATAATAAATCAGGCGTCCAGGAAATAGCCTCCTAAATAGATATTCCAGCCCAGCTATCCATCATTTTAATTAATATTTATTAATTCTATAAAAATTCTTTATAAAACACCTTACGCTTTCAAAACTTGTAGCGTGAAACTATTTGATAATATCCTTCCTTACAACGCACGTACGAAACACATTGTGTCGTAGAGTATAATTTGAAATTAGCGCAGAATAAAACAACAAATTATTGAAATTGGCACACCGTTTACTGCATGGAAACTAGTGGTAATCAGTAGCAATCGCTCAGCAACCAGTGTGCAATATTATCTATTTGGGAAATAACAAGTAGAAAAGAATTTCATCCATTCATAGAACCAGTTCATACTACTAAATTTCTTGAAAAAAAAATGAAACTGTCACAAATTTGTAACAGACCTGAAAGGCAGAGTTTGTTGCGCAAATACTGTAAGGCATTAGATCTGTAAATAAAATAAAACCTTCAAAAATTACCCAGTGTCAATAGAAAACTGCAGGTTCGATTTCGAATACTTTCTCTAAAACAGGATATTTTTTATGTTGTTTCTAGGGAATGGTAAACTGTTTAAACTGTTTTTTTTTAAAATAAATTATTATTTCAATTTGTGCACACCTCATTTGGGCTTTTTTACCTAAGAATTTTCCTGGCCTTTAGGGGGCGTCCATAAATTGCGTGAAGTGTCTTTTCTTAAATTTTGACCCCCACCCCATTGGTGACATTTGGTGAGACACGTTTGGTGAGGCATGTTTGGTGAGACACGTTTTGTGGGACACGTTTGGTGAGACACGTTTTGTGGGACGCGTTTTGTGGGACACGTTTGGTGGGACACTTTTGGTGGGACACTTTTGGTGAGACACTTTTGGTGAGACACTTTTGGTGAGACACTTCCCCCCCGTCCCCCTTAAATGAGATTGTTTGAAGACGTTTTTAGCTCTATAGCTCTTTGAAGGGAGGCAATCTAAAAAGTTGAAATGTGATTTTTATCGACCCTCCCTCCCCTTAAACGAGATTTGGTGTGATTCCCCTATTCTGAGGTCTCACAATTAATGGATGTCCCCTTACTAATATTTGGGGCATACATAAGTGAATCTGTACACCATCCTTGCTATCACGTGACTGCTGGCAAATCTGAAATTGTATGACACTGGTTTTTCTTTCATTGTTAAACTATACGTTATGGAAAGCGTCACTTTATTAAGTGGGTCACAGAGCGAGCGGTGCCTGCTTGTGAGGGAGCCGGCGGTAGAGATGATCTCGTAATCATAAGAGCCTGCCCACTCCCCGACTGCAGTTCCCCTTGCATGCCGGGGGAGTTGTTATTACCGTGTTTTAAAAGGAAGCAACAGCTTTATAGCACTGCCATTTGTCCTCCACAGCCGCGGCTCTGTTTTATTTCCACAGCCTCGGAGCTATTCTCCCACGGCCTTTAAGACTGTTTCAAGTCGGCACAAAACGGTGAAAACTTCCCATTAGCAGCTCATAAAAGACTGTAATTTCTTCACTAGCGCTCTTCACACTCTCCCTTGGTTAAGTCATTTACTGCTGGTGATTTAAATATTAGTTTCACAGTACTCATAATGCAGAAAATTTATTACTACCTTTGAATGCAAAGATAAATGGGTATTCAGTTTTAGAGTCGGTAAAAGATTTTTAATGAAAGTTGAAATCATTCGAGCGGAAAGCCGTATTATGAACTATTAGCGGGTCAATTTCGAAGACGGAGCAAGAAAATATCTTGCAAATACTATGACTGGTGGAATTTGTGGTAAATATTTGTATTAAATGACTGGTACTCGTGTTAAAGGGTATCAAACATATGGTAGACCAGTTGAACAGTTGTAGGCCAGCTTGCGTCAGGAGAGGGTGCAAAGGCCTTATGACATAATTCTAACCAAACCAGTGGATGCACCCAGCATAGAGGTTTTGTAACGTCATACTGATGAGTGGGCTCGTACTGTCAATAACTGTTGTAAATTTGACTTGATTTTGTAATTACGGAAATAACACCACATACCCTCTCAACCCATGAAGGTTCATTTAGTTTTGTCCTCCCCTTATTGGCGCTTCGTATTTTTGTCGGAAGTGTCTAAGATTTTGTGAATGGTAACAGATAAATGAACAGCAGGCATGAGTGGTGATGCTTGGCCATGGCATTCGGGTGGACGCGGATTCAAATTCCCGTCTCACCACCCAGATTTTGGTTTTCCAAGGTTTCCCAAAATCACTCCAGCTGAATTTCGGGATGGTTCCTTCATAAAGCAATGATTTAATTCGTTTCCATTCTTCACCCCCTATCCTCTCCCTGCTGTAATAACCTTGATGTCGACAAGCCATAAAACCAAAAGCAAAAAAAAAAATAAAAAAAAGGATTGTACAAGCTTGAGAGATAATACAGAAATTAAAAAGAATTTATCATGGTCCTAGGACATAACTAGAAGAATGAAACAAAGACTGTATCAGACTATATTCAGAAAAGAGGATTTTTTTATTTTTTTTGCTGTCGTCAGTCTTTAGACTGGTTTGGTGCAATCCTCCATCCCTTCCTATCCTGTGCTAACCTCTTCATTTCTACATACCCCTTACACCCCTCGTCCTCAATAATCTGCTTCATATATTCTAATCTCTGTCTTCCTCTACAGTTCTTACCTTCCACTGTTCTCTCCACTAACAAATTAACCAATCCAGCATGTCTCAAAATATGACCTACCAGCCTGTCTCTTCTTCCTGTGAGCTTCTTCCATAAACTTCTTTTCTCACCCATCATTTCCAAAACTCGTTCATTTCTTACTTTGTCTGTCCACCTAATTTTCAGCATTCTTCTGTAGCACCACATTTCAAATGCTTCAAGTTTCTTTATTTCCGGTATTCTTAAAGTCCATGTTTCGCTACTGTAAAGTGAACCAGAAGATATCTTTTACTAATTTGAAACCTCTGAAGTGAGAGTAAGGCAGCGACAAAGATGAAAAATATCGAAAGGGTTTATTACAATGATTTATAAGGATATCCACCAGGTTAGAACTCGTACCGACTGAAGTAAAAGCACGGAATAGAGATTCGATGGTATATATGGTGTAGACATGTCAAATGTATGCCAAATAATACTGACGAAGAAAACCATGGGATTGACAACCAAGATAAAAGTCGTAACAGGGGAAGACAGAGACGAATGGGCAAAACAAGTAGGGATATCCGTAGGAAAGGATGCGAAGAAAATCTGTCGAAAAATTAACCGATGTCGAGTTTGTAATGCCAAAAAAAAAAAAAAAAAAAAAACAATATACAAAAGATCTGAGAAAATATTTGCTGTACTACAGAATTCGTAACTAATGAGATAAAGAAATCTGTCTTAGTCACTGGGAATCAGGTAAGGTCTCGATGGACATTGCAGGAACAACTAAGAGCAGCATGTTGATATGAACGGAGGACCATGACCGCAAAATCACTCTATGTTAGGCGTAAGAAAGTGGAAAGATGCTATTTGCAGATAAGGAAGTAAAAGACTGTGAAAAGTTATCGACATTATCGACAAACATGTAAAAATGAAAAGAAAAATTTTGTGTAGCACAAAGCTTCGTTTGTAGGGAATTGCCAACACTGAGTTCCGTTGCAGTTGATAATACGAATGATAAATAAAATCACAGAGGATGCCAACAAGTATTCTGTTTTTGCCCAACAACAGTACTAAATGGAATGTTACTGGGGAAGCTCTGAACATGGCTTAACTAATTGCGAGTTTAAGGGAACCAGTAGACCTTTTCTGGATGAATGAGCTTCTTTTTCTGCAGATTAGATAGCGTTCATGCTCATTACCTGGATGAAATCAACAGATAGAGTATCGATACACAAGATTAATGAGCTATTTCATTTATGGTTTTGATAAAATAATGGACGATACTCTTTTCCAATAATCATATTAATGTGTTTTTTTTTCCTAGCAAGAGGTATTGTTATAAAATGGTACATACTAGTTGCTCAATCATAATTTTTATTTGCTTGAATCCTCAGGGTTCAGGATAAACCATCAATAAAAGCCGTTACACTGATCAGTAATAATTTATCAACACAATATTTCAAGATAAAATGTAAGGTTCATTAATTTTGTAAACTTTTTTTCTGATTAGGGGTAAGCGATACAACCATGGTAAAACGAAAGGCATGGTACTTATAGGACATCTTTTAATTTTGTTATTCCCATACAATATTTCGTAAAGATCTGTGCTCATGTAATTTGATAGACCTCTTATGCCAGTCCAGTGACATTTATGAGATCCCTTAGTAGTAACTCCCAGTGGTACGCGCCAGACGCCGCTAGAAAAGTCTCAACTCGTGTGGAACTAACGGCCATTTGCCTTCCTGCTAAACACTCCACAGCCAGCACGACCTGTGCTCACTCATCTTTCACTAAAGTCGAACCTGTTGAGGTTCACAAACCGACCGCAAGACGCACGAAACCTGCAAAATCACTGACACACCATTATTACGAGTACAACGCAATTAACAGGTCTACGTTGCGTTCTTCGTCGTTTTGGAGTAAAAATGGTTCCTTGTTTGTAATATATACAAATTTGTAGATTAAACACTGTACGATAACTGTTTTTACAGTTTCTCAGTTAAAAATGTTGTTCCCTTTGAGCTATACTAACCAATAACAGTTATCTGCACGAATATAGTGTGAAAGCAAAATCTATCACTCTGTTCTACTCTTTGTTTAGTGGTGTTTCGGATGACTTTTTGTTTTTGGGTGTAAAATATATCCAGTGATTAAAACTTTTTATGTTAGCGTGATTAATGATTTAGTTTCATTGAGAACCCGGCCATATCTGCTTTCGAAAAAACTGTTGAAATGTTCTGTAAAGTTTCTAAATGGCATCCCTACCGTTTTCTCGGTGTCATTTCCGGTATTTGGGCGCAGACGATTTCCATGAAGGTTGTTATCCCAACGTCATTGGGAGATTAGCTAGATTTCCCGTGTCTTCCCCATTTTGATGGCATTACTATGTACACACTTTGACAATAAATTTGGCCTCGGCTGAAAACTTCTATCACTCTTATTTTGCACAATCTGATATCAATGTCATCCTAAGAAACAGTAACGCAATACTTGCTAGCCAGTATTACATTACTGCATCCTGGGATTACATTGATGTCATATTTTGCAAAATAAGAGTGATAGAAGTTTTCAGCGGCGGCCAAATTTATTGTCAAAGTGTGTACATGGATGAGCAATGAGATGGTGAAACCTGGTACCAACTCAATCAGGTCTACTCTTCCGAAATTCTTTAAGAAGATATATTGACTTTTACGTCCTTATTCAACGAAAAAATCAGCATCAACGGTGTCGACGTTCTCACGCCATATGAACTATGTCGGGGTTTTGGATTTAACCCACGACATTGGTGCACAATCTGATTGTTAGGAATCCTTCGCCTCTCCTACCCTACCAGCCAAGATCTGATAATGAAAATATCTTGTACCACCGACACTCGAACTAGCTAAACCCTTGTCAGGTGTCGGACGCCATCGTGGTACTGCAACACCTGAACTAAGAGAATAATTTGATGAGATATTCACTGTTTCTGTTCGCATCACATCCATAGTTGATGTACAAAGTTTCTTAACAAAAGTATATCCTCAGCTACTTTTATGGAAATATTAGAAAATCTGTTTGAACCATTTCTTGACATATCAAGATTTTGAATCTATTTGTTCTTTCTACCTAATTATTGGAGTCATTTCTCAACATTTCCGTAACTTAAGCCGTAGATATGTTGTAATTCATATCGCTGCGACGAGTTGTGTAAGCAGGTTTATTATAAATGAGTAAACTGATTCCAAAAATTTACTGTAGCTGTGTTATTTGACATATTGTCAGAAAACTTTACAGTCACATAGAAAAATTTGACAAGTTTTGCAGCAGCGGTTTCTGCCACGAAAGCGAATTCTTAAAACGGGAGATTGATAAACCGATGGATCGGTCGTGTTGTAGATGATAAGCGATCTCTATCAAACCCTCCACGCTCTCCCGACGTAACCACATGCGACTTTTTGTGTGGGTTATATGTAAGATTCAGTGCTTAAGACTTTTCTACGAACAAACCTACCAAAACTGCGTGCTGGCATCAACAGTGCTTATGAACAGATTGATGGACATATGCTGCACAATGTGTGACAAGAACTCGATTGTTGACTTGATATCCGCAGAACCAGTAAGAGGATATATATATAGCACTTGTAATAAGTCATCATCATCAAGGGTTTTCTGCTATTTAGCAGGTCCTTGCACAGTGACAGCCTTCCAAGCCTCCCTCTGTTCCGCCATTCTCTTAGTCTCTATATATTTCTCATTCACCATGATGTCATCCATCATTTTCTTCCTTCGCCGACCTCTTATTTTCCCTCCGTTTACAATCCCCTCCAGAGCAGTTTTAAGCAGGCATTCATTCCTCAAAAATGATCAGTCCAGTTCATTTTTCTGTTCCTTATTGTTTTTATAAGGTACATTTCCTCTCCTACTCGTTCCTGCAATTCATCATTCCTTATTTTCTCCATCCTCCTCCTCCTCCTCCTCCATATCCACATTACTAAAGCTTCCAACATCTTTAGATCTTCTTTTCGTAGCGTCCAAGTTTCTGCTCCATATAGTCCTACACTCCATAAAAAACCTTTAGCTAGTTGTAATAAACTTTTTTTGTAATAAGTAAAAATAAAAAAGTTTTTCTATTTGACTGTATAGTTTTGTGACAATATGTCAAACAGTATAGCTAAAGCAAATTTGTGAACTCACTTCAGTCATTTGTAAAATTATGTATTTGAGAGAGTGGAGATGGTTCATCGGAGACGATTTAATGTAATGTAGCGAAATTAGAGATGTCATTTGTCAACAAGCAGAATAAGCATTTTGCTAATACGAATACTGATATCACTTAAAAAGTGCTATCCTGAGGACAAAAATTAGTACCATTACAGTGTTCGCGTGATGACTGCAGAAAATCACGTGAGTGTGCAATCTGGTTGATGGGCAACTCACTGGCGTTAAACTACCTCGCAATGCGTGGTGCTTTATCAGAACCTATATGAAGATCGCTACAGCTCTTGGCACTTGTTCCTGTGTAGAGGCAGCAGGCAAAACGCGTCGCTCAGCGTCGCGGCGTCAGCGTCGAGACCACGCCCCCTCCCTCCCCTCCGCCCCCTCTCGGCCCACGAAGTCGCCTGCTCTGGCACAGTGTCGCACGAGGTACCACGGGTGCTGCTCTCTGCAGTCTTGCCAACATTGACTCAAACTACGGAGAAGCTTGAAATGCCGGCACTGTTTCTCTTCCACTCCCACGTGTTTTAAAACGTGCTGTGGCCGATAGATTGCCAGTTTGTTTCTAATCTAGGGCGAGGGTGGCTCTAAGCGAGATGCTAGTACAGGTTTTCTGCAGCCATATGGAAACAGATAAATCGATGATAGCAGCGTCAGAAAGTAAATAGATACAGTACGCAGAACAAACATGGAACTGTTTTGAAATTAACACGGAGGACAACGTTGGCTGGTCTTTCCTCCTCTAACTAGTCTAATTTTTTGTGTTTCATTGAATCTTTAAGAAGCATTCAATTTGGTTTAGTTGCTTCTGTTGATTTTGCCACAGAATTTTCATTTTGGGAAAATAAAAAAAACATTCCCAGCACGATGACTTTCGAATTTGTTGTTTCTTCTAATACCTTCTTTATGGCTTTAAGCTTCGTTTCGGTTATTAGATGTGGAAAAGGACTGGGGGCAAGGAACTGGAAGGAATTCAACCATTGTCTTTTTATAAGAACAATCCCGGCATGAATGATCGCCTGGAATGATTTCGGGAAACTATGAAAACGGAAATCTGTATGGCAGGAAGCGATTCGAACCTACGTCCTTTTAAAATCGAGTCGCACATCTATTCTTCTTACTAGTAATCTCTACACGTCACTACTTAAAACTATTCTATTCTAACGATTATGTGAGCATATCCTTCCTACAGATCAGCCTGATTCCTCTTGATTGAGAAACCACAACCGACCGTGGTGGGTGGATGGTTAACGTTCTGGATTCGCATTCGCGCGAGCGCCAGTTCGAATCCCCGTCCGGGCATCCAGATCTGAGTTTTCCATGGTTTCCCCGAATCACACCAGGTGAATGCCGGTATGCTTCCTACAATAGGACATGGCCGAATTCCTTGTCTTTATCCCGCCTCTAATGACCTCGAAGTTATAAATAAATAAAAATAAAAAATAGAGAAAAAGCATAAATAAGAAACAAAATTTTAAAAATCCTTTCTTGTTACATTCATACATAGCCAAATTGTTAAGCTTGTGCCAAATCGTTTTAAGATCATTATATGTAGATTCTTTATCTTCATCGTGATTAATGGGTCTCAATTGATATTTTTTAAATAGATACCGAATATGGTGGATGAGCGGTAACGCTCTTTTCTAGAATTCGGGAGACTGCAGGTTCGAATCCTTTTCTGGCCATCCAGATTTGGGTTTTATGTTTTCGCAAAAACTCAATGCGAATGCTGTGATGGTTCCTTCAAAAAGGTCCGCTTCTAATGACTTCGACGTCAACGAGGCGAGAGCAAAAAAAAACTGTAAATAGATTTGTTCTAATCCTATAACTCCACCAAGAAAACAGTTAAGGATAATCTGTTAATTAAATCTACTAATAGATTTTAAGTGACAGTTTTTTCTCTCTTAATTTTCTGGATATATCTCTGATGAATGGGAAATTAACTGCATCAGTTCATTGTTAGTTATAATGTTTTATAATAATTCTCTTTATTTCCTATCTTAATACGAAGGCCATGGGTGTTCATTCGGATTTTCACTAAAGCTGTTGTTTCCATGAAACTCCCTCCCTGCATTAACATTATTCATTTAATCCATTACCAACACTGCGAGACTAAAGAACCAGTATGTAACCAATTAACAAGTTAATACATATACAATATTGTTTCTGCCACCCAACTCTTCGAAACAAAAACTTTATTTGAGATAATTTTTACTTGTATGGTTCAATGATACATCGGTTAATAATGTGTGAGGATCTGAATCCAACCATTCTAAATGCTTTTACTATCGACTTGACGTGGACTGTGGGTTATCACTTATCGACATGCGATGACTTGCAGAGCAGGAGAGTGGATTGATAAAGTGGGGGTCACTAAACTCTACTGAATCCTTACATTCGAGCAGGTGTATTTAGTTATTATTTCCCTCTGTTTTTGAATGTTAGTAGCAATGAAAATACGAGAAGGTGCTATAGTTTACGTTAAATATTCTTCAGTCAAAGCAACATTTATGAGCTATCTTTCAACCAACATATATTAAAACAACGTTCACCACACAACCAGAAATTGAAACATGTATTTTCGATGCTGTCTCCCTCAATATTAAACAGAAAGTTTACTGCCAACAAAATGGAATTAAACATTTTGGTCCAATACCGTTTTATGCCTTCTTTGTTTTCGTGAACGGCACGACTGTAGCAGATGACTGTAACTTCCGTGTGGATTTCACGGTGAACACATTCCGACAGCCAACCACAGAGTAATTAATACTGTAATTCAAATGATACTGAATGTTAGTTTTTTAATATTTACTGTATTAATAAATAAAACCAGTGAAAATTGTTGTAATAAATCGATAATACAAATGGACTCACTCTTTCAGGATGCATTTAATTAGAAAAAAATTCGGGTAGTACCAATAAATATGAAATTTCATCATAACAGGACAGTTATCGTTGAATGCTGGTAATAACTGTAGATATAAAATATTTAAATAAAATTCCGTATTATTAAGTATTATCACATCCATATACGTTCCAAAAACTGTCGGGTATAAAAACTACCGCAAATAACGACGCTTCATAACATCAAGGGAGAATAAAAATTGCCAGTGACCTAATTCAAAATAATTTTTTCATGAGACTAGGTCGCTAGTGACGGTAGGAACTGTTGAAATTAAATAAGCAGATTTAACCGAGCTAAGAGTGCGTTTAATACAAAGTAAACTTTTGTTACACCAAATAATATTATCTTACAAATAATAAAAGTTTGCTTAGGGGGCATCCATAAATTACGTGAGGTGTTTTTACGGATTTCAGGACCTCCGCCCCCCAATCTGGTGATACTTCGTGAGATCTAGTGATATCTGGTCCGTGACCCCCCCTTTCTAGAAATCACCCTCGCATAGTTTTTTTTTTTAAGATCTCACCCTTCCGAAGCCGGTCTCACCCCCACTTTTCGACTAAATACCCCCTAAAATCGACTTTCGCGTCATTTGTAGACTTTTTTTTGTACCTCTACAGTCCAACAAAAATTTCAAAAATCTCACGTAGAATTTTCGTTGACCCCCCATCCTCCCCCTTGGTGAGAATTGGTGAGATTTCGCCAAATCCTCCCCCCTATTTCACCTCACGTAATTTATGGACGCTCCCTTAAAGCCGCGTATACACTTGGGGGGCATCCATAAATTACGTGAGGTGAAATAGGGGAGGGGGGGTCCGGCGAAATCTCACCAGATCTCACCAGGGGGGAGGGGGGAAGGGGGGGTCTACGGAAATCTCACGTGAGATTTTGCGAAAAATTTGGGGATAGTAGAGCCAAAAAAAAGGTCTACAATTTGCGCCAAAGTCGATTTTAGGAGGGTATTTCGTCAAAAAAGTTAGGGTGTGACCTAAAAAAAAAAAAAAGGTCTACGAAAGTTTCGAGGGCGATTTCTGGGGGGGGTTCTCACGGACCAGATCTCACCAGAGGGGGGGGGGGTCCGGCCAGATCTCACGAAATCTCACCAGGGGGGAGGGGGGGTCCAGAAATCCGGAAAAACACCTCACGTAATTTGTGGATGCCCCCTTGAGCATTTGCCCCGAATGAGCATACGGGTTGAGAGGAGGGGGTGCGCACGGCCACCCCCCGCATAGCAGTGGGCCACTGTGTTCGGACCCCATGCGGCCCGAACAGGGAACCCAGTCTGCTTTGTGCAAGTGCTGAGTACACTGCAATGGTTAACCGGAATTTGTTACCAGTTATTGTTACATGTATTTGTTGCAGTGTTCGAACAAGAAATCGAGAAAGCGGTGGTGGAGAAGAAAACTGTTTCAAGAGAGGTTCAACGCTTTACTATTAAAAACAATAGGACACGAAACAAATGAAAACTTTAAAAATTTTACAAGAATGTCCCCTGAGGATTTTCAGTTTATATTGAATAGTGTCAGGACTACAATTGAGAGGCAAGACACAACATTTGGAAAATCCATAACTGCCGAAGAACGCCTAGCTGTGACACTGCGATTTCTGGCTTCAGGAGATTCGTACTCGAGTTTCCAGTACCTTTTTAAAATTTCAAAACAAGCAATAGGCAGAATCATACCTGAAACCTGTCAAATTAGGCACGAGACACGTGTGTCTACAGCAGAGGATTCACTGAAACTGGAGGGGGCAGTCGGCTCATATTGTTCGGTTCGACCGCATACACAAATCGCGTACCCACTGAGCACGAACAGAGCACGTGCTCACTTTGAAGTACCGACAACCCTCGGATCGGGCTGAGGCATGCGGACCTATTCTGCTCGCCCCGTATACATCTGATCAAAACGGGCCGAACGCATGCTCATTCGGGGCAAATGCTCAAGTGTATACGCGGCTTAAGATCTATGATGTGAAGCCACATTCTATGGAAGCGGATCATGGAAAATGGGATAGGGAGGAAGGAAGTGACAGCTAGATTCTGAGCCTGAAGTTATAGAAAAATACTAAATATTTATCTTCTCTTAAAGATATTGAAGAGAAGAGGTTATAAGTCAATTGGGCTCATATTTCGGTATTTTTGATTAATGAAGAGAGTAACAGAAGTGAATTTTTTTTAAAAAAATGATAAAGGTTGTAATTGAGAAATCAATAAATGATACATCAGTTGTTAAAGATGAGAAAAGAGAGAAAATAGGGTGTAGGTTGTAGTAGTCGGGGCTATGGCATTTTCACAGGGTATCGCTTCCTTGTCCAATCCGATTATCCTCCGTTCAGTAGTCGTGGAGTACTAGCCGTTTCAAACTGTCGTTCTTACTTTTGGGATGCGTCCCAATGTCGAAACTGGAAGTCGTATTGAAGACAGAATGGAGAGCAGCATCCAACCAGCTTGATAGATGGTTACTAGGAGATAACGGAGTAGGGTTCGACTGTACATGCATTGAGGAATCCAAATGGTGTGACAGGAATAACAGAATTGGGCTGGGACTTACGGAGAACTCTTGAAGCAAGGGCGAACGAGGAAAACCTGGAATTCCTCTGTTGATGTCCTAAAAAAAAAAAGCAGTGGAGACTTTGGCTGGAGAATGTTGGCCATAAACAGGAAGAAATTGAAGGCCCCTTGGGTACCCAATGTTATCTGCGAGCAAAAAGAATTGCTCAGTTACAATACGAAATTTTGTGTGATCACGATGGAAGTTTTTCGGTTGTGAAGATATTTTCACTTGTCGGGCGTGTGAGGAGGGTCTATCCACTTGTCGCTGGAGCTCGTAAAGGGCCGTGCGGATTGCCTCACAGGTGGCTACACCCAATTATTACTCGTCGATGATAAGGCAGATAGGCGGTCGCATTCTCAGAATCCTTGTTTAAATATTGCGACACTTCTCCATGGAGGATACTTTTTACAACTTTATTACCAAGACTCCACTGGTGTTATCGGCACAGCAAATACCAGATTAAGGCGAGGCTAACCTGAGATGACTAATCACGGAATGATAGGCCTCTTGGGTGAACGGAGCTGGTGCTACTCAGGACTGCGCCTGGAACACACAGATTAACTCGCATTATGATAAAAATTGTTCGACAAAGTCTGTGTCACCATGTGAGCATCATTTAGTTTATTCGTTGACAAGTGTGTGATTTAGCACACTGACCAATGCCGGACGAAAAATATCCACAGATTTTTAATTTTACAAAGATAATAGTTTTAATGCCTGACTGTATTCTATCTTGAACACCTGCACTCCAAGATAATATCGGAACAACAACGTGGCACCTGTATGCATGGCTTCGTTTGCATTTACAGTTTTCACTTGATTATGAAATCATGACTGTCGTGTTTTTCAGAATTGCTGTTTTTCCAGAAGTGCGAATCTGTAACAGTTTTCTCCTGTGAAACGAGTCCAGAATGCTTTGTTTAGTATATAACCGCATTTTATAGCGAAGAGAAAAAAATCTGCCGGTGGTAAAGTGTACCTAAAAATGTGATGTAGTGAAATTGAATTCATGGTAAGTAGTAGGCCTTTAAGAGTTCACTGTTGGTGGCTCAACTGACAAGGTATACAGTCTGCTCCACCGGTTTCGATATTCCGCTTCTGAAAATAGTTGATATGACACACATTCTTCACGGGTTTTCTGCGGGAAATTATCCGGCAGAAAACCCGTGAAAAATTCGTGTCATCCATAAGCCGGGAAAAACTTAATTCTCAAAATAGTTGATATATTTTCCGGTTTGTTTTCTGTTGAATCTAGTTTACCGTCATCTTGAACGTCTTCCACGTTATCATTGTCCTAGTTTTTCCTGGATCATGCATTATCGTAGATTATCTCCTTGTTACCGAGCAGTATGTTCAAAGAAGTGTAGGATTTGCTGGAAGCATAGAGGATATCCTTTCACGTTCGCAATGTATGTGCTGGATATTTTTTCCATCCATGATATTCGCAGTATGTTCTTATATATAACATCATCTTGGAAGCATATATTTTACACGGTCATCTATATTAGTGCGATTTTTCCAAAATATATTAGGTTATCTCTCACAGTACTATGTCCCATTGGGGTATTTCCTCTGTGGAGCAGTCCACTTCATCTACGATGGAGGTTTGGTAGACAGAGTTATTCTTCTTTTCATATCCCGCCAGTCAACTTATCTGTTTAGTCTTATCTTTGTTCATTGACTATCCCTGGTCTCTGATTTCATATTTAGCTCTGTTCAACAATTCATTCGCTGGAAATAATCCGTTCAGTACACTGTGAAAAGCGAAATTCTACGATATATTCTATACGGAAGTGTAGATGAAAAGCTTAAACAATGCTAGATATCTTGGCGTTAACATCAAACTGAATCAAGTTATTATTTAAAAAATATCGAATTGGTTTCTTTGTTTTAACAATAGCAGACTTTTAATGAAAGGAATTTCCCCCCCCCCCCAAAAAAAAGTGCCACTCTTTATGGACTGTTTTAATCATTTGTGGATCATCCCTCCCTATATACGACAGAGATTGAAAATTGTACAAACTCAAAAGAGAGATACACGCTTCTAATCGGAATTTTTTTTAAAAATATTTTTAATGCAAATTACGTGATAGTAACTGAGAAAGTCATTCGAATTGAGTTCAGATGATTATAGCCAGGGCTGGCGCTACGATTCTAGGGCCCCGGGGTAAGCGATCTTAGGCCATCTTTCCCCCCCCCCTCCCCCGAAAATATTTTTACTTTACACTTTGATTTTTTGGATAACTCAGAAAATTTTAATACAAAAATGTTTAAAATTATTGGTGCAGATTTTAAAATTTGTGTTTGATTTCTATTTATTTAGGCACCCAGGCCGGCGGGCCCCCCTTTGGTGGCTCGGGCCCCAGGTACTTTTGCCCCACTTAACCCTCCCCTATCGCCGGCCCTGATTATAGCTAAAAAGCAGTCATACATGTAGTTTTCATGTAATGTGAAAACATCGTTACGATCGATTACATACTCTCCCGTCACTGTTCTCATTAATATGGTTCAAATTTTCTTTCTCACTAGTTAATGAAGTAATTTTTTTAAAAAAATCCTCTTAAATATTTAAACGGAGTGTTAAAATCGAGTAATAGAACGTAAGTCGCTCTGCGGAAGAAAAAGTTTCTCTTTACGGTTAAGCCTTTTCAGGAAATTAGCGCAATCTCTTTGCTTAAAAGCTGAACAAACTGCGCGCCTCACGATACGTTTAAGACGGAAAGGACGGCTCTGACTTTGAACGCGAGTTGGAAGCGCTACGTCTTAAAACCTATTTATCTAAGAGAGGATAATTTTGCCCTAATCCGAAGTGATTACTAACTTTGAACACACAATTTAAATATTGAATAATAAAATTTGTTAAAAAGTAACAAAATGTTATAAATAATAGTAAACAGTTTCTTTATATGGTGACCGTGACAGGATAATGATATAAACTGTGACTGAAAAAAAAAGTCCGTTCATTTTCTGTGAAGAAAGTCTTCACTAGTGACGGTCTAAAAGTAATCTCTAACTTTGCCGTGAGTTTAGTTGACCATAGAACAATGTACAAAATACTCATATTTACTAATAAATAACTAACCAGCAAATTTTATTATTATTATTATTACTCCGCGATTCACTAAAAGTGTGTGGCGGAGGGTGCATTGCACCTATCGAAAAGGGTTATGGTTTGGAAGGGATATAAGGGATATGGCAGGTGGCGCCTATGGGCTATTGTGAGGAACCATCCCTGCATTAGCGTGGAGTGATCTGGGAAAACCATGGAAAACCCAGATCAGGATGGATAATGCAAAACAATACAGTTTCCTAAAGACTTTAAATTTAATGATACAAACATCGTCGTAATGCCGGCCTCGGTAACGTAGGGGCTAGAGTGCTAGCTCCGCGTGCCGAAGGCCGCCGGTTCGAATCCGGCCACGGGCATGGATATTAAGTGTTGTGTGTCTGTGTGTGTGTGTCCTGTCCGTCCTGTGGCGTCCATACATTGGAGAAATAAAATAAATACTGGATGACGACTTACACACTTAAAGCAATTATAATTACATTGAGCTGGCTGTATGGCCTCCGTTGCCAAATGCCATAAAAAAAAAAAATCGTCGTAATTCATTGTTTAGTGTGTGCCAGAAAATGTCTTGCCTACAAAAGGTAGATATAGCTAGCGTATTACACGTTCAAATATAATACTTGAAGAACGAAGTATTTAAAAAAAAAAAAAAAAGTTGTAAACAGAATATGCAGAACTGTGTAAATTCTCATGAAACGGTACTTCTCTCAGCTTCCATTTGATAATTTTTTTGTGTATTTTACAGTATGTCGAAAGAAGGAAACTATAGGACAAGTAACGTAATACAATCGTCATGGGCATCATAAAAGAAGCATTGTGCCATTTACCAATGGTGTTTTCTAGAAACCAAGCATAACCGAAATCTGTATAGCCAGACACGGGATCGGATCATTTAATCCAAAACATATTCAATAATGTGAGAGGAGAGGTAAAGAGAAGTTGAGCGCATGTTCTGTGCGCGGTGGATTTGCGTCACCAACTGCTCAGGCTGCTGTGGCCGTCAAGGAGTCGGGTGGGTTGCCGAGCCCGGTGCGGTCAGGGGCCGCTAGTTCCGAGCCGGCCAATTAAAGCGGCCAGGAAGCGTTCGACTGGTGTCCGTACACAATTAGCGTCCACGGTACGCTACGACCGTCGTGGGGGGCCTCGACAAACTGCTGACTCTGCACCGCGAGCTTCCTCCGGAAGTCTCTAACTTGACAAAACCTTCAGCCGAGCAAGACGGCACGGGGTGGCCACCAACACTTTGCTCTCAACTGTGTCCAAGACTGGCTTCAAATCTACTGATAGTTACCTAACTCCCCTGTGGCTTCTGCGTAACAGAAAATAGACGGTGCCCTCGTGGCTTCAGTAGACAAAGGTACTGTCAGCCTGTTAAGGAGTTTATGATGATTGGCGGTTCTGATGAGCTACCGATGAGATCTTGACAGTAAAACGAGCGCAGTGGGAATCAAGAGAACAGTTGAAATTCTGTAATTCAAGTTTTCTTACTTCATCGTTCAGTTATTATAGTATCATGTCAGTTTCCGTTCTCATTTAAGATGTGTGTAGTAGCACTGTTTAAATGACTAACATTTCTTTTTCAAGCTTTCTTTGAAAAAATAAAGACGTTAGTGGCCCTCCCTCAAAATTGTGTTTTGTATCAGTTTGGCGTTTCCGTTGATTCACATTACCGTATTCCTATTGTTATTATTAGAAATCTTTTAGTTTCATATAGTATTGTATAATCAGTTCAGTCAATAGTGGTATGAAAATTCATAGTCACTGTTTTTAATGTGGGAAAAACTGATGAAGATGGCAGATTAATTTAGTAGAATACTTTAGAACAGTTAAATCCTTTAGCATTATTCTCTAGATCTGTTTGAAATATAGACATAAAAGTAATTTGCTTAAAAATAAAAAAAAAATGTACAAACTGAGGGTCCAGCTTAGGCAACAAGATAGTAGGCTATGTAAAGTCAGGAAATAAAACTTAAAACTTTCAAATATTGATCTAGGACTAAAAAAGAACTTAAAACTCCATGTGAAACACAGCACTTCATGGTAGTGAAGCATAGAATAACAGAAAGAAGGAAAATTAAAGCATTTGGAATGTGGTGCTGTAGAGGGATACTTAAAATTAAATGGACATATAAAAAACAAAATGAACGTGTTTTGGAAATGGTCGATAAGGAAAGAAGTTCGTGGAAGAGTCGTGCAGGAAGAAGAGATAGAATGGAGGATCATGTTTTAAGAGAAGCGGGATTGGCTAATTTAATAGTGGAGGGAACAGTCGAAGGTAAGGACTGTAGAGGATAAGAATAGGAAGAGATGGAGGACTGCATCGAATCAGTCGAGAGACTGATAACAGCAAAAATTTGTCCTGATTACCGATATGTTAATTCGTAAAAGTAGGGAGCATTATTGAGTGTTCTGTGAAACAGCAGGTAGTAATTTAGCATGCGTAGGTTGGTGTACCTGGCTCAAGACATGGGACAACGCTAAGGGGGAGATACAGCAAGAAGCTACTGCGGTATGGACTTCCTCGAAAGCAGAGCGGGCAGGAAATGTCTGTTTGAGCTCGTCTTGTCATCCCCTCACAATTTATCGTTCAATTACAGTACATCGCTCTCGCGATCTAGTTAGCTCAATTTATTGAATTAATTAAACCGTCTCGATGTTTCTCGGCCGTGTATATTCGCCAGCGAGGGCAATTAAATATTTTATACGTTCGTTACTCTTGATGGTTAACAGCTTCGCTTTACTTTTACGATGCAATAAATTAAATTAATTAAGTCGCCCTAACTGCCGCTGTTGGTGAGCGCCATTGGGCTATCGCGGCTTCTAATTGTCGCTCTCTAATACTCAGCTATGCGCTTTCTCTTCCAGCTTGCTAGACGAAAGCAAACAATTTCTACGTTACTCGCGTCAACCTAATAAGTGCACGGCACATGTGCACCGATAGTCAGGAGCGCAACGTTCAGTTTCGTAAGGAAGTGTCCATTAATTTCGTGAGGTAAAATAGGGGGGGGGGGGGGGGGAATCTACGGAAATCTCACGTCATCTTTTAAAAATCTTTAGGGGTGGGGGTTATAACCACGCTCGGAAGCAGGAGAGCTTAAAAATCTCAACAACAAAAAAACTCAGCAGGGGAAGGAGGGTCCTGTCAAAGTCTCCAGACCAGATCTCACCAGAAGAGGGGGGGGGGGGCGCGGGAAGGACCGGAATTCCGGAAAAACACCTCGCGTACTTAATGAAAGTCCCGAAACTACGTTGGTATGTATTGGCTAACGCTTTGGCATCAAATTGCGAGTTTCGCCATTTCGAGTCCAGTCTTGGAAATAGGTAGTTAAAATACTAGTGGCGACAAAGCCATATTTCCACTTACAGAGAAAGAAAAACAGGTTTGGCTCTATTGTTTAAGTGATCGAAAGCTAGTAAAAAGCGACTAAAAAGAATGTTGTGTTTACTTATGAACATCAATTTCCTTAAAAGTACCGCTCACCTAATTTAAGTATATCATGATTACATATTTAAATATTTGATTCATACTTGGCTATGCAGAGGCCGCGGGATCGATCTCTAGTACAATCAATTAGAATTCGATTGTTCGAAATCGCTCCCGGCAATGTCTTGTATGTTTCGTTCATGAAGGTCATTCCTGTATTCCTTCCGTTTCCTTGTCCCCAATCATCTCCAAGACCCCTCACTAAATCCTAAGAAAAAAATCTGATAAGTAAAATGAAAGAGAGAAGAAAACTACGATTTTTCTAATACATTGTTCTCCTGTAAACTCCTTATACGTGTCCAGGCGTGGGATATTACCATGGGGTATGTTTACCCCTCCTTGAGAACGTCTCTCTCTCTCTCTCTCTCTCTCTCTCTCTCTCTCTCTCTCTCTCTCTGTTTGTTTGTGTGTGTGTTTATGTATGTGTGTGTGTTTGTTTGTGTGTGTGTGTTTATGTGTGTGTGTTTGTGTGTGTGTGTTTTTGTGTGTGTGTGTGTGTGTGTGTGTGTGTGTGTGTGTGTGTGTGTGTGTGTGTGTGTGTGTGTGTGTTTGTGTGTGTGTGTGTGTGTGTTTGTTTGTGTGTGTGTGTTTGTTTGTGTTTGTTTGTGTGTGTGTGTTTGTTTGTGTTTTTGTTTGTTTGTATGTGGGTGTGTTTGTTTGTTTTGGGACAGAGAGATGAAAGAAGAGAGAAAGTGAAACCCCGTGCTGGCCCATTCATGCCTACTCTTCCGAAAGACACTAGGAACCACCGAACTTCAGTCCCCATCCGACAGATGAATCGCCTTAAATAGCGTAGTATGCCCTCACTGCCGAGATGTTTGGTATTTAACCCAGGACTCTGGTGCACAATCTGGTGACTAGGAATGGTGCACCACCACCTCTCATATGCTGACGGTCAAGCCCTGATTATGAAAATTTCTTCCGTCATCAAGACTCGAAACAGCCAATTCTGTGTCATGCACTGTACACCATCACGGTGCCACAACCGAGTTGGTACTTCAGCTAAAAAATATTGGCCATTTGCATCGATTATTACACATATCAGGGGATCAGTATGTTAAAACTCGGAGTAAGTGTTGATACATGCTGTAAGTTAAATCAGTTACTATCCAAGCCATAGCCATCATTTTCTACTGAAATAACCAATTATTTGTGACAAGGTTAATTGAGTTTGATTTTATTTTCCATTACCGGCAGTAGTTACATAATCGTAGTCATTGTCTATGATATAGTTGTGGTAGAGTTCAACGCCTATATGGTCCTGTGCAACAATTACAAAAGTTCTATTGTATTCTAACAGCAACTGAACATCAATACGACGATTAAGATTGAATTTAAAAAGCCACATAAAATATAGTATATTTTTCTAGTAATTTTTAATCGTCGTTATCCATCTTTCTAGTAGAAATCAATTTTGTTTTAGTTCGCAAAACAAGAGCACCCTTCATCAACAAGTTTTCGGCTAGCTTTGAAAGTTTTAGTTCAGTTCGTCTGACAGCGGTCTTTTGAGACTTACACAAATTTCTGATTTCACGTTCTATTCTGTAATAAGATCACTAATGATGTGCTGTTCCACATCTGAATAGACTTTTAAACTTCACTCGTACATTGCCGCGTGAATGACATCTCGGATTACTGCTTGTTTCCGTGCATCGAGCAGTGGAACCAACTTTATAATTTATCAGAAGCTAAATTAAAAATGCTCCGTATTAATTGTGACTAATAGCAGTTACTGTTTCAACTTTTTTATCTCTGTTACGTCATTCTAAATAATTTGTTGTTATTCGAGTCTACATTTCAATATAAAATCATTGTTGCGATTCTGTCATATTCCACGAGTTGAACAGTGAGAATAAAAACTTAAACAGCAACCAAATTTATTTCCAGTGCTTAGATTATCAATACTTAGCAACAATGACTGTAAAAAAGTAAAGATAGAAAAAGTTATTCCTAAGCATTTCATAAATCTCCTTCTGCTAGCATAATCATTCTCGTCAACTGAAAGGAAGTTAGTGCCGTTTCCGTTTGATTGTAATCACTGCCGCATTCCCTGTAGCGCTCAACGAAACAATCCACAGTAGAAAACTGGATGACAGCACGGGAGTTCAAACCAAAGACCCTGACAAAACGGATTGTGCTGCGTAGCAGTTGCAGCTTCGCGCTCTGTTAAGCGTTAAAGCCATTTGCCTCGCCGACCAAACAATATAGCGCTCGGGGGACTTGTTTAAACACCTGGCAGACCGCACAACACCTGTGATTAGGTTAGAAAAAGGTAGGACGTATTGAGCAGCGCTCAACGATAAAAGTGACAATATCGACGGTCGTGACCGTGTAAGCAGAAACAGTGGCCTTCGTTAAACCGAGCTTCCTGCCACGCTCCATTGCCATTGTGCCGTCCTACAATAGAGCTCGCGGTATATTTGTAGCTCGTTCCATCCTGAGGATCAAGGTGCGACAGGTGCTCGAGTACTTTTCCAGCTTGTTTCTTCTCTCCACAACTGACTGTTGCTTCTGTTTGGGGAACCGGATTGCCCGCTTCGAATTCCGATGTACGCTCGCGTTTTCGGAGACCAAGAATTACGGCAAAGCTAGCTTCGTTCACCTGCTCAGGAAAGTCTGCCCAAACACACCTCATACATTCTATGAAGTACAGTAGAACTCCAATTATCCGAATCAATTGGGATTCGGATAATCAAATTTCGGATATTTTGATTTTTTCCGAAAAAGGGTCTTTTCTAATTAATTACTATATGTAGGTTGAAAATGGGAGAAAAACTATTTTTTAAAAGAAAAAGAGCTTTTAATTAATTAAATGAAAAGGAAACACTTTTACATGTTAAGCGTACTCACAAATGCTGTACATTAATACAGTATGTACGTACCGTACTGTAAATAAAAGTCATTGCTTGCTGAACATCTCGGTCAAAGTAAGTTGTTCGATTGTATTCATTCGTTTTCCGGCAGCCAAGTCGCGCATCCGCTTGACAGTGAGAAGTTGCACGTGGTTATGCTTGGCCGACGCTCCATCCACTTCAACGCAGTTTCGAGGCCGGCAAATGCTTGACTAACTCGTCGTCCCGTGTCTACTTCAACTTCGACATTAAGATCATCTTCTTCCTCGACACTTTTTTCCATCACACTTTCAATAAGTTCCATCATCATTTAGAATTTCATACCCAGGGTATGACGAATCATACACCTCCTACTCTCCTATATCTTCAGCACTAAATTCTGAACGTCCAGGAATTTTCAAAAGAATGTTTCTGAATTTCTCAAGTGACAACTCATCCCCATTTTTTCTTGTCTCTTCCCTTTCCGTCTTAATTAAAAAGGCGATTTGGACATTCAGCGATTCGGATAGTCGGTGTTCGGATAATTGTAGTTCTACTGTATGACTAACGAGACGATACGTCCCGCTTTCAAGCTGTCTGTCCCGTTGTACCCAGCGAGAGTGAAAATGTCCAGCATTCGCAAACAAAATGACAATTTAATATATCTATCTATTAAGTTCTAAAACAGACGATGCGGTTTATACCGCACGGCTGTCGACTCGACGCACGATCAAGCAAGGATTTATTAGACAAGAGATGGGAATGCTCGACCAGTTTTCGCTAATTTCCAGATCAAAAATCACTTGCTGGAACGCTGAGTATGTTGCTGCTGAAAACCATTTGGTGGAATTATTTCAGCCCTTCTGTGCTAACACTCTCAACTGAACGAACTTTCGTATAACCATTAAGTATGTTATGTGTCTGCCTGGAAGTATGCACCCCCGTTTTTTCTCTAATAAATAAGATACGGAGAAGTGATAAAACACAGTTAAGTGTCGTAGTATTGAAAGTCATTTTGATTACCAAGACTATCATCAACAAATCATGTAATGAGCTCCATTTCTACTTGAAAACTAGACCAGATATTTTGAAACTGATTTGTTCCGCCGATAATTACAGAACAACTGACTTCTTAGACGTTAGATGTCCGACACTAAGGCTATAAAGTAAATCGGCTAACATGTAATACATTCCACTTATTATAAGTGGTATTCATTTAAAAAAAAAAAAAAAAAAAAAAAAAAAAAAAAAAAAAAAAAAAAAAACCTAGTAAAATACGAAAATTTTTTTTACAAAATTCCTAAGGTGTCCCACTCTGACAAAAAAAATTCCTCAGACGTCCCGCTCTGATGAAAAAGATGAATGGTCACGTTAAGTATGACACATCCTTACAGCACTTCTCTCTTTAATTACGTACCGAGCTTGGTGGGTGAGCAGTATCGTTTGGGCTCTGCAGTATTCGGAAGAATACTTGTTTGATTCCCTGTCCGGCCATCCAAATTTCGGTTTTACCTGGTTTCCCGAAATAACTTCAGGTGAATGCCGAAATGGATCCCTTATAATCGAACTGGAATCCATTCCTTACTCCCAATCCCCTTCAGTTTCTAATTACCTCAATGTCAACGATGCGTAAAGCCTTAGGAAGGAAATTTTTTTATTACGATGTCTCGTGTGTGAATCGTCTACAGATTCTAGATACCGAGCGTGGTCGGTGAGCGGTTATCGTTCTGGCCTCACATTCGGGAGGACGCCGGTTCGAATTCCCGTCCGGGTATCCAGATTTGGGTTTTGCATGGTTTCCCCAAATCAGTGCAGGAGAATGCCGGGATGCTTCCTTCAAAAAGTCCATGGCCGAATTCCTTCCCGTTCCGTTCCTTGTCCCCTGTCCCATTCCGCCTCTAATAACCTCGACGTCGGCGAGGCGTAAAGCCATAAGTAAAAAGATCCTACATATAATTATCTCAGTAGGCCAGTCAGGTATCCCAGTTATTGGAGTAACAAAATTTAACTGGGATATAGGTATCAACTTTCTGACAAGATTTTAAGAGCTATATGCTGAGCCACGGTAGCAAAATACTTTTTACAAGTTAGAATGAAGAGATTTGTAATTGATGTTTTATTAATTTTAGGAGCCAATGTTATACTTTTCACTCTGCCGTTGACTGATTTTTCACATAAGGGAAAATTTTATTTACTGAAACAAATTTTACTAATTCTTTTTAGTGTTGTGTAAAATAGGCTATGACACTTTAGTTCATTGATGCGTTAACAAATTATGGTGAATTTGCTAACAGACGACTGAACGATTATAACAAACAATAGTGTAAATATGATACAGGCAAAACATGCTTTGTATATAAAAACGGAGATGCGCAGCTGCATACGATAGTAACAAATGTAAATTATTCGTCGCTGATGATGCCTCGATGAGAGGTGAAACGCGTACGACGCAGCAATAAATAAACTAAACAGTTGCACTGGCGTGTTCTTTCAACTAGTAATATGAAGTTATTGTTGGGACAAAAATCGATGACGTGCTGAAAATAGAATCCTCCAATCAAATATTATCGCAAGATATTACATGTAAAGAATATTAAAACTTATTTTTATTATTTACATGTTGGTAGATCTTATTTTATTTTGTAATTATTTTCGAATTGAACCGTAGAGGGGTCAAACATATGAATAGTTGTTGTAAGCTGAAGTGTAGCATTAATTTACTGCTCAGCAACGTTTGCACATAAATTAAATCCTCGCTTAGATGAGTATGACTGTAACCCAATTCTGAAGGTGGATAATGACATTATTAGTAGTTAGGAAAAAAACATTGAGACGAACTGTTGATGGTTGTTGTTCTTCCCTCGCTCTGAACTCAGCTGAAGTATTTCTTTGTCATTATGGAGGTGGGGTATAGTGCAAAATACCAATAATTGAAAGCGCATCTGGCTATGCAGGTAAGACCTTGATAACAGATTAATCATATCAAAAGCTCCATAGAATAAATGGTTTGGAAAATAGTTATAGACTATACACTGGGGAGTCCAATCACAGTTAATGTTGGAGAACCGCATATGATCTCTAATTTACAACCGCTTGTTGGAGTTGTGTTAGTGCTAAGAATCCTGTTGTTTGCGAAAGGTGACACTGTGGAATAACAAATGCGCGTTGCATTGAGACTGAAGGTGACCAAGACGAATCCACGCAAAGCGACAGTCGTTATTTCGTTTGAGCTCTCTCAAGTCGACCTTATTCCAGGAGTAACTAAACAGATATCAGCGAGGATGAAGACTATCTTGATTTATGAGGGTGTAAAATGGCTCAGCAAATATATGGCTAGTGGTAAAGCAATAATTATTTAGCGACCCAGATAATACCTCAATATTGTTTGCTGTCTGACATCATATCACACTCTGCAATCAAATACTGCTGAAATTGTTTCACAATTCAGGAGATTCCATTTAAAGATAACTAGTAAACAACGAGTGGAAAAGTAGCTTCGGAAGAATTTAGTGAATTAATCAGAATTTTCCCCAAAATTTATTTTTGCGACGTTTGATACATTGAGAAGGTAGTTTGAAGAAAGAAATAACGATTTTACTGCCAAGTCGTCAGAGCCGGGATAGAACAGCTGACAACTGGGGAAGTGACCCCTGCGGGCAGTGACATGAAGTTTTGACAAACGGTGGAAAATCTAAAATTAGCTCTCCATTGATTACCTGGTTCCCCGAATGTCAATATTGACGTTACCGCTCACCCAACAGGCTTGATAGAATCTAATGTTTGGGTAATGACGGCACTGATCCTACAACATTCCTTGCTACATATAAAGTACTACAGAGTAATTAATTATACCAAAAATATTGGATAATTCACATTCCATTGTCAAATCTATAAATTAAAAAAAAAACTAGTCCTGTGCTTTAAATAGCCCGGATGGTGACAAGGACTGAAATATGAATGGGTCTAGCAGGATATTTTCTTACTGATACAGTGTGTAGCGGGTAAGTGGTAAAGTTTGCTCTTACATTCAGGAAGACGCAGGTTCGAATCCGCGTTCGGCCATCCAGATTTCGGTTTTCACTCCAGGTGAATACAAGAATGGTTCCTTCAAACACCACGGCCGATTTCGTTTTCGTTCCTTGCCCCCACGTCCCTTCCCGCCTGCAATGACGTCGAAAGGCGTAATGCCATAATAAAACAGTCCGTACAGATTTTTTTTTTTTAGTCTGCTCATATCTAAAGAAATTATTACTGATTAGTAATAGACTACTGACGATTCATTGAATCCTTGATTTCGATTTAAAGATGCATGGCTGATCGAATCTCATTTTGTATCAGTCGGTTAGAAAGAAATCATTCAGTAGCTGAACTGTTCTCGTCGTTCAGAACCAATTAACAGAGCTATTGCTAGTTAGAGAAAACTGTGTGAAATTGGAATCTCATGCCCACTGGCTTAGATTAAACTGAGGCCGGTGGGTGAGAGTGGTAATGCTAGGGTCTCGCATTCGGGAGGACGCAGATTCAAATCCTCGTCGGCCATCCGGATTCCGGGTTTCCATGGTTTCGCCAAATCAGCCCAGGTGGTTTCTCCAAAAAGCCGTGGTTGAATTGCCTGTCATCTCCACTCCCGTCTCTAATGACCGTGGTGTCTATGAGCCATTATGCCCGAACACAACCAAAAAAACACGATAGAAAACGAGAATATTCGATCAGCCAAGATAAACCATGGTGTATCGATGGACAGTTGCATCTGCATTGTGTAAGCAATTTGATTAATTGCCAGAACCAATTTGCAACCAGTTGAAGATTACATTAGCTTGAATTGAGCACCTGGTGTTGCTACGGTTTCACATTTTGCAGTGTATCTGTCTTCAGTAGGATTACCAGACGTCCCCGTTTACCGGGGACAGTCCCCGTATTTAGTTCTTTGTCCCCGTAATGCCCCCGGATTTTTACTGTTGTCCTCAGAATTTTTTTTTTAATCAAACGAGAGTTTTTTAAAAGTCCTGGTTTGCTAATGCATTCGTTTAAAGAAAGAAATACGAAGCGCACTTCTTTCCTTGCACATGCCTAGGAATAAGAGAAAATTACGAGGATGCTGTGTCTTGTACACAACATCTTTGTCGTGTACAACAAGTCTGTCTGTGATCCTCTTTGGAATTCGTAGATAGTTCAATACTGACAATATGTACTTTTGAAACTAGCAATTGTTATATTTCATTCAGTAGCTCCAAAAGGGTTTTAATTTTCGCGTTATCTCTTTATGTTAAGTTCTAGTTTATTGATGTCCGCTCCATAAATAATAAATTTCTCTATAGGTATTGGAAGTTTTAGCTCCTGTTTTGGAGGAAAGCTATAATCTAATTGCTGTGGTTGGCAACACTATACTTCGTAAGAACGGAGACTTTCCTGGTGTATGCTGAAATCAGTGAAGAAGCTCTTGTTATCTATAGAAGAAGATGAGTCATGATCCACTATAGAATTCCTAAATATGTCGTATGACTTTTACAATTCTACACAATACCTGCATGCCTGGGGTGTTCATTGTCAAGACTTCGACGCAACAAATAATTACTTCTTGTGTAAAGTGGATGGGGTTGCTTTAGATGAAATTTAGAATGTTTTAATTAAATTTCTTCTTTAAAGGAATTTGTGTCAAGAGAGAAAGTAGGTGGATGGAATGAATCCAGTGTTGGTATTTGCTCAAGATGGAGTGAAATTTTTTCACATTTTACGTACAGCTTCGCAAGTTACTAGAACTGTCTTTGTGTCTTCCTGCGAGTAACGCACCTGTAAAGAGAGTTTTCTCCTCAATGAACCTGATGTGGAGGTCACAGAGATCCAGAATGAATACAGAAACAGCTCAAGCAATGTTAACTAGTTAACAAACTTTTCGGTGTAACGGTTAGCGTTCTCGCCTCGCATTCGGGAGGACGGCGGTTCGAATCCCCGTCCGGGCATCCAGATTTGGGTTTTCCTTGGTTTCCCCAAATCACTCCAGGCAAATGCCGGGATGCTTCCTTCAAAAGGCCATGGCCGAACTCCTTCCCATTCCTTGCCCCCATCCTTGCCCCCCCATCCTTTCCCGTCTCTAAAGACCTCGATGTTAAAAAGAGACGTAAAGCAGCTACAAAAAAAAAAAAAAAAAAAAAAAACTTTTCCATGAATTGTCAAGAATTTTCGGACAAGCTTGGATCCAGACAAGGTCTTCTCAAGAAGGTTCATTCTTCTGAGAAATACCAGTGACAACAAGTTCGAGATAAAATCAGGTACCATATCATTTAAAATATAAAATATATAACAAATGTTTCTTTTAAGTTAAACCAACCTTTAATCATATAACTTATAAAAGTGAAACGCGTCATTAGGACAAATGCCGAAAGCGTTTTCCTATTTTGGTGAAAAAGTTCTGAAGCGTCCCCGGATTCGGAAAAAAAAATTCTGGTAACCCTAGTCTACAGTCACATTTACCAGCGACTAAATAATTGAAGGGGAAAACTACGGAAATTTGGTTCGCAAGTGTTACTGGTGCGTATTTTCTATTCTGGAGGTGCCGGTATGTAACGTGATTGCGAAGTCGCCGGTTCGACTCCCGGTCGGTGTGGCGTACGCGATGATCTGCGGCCAGTGGAGCTGCCTCGAGGGTAAACGGCCGTGGCGAAGGCCGCCGCAGGCCTGCCAACCTCGGGCGCGCATTCCTCGCGGCACGCCCACGGCGAAGCGCAGGTGCGCTGCGCCTAACCGCCTCGGGCAGCGCCACTGGAAGTATCTCACCACACAAGCAGCTACTCAACACGTCATTACTAAATAACTCTTTTTATTTTCGTTTACGGTAGTGAAGTAGCGGTATGGTAGCTCAGTGGTAAGAGGAACTGACTCGAATTGAGAGATTTTTGTCTAATGTAACTCCTCGCAACGCAGGCTTTACGAATTAAACTATTGCTAGCAACTTTCTTATTGTTTTTTTGGAGCTGTAGCCATGTAGTTTATACTTTTACCGAATTATCACTTTGAGTATTTTTCTTTTTTAATTTAGCATTGAAAAGCTAATTTCTTAAATGAGAAAATAAAAACGATCAGTTTTTAATTCGTATTTATTCAATAATGACGATTTATTCAATAATGCGCCATACTATTTTTTAATTTAATTTAATTACAATGGAGCACAGGCTCCGGTGGCAATTTCCCTACACACCCAACTTCCCCCTATCCTGCACCCACCTACATTGGCCCTTTACAAATTTTATCTTTAAATTCTTTCAAAGTTTTCTGTAAATTATTCATCATTTCTCTTGGTAACTCATTCCAATCCCTGACACCCTTACCTAAAAAATAGAATCTTCCCACACCCTTGTGCCTGAAATCGAGTGCCAGCTTGTGGTCATGGTCATCTTTTCCCTTCCATGCACTACTTTTCATACCTATTGCAATATCTTTCCATGCCTCATCGCCAGTATATGCCCTGTACACTCCCATGACCCTACTCATCCTCCTCCTGTCTTGCAATGAATCCCATTTCAGCTCCTTTATTATATCCGTCATTGATTGCATTCTGTGATAATTTCCAGAAACAAATCTAGCAGACCTTATGAAGTATCCGTCGAACATATAAAGCTTATTTGCTGAACGAAAAAAGTATAGCTTCTCTGATAAACAGTGTTTCAAACAGTTAAGCTATGCGAATACAGAGAACCTTTACATTTACAAACAGCCAAAACTTCTAGAACACAGAAAAGACCCCATAAGCTCCTTCAGCTAACTAAATAGCGGCAGACTGCCAGCGAAAACAATTTTTTGTTATTAAATTATGTTTTTAGGAAACTAAAAGGCTCATAATTTCATTTCAAATTAAATTATGATGATTTTAAACAATAACACAAATAATTTAAGGGTTTTTAACATCACTTTAAACGTAATAAATTATTTTTAAGAAGTGAAATTCGGTCAAAATATGTTAGCGACAGCACAGACGTTCTGATAATACTTTCTTAGCTGAATATTTCATGTTAAGAGCAAACAATAATTATTACACACAACCACTACTATTTTTCATTATAGTCACAGCATATTCTGACATTGATAATGAATAATTTTAGCCGAGCGTGATCGTGAAGTCGAAAGTTTGTTGTACCTTTCCGAACTTGGCATACTAAGCCTGATATTAGAGGTAGGGTGACTTGTTCCTTTCCTCATTACCTAACCTAACCCTATAATCCTATTGCATAAAGGTGATTTGCCGTTTAACGTGGAATCCGAACCACGGAATCGTTCCGTCATACTTCACATTGCACAGCAAGCTGTGCCAGAGGTGAAGGTCGCATTAAGGGTGTCTGAAAATCCCCGCTGAGACGTGGATTCGAACCCGGGACCTTTCGATCTCTATTCAGACGCCTTAACCACTGAGCCACCATAACACTCCACGAATATTTTTTAAAATTTATTTACACGCAAATAAGATCATGGTCATGTTACACTTGGTTTGAATCCTGGTCCAGGTCTTAATTTTTAGCTGCCCCTCTGCTGACCTTTGCCACTTCCTTTCTGAGTGTGAGCATGCCATTAAATTTCGTACTAAGACTCCTCTTCCTAACAATAAATCCAACTTTATTAGGATCTTTACGAATCGGAAAGTATCCTAAAATCTTTCGTTTTAAAAAAAATCTTATCATTCTAAAATTAACAATAAAAGGATTACAAACATTATAATATCATTTGTTATCAATATTATCTATAGAAATTAAACAGTATAATTAAGATCTAAACTCAGTGCCCGCGTCTACCAAAGAATTATTTTTAATATTCAATATAAAAAGATTATCACAATTAAATTTATTTAGTATGGAAACGTACGAGTTTGCTAACTCATTTTAGAACAAATAGTTCTTAACTGATACGTGAACGACCACCCATCAAAACACTGTCCCCTGGCAAAAAGAATATAACTAAGAGACATATATGACAAGCATAAAAACTAACTTAATCCACAACCTGGAGGTTGGCTTGATTCTACCGAAGGAGACATACTAAGCCATTGTGTCAAGAGGTAGAACGGCCAGTTCCTTTCCTCCGCGACCTACAGTTTAACGTGGAACCCGATCAGGAGTAGGTAATATAATCAAATGCATCTCTTAAAAATTCCTGGCTCCACCGGTATTTGAATCCGGGATTGGAAACCGAAACAAGTGCCTTAACCACTGAGCTACCAAATCGCTCCATGACAAACAAATGAAACGTCGAGTTTATTCCACAATGCTGCCGACCTATGCGCACAGTGGCAAAGAAATTGTAGCAAGATTGGAATTTCAAAGACATTTGGTGTATTCTGATACAAGAGTTTGTCTTAACTTTTTGCCCAGTATCCTGATTATGATTTGGAAGCTGATTTACGTTATCGCTTATGTAAATGCAGCGATACAGAAAGGTCGACATTACAGAGTGATACGATTTAAGGATTGGTGTCTAGATTTCCGGAACAGTTGAACCTTGTCTGAACTTTTTGCTGTCCTAGTCTACATTTTGCAGTTTAACTACATCAGTGATTGCCCTGGGGATTAGCTATGATAAACAAATGGATCGTTATTGCTTCTGTGATAACCATTCCACCGTTCAGTAGTAGCCGACGCTTGGCGATTGTGTAAGACGTATTTGTCAGGTTATGGATTTTTCTGTATCTGGCCCCTTATCACTACGATAGTGTCAGGTCATTTCATTCTGTGTGTCCTCTATCTACAATATGCTCAGTCAGATCATGTAGCCATATCTGCTTATTTTCCCCCGAAGCTATGTTTTTGATTAGTGCACCCCAAATAGTCTTAGGTTGAATCCTCGTTGTCCATTTGGTTCTCAAGTCTTCCACGGCATCACACTTTCACTGTGCAATACAGAGCAAATTTTCCTGTTTTCGTCGCAGCCAGGAGCCTGTGATTTATCTGGACACAGATAGTGCCAATCTGCACAGGTGTTTGTGATAGATGGTCTTGGATGGTGCAACCTGCTCCCCATGTTGTGAGGATTGTGGAGTTACGAGCCGGACGTGTACAGATGCATCTATGGTGCTTACAGGCTGTAAACAACGGCAAATATCGTTGAGTAACAGAACTGTATTGCTCTTCCATTTCTTGTGAACTCTAAACGATCTGGCAGGGAAACCAGACATTTCTCAGTGCTCTTTGTAATCTTATTAATTGCTAGCTGAGGTGGCGCCCTATTTAGTTAAAATTCACATATGTTAAATATTGCAATTTCCGTTCATGAATGTAAGGGATTTTTAGAATACATTTAATTAAGTTGTCCTTTTGTTGGTGCGTAAATAAATAATAAATTGTGAAATTTGATTTTTGTAAATGCACAAGACATCCCTTCACGATTATTAATTACATAATCAAATTAATTTCTCCCTAATATAAACACTTTTTAAATTTTTTATTTATTATTTCACGTTGAATTATCATTAAAGTAAGCATTATAATGTAAGACAAAGATAAAATATTGCTGGACACTTTCAACTGGTTCATGTTTATGACCACAGCCCATCAAAATGTTAATAAATAGTATTTATATATTATTATAAATCTGTATGCAAGCTGCGTTTGTTCGTGCATGCACTAAGCAAAAACTACAGAATCTATGGGGATTTCACAGTTTGGAAACTTATGGTCTAGCTTAAAATCTGTGAAGAACCGAGACAGCATACTGCATCTCAGATGAGCACGCTTTTACGAGATAGTCACCAAAGTTCACACCACAACACAGATAAACAATTCATTCTTTTGATTGTGTTAATATTGTTTCTTGAATACGTAACTCCACTTATTTGTTCAGTTTTCTAAAATATATTACGTTGATCAAACAACTACATCAAACACTAACACTCTAGTAAACGTAACGAAATAGTGGAATTTAATTTACGTTAAAGGTTACAAAGAGAATATGTTACGAACGTTTATGCTTTGCTACTAGAAGAAAAATAAGTCAAACGCATTTCTGCGCACACCAATGCCCTCGCCAGCGGAGCGATGGAAAAATGCTAGATGCTCAAGTGCTTTTGGTTTAATTCTAGAACGCAATAGTGCTACAACAACTTTCAACTTCCGAGAATATTAGCCTAAACTGCTAAAGCTTTCCGCGAATTCCATTCCCCCCCCCCCCGCCCCCCTGGTTTTATGGCTCGTCTATATCGAGGTCATTAGAAACACTAAAGGACTGAAGCACCCGACCCAGCATTAGCCTGGGGTAATGTGGAGAAACCATGGAAAAACAATCTGAATGGACGGTCGGTGATTCGAACCCGCGTCCCACAAAATGCGAGGCCAGATCCTTACCGCTCATCCACCGTGTTCAGTCGAACAATATTATAATCAGTGCTGGGATTTTGTCAAAGTAAACTGTTTTGTTTTCTTCCTAGCGGTTGTAGTCAGGTTTCGACCAGGAGAAAATCTTCGTAAAACCACAGAAATACGGTACTTGCGATTAAGGAGTGCAAATTATTTTGCTATCGTAACTTTCCTGTAACTTTTTGCAATGGAAAGATACTGAAATATCAAAAACACTTACAAAAAGGGAATCAGCCGCTATTTGAAGACAATTTGTATTAATGTTGCAGCGCTGGTGGTATAGTGATATAATGATCGATTTAAACTGTACTCTATTTGCTACGCTCTTCTTAAAGTCTGCCAGAATGTTTGTTCATCTCTTATACTCCAGTACAAATGAATTATATTTCGTGCATCATACATCTTACGTCTCCGAGGTATGTACTCAGTGTTTTAAGAATGACACTCGTTGTTTTCTTGTTTATTGTCGTTAAGCTACCAAATCGACGTCGCTCCGGAATCGATAATATCTCGCACCACGTCGACGCTTGGTTGCTCACTCCATCATGTTGTTGGCGATACCCTCGCTCTTTTATGGTCGAAAATCCGCGCGGGCCGGAAAATCTGCGGGCACTGTCCGGTATGCAGTATTCATAAAGCTGACGAATGCGTCTCCGAGAAGGAGCAATAGGAGGCCCGCGCCCGACAGAAAGACTTATGCGGCCGCGGCGGACTTTCTATGTAAAGTCGTTTGTCAGGTGTCTCCCCCGCCAAAATAACTCTCCCGGGCCATTACTGGCTGGAGGGGGAGGGGGTGAACGCCCCCACTGACCATTCGCTCAAAGAGAGCTAGGAACGAGCGAGCATCCCTCCAAACTCCCTCTCCGCAGCGTTGCGTGATCGTTACTCACTTCATTAAAAGTGTTTTCGCTTATTATTCTATGCTCATGTGAAACTTAGCGGCCTCGCATTCGGGAGGACGCGGGTTTTAACCCCCTTCCAGCCATACAGTTTTGATTTTCCATGGTTTCACTAAATCACTTCAAGCGAATGCCTGGAGGTTCTTTCAAAAAGACTATGGTTGAAGTCCTTCCAGTTTCTTGCCACTCAATCCTTTCATGCCTCTAATGACCTCAACGTTGATAAGGTGTAAAGCCATAAGCAAAAAAGAAAAATTAAAAATGAAATTTTGGGCAGTAATTTAAACAATAGTTCCAGAGCTACTAAATTCAGCTACCACTAAAATATAGCAGGTTGTTCAGCTGTTCATCATAATCATTCCCTGATCCTAAATCAGTGCAGGTGACATATATTTACTCTCTATATTCTATATACTGCTCTCAGCATGGACAATCGGCATTGAGTTTAATTTAATTAGCTAGTTTACTGCATAATCGTTGTTGAATGACTAACATTTAGATCATTAACGGATGCAGGAAGCAACGCCAAAGTAACATAAACGAAATACACATTTTCTTTCTCGATGTTGAATGTACGGTTTTAACGTAGGCTGCTATTTTAGTAATTCTTAAAATCGTTTACACGTTTAACTTGTTATTTTTCCATGTATTTTCATCGTAATTCAGTCAATTGGAGGCTGACATGTTGCTAAAATAAGGCCATCTATCCAGTTTAATTTTAATTCAGTTTGAATTAAGATAGAGAACACACGCTCTGGTGGCAATGTGCCTGCACCCCTCCCACCTTTTCCCCTCCCTATAAGAAATCCAACTTTAAACTCCTCCAGTGTTCTTCATTGTTCTCCGTGGTAATTTATTCCTGTCCCTAAGTCCCTTATTACCTACAAAACAAATTTTTTCCTCTCACCTGAAATCAAGTACCAGCTTATGACCATGGTCTTCTCTTTCCTTCCGAGTATTACTCGCAATCCTTCTGCCATGCATCATCGCGTTTATAAGCCTTTTGCAATACAAACTCTCTCTTGACCCGCCTTCTGTCTTCGAATGACTTCCAATCCAGCTCTATCATCATATTGATTACTGTTTTCGTTCTGCTCTCCTTCGCAAAGCCCATGACTGATTTCGTTGCCTCTAATCCTGTCTCGCTTTCGAAGACTTCGCTATAAGAACAAAGAATTTCCGTCAGCTTTTCTCTAAGGCCTGGTAGCTCTGGTTAATTCGCTTGCTTTCAAAAGTTCCCAGGTTCAAAACTCAATAGGAGACAGGAATTTTTTAGAGTTGTTTTGATCATATGATCTACGCCAGGACGTTTCGTGGTTCGGATTCCACGTTAAATTTTAAGTCACGGAGGAAAGAAACTGCCGTCCAACCTCTGACACAATGCTACTTCGGCAGGATCCTACCAACCTTCGACTTGTGGACTAAGTTTTTTACTTTTTTCATCCTACAGCTTATAGCCTTGTGGCATAGTTTCTAGTCTATACGTCTTCCATCTCTGAGGCAACCCTATTGTACCAAGGTAAACACGTTTTTACCATCTGTTTGTGAAACATTTAACCTACGTTCTGTATAAGTGTTCTTTAGTTTGTTTGTGAAACATGTACTTCATAAGGCGGAGAAAACGCCAAAGTGATTTCGGGAAACCGACTAAAAACCGCACTCGGAACGGACATTTTGCCAGTCCCGGGATGCGAACCTGCGCCAGTTGTACCTCCCAGTCAAGTGTGGTTGCGCGCAGCTACACTGATAGGTACGTCATTAATTAAAATACGTCAGGGATAATAATAATAATTTCGAGTGGTAGTAATGACGTGGTGACACGGGTTTTTATTCACTGCGCAACCCGCCCCTGTCGTAGCCGCGTTAGCCTAACCCGGTAATCCTACCGGGTACAGGGGACCTACAGTTTAAAGTGGAATCTGAACCACGGAAGCGTTCGTGCATACTTCGCATTACACAGCAAGCTGTGCCAGATCAGAGGTGAAGGTCGGGTTAAGTGCCTATGAAAACCCCCGCCGAGACAGGGATTCGAACCGGGGACCTTTCGATCTCCAGACGCCTTAAACACTGAGCCACCTAGCTTCTTGTGTCACATATATTGTCTCGTAAACTGCGGAATGTATGGCTTCAGATATTTTAAGAGTGCGTCGATTAATTACGTGGGGTGAAATAGGGGAATGGGGGTCCAGTCAAAATCGCACGTCATCATAGGGGGGAGGGGGGGTCCGAACAGATCTCACCAGAGGGGGAGGGAGGTTCCGAAATTCCAGAAAAACACCTCACCTGCTTGGTACGGTGACGCCACGTGGTCGCAGGTGGCTGCCGGTTCATTGAGACCTGGCGTGGCATTTAGGCCCGCGTCACGGGCTACTGGCCCCGCCTCGGAATATGAATGGCGCGCATCAGCGTGTCATCAGCCGCTCCCTGGCATAGCGAGGCGTCCGCCTTATCTCAAAGGCTCCGCTTGTCAATCCGACGCGACCCATGAGAACCGAACCTCCCAATCTGGCAGCCTGGCACTCGCACCTGATTTACACATAACTAACAACAGCGGTACCTACAGATGGAGGACAAAATAATAAGAACACCTGTAAAAAGTATGACGTATTTCATACCTGCAGTACAGCCGCGCCACCTGCAACAGAAGTCTGCCACCTAGTGAGCGTGAAGAGGAAGGTATCAGTCTCTCAACAGCAGTCACCTGCGTTACATGCGTCTATCGAACTGTCTGTGATAAGTTGAAATGTCAGACCTGTCAGAATTCCGAAGAGGAATGATTGTCGGAGCGCGTTTAAGTGGAGAATCGGTTACGGAAACATCAAACTCTTTGGGGTTTGCAAGGAGAACGGTATCAGCCGTTATGACAGCGTACACGAAGGAGGGTAAGACGGCGTTTTCAAAGCATAACCGTGGCCGAAAGTCAAAGCTTACTGATAGGGATAGACGGGTCTTGAAGCACATAGTAGCCCTAAAGCACAAGCAATCGTTATCCTAGATAACATCCTAAATGAACAGTCATCTCCAGGACCTCGTTTCAACAAAAACTGTCAAAAGGGAACTTCATACTGAGAACATTTATGGCAGAGTGGCAATTCCCAGTAGTGCAGAGATCACAAAGGCTGGTCCCCACAACAGTGGCAACAAGTAATATGGTCAGATGAATCGTCATTCACCCCTTTTCAGACGACCGCACGCGTTTATGTCTGGAGAACGCCCAGAGAAGCGTTTAATCCTGAATGCCTCTTGCCGACTTTGAAGCATGGGTGTTGCAGGAGGAATGGCTTAATATACCTTTAAATATTGTTCATGACCTTTATGCATCTATCCCACGTTGCATAAAATCTGTACTCCAGTCAAAGGGTAGTCCAACCCCCTATTAATAAAGATTTTCCATTATGTCACAGGTGTTCGTATTATTTTGTCCTCCCCCTGTACTTACTAGAGCTGTAAACGTAACGAGAAATTGACTACCCGTATGTATTCGTTACTAAACCAATCAGTACCCGTTACTATCGAATCGTTACTCGTTACTTTCGGTACAAGCGAGCGCTAGCATCTAGCATCGTATCGAGTCACGCCGCATACGGGACGACTTCGTTGCTATCGTATCGTTTCGTTTCTCGTTAGTTTTGATACAACTGAGCATTAGTATGAAGCATCACATCGAGTCGCATCGCGTACGGGTTATTGGATGACTTCGTTTATAGTCTGTTAAGTAAATTGTTCATTTAGAAAATTAAGTTTAGGTAAAATTTGCACTGCAAAATAAAATAGAAGTTAGAACATTGCGTTTTAGAATAAACGCATTTCATAAATGTTTAAATTCAATAGTTTCACTAATTTATGATCATAAAAAAACATTAACCTTCTTAAATTATCTATCCAAATTTTCTATTTACAAATTATGCTGTGTAAATTTTAATGTCAAACAAAAACAAAACTACATAAAAATTCTATATCAAAATTACTTACCTTGTTAAAAATATTAACACTTAATAGTGCATAATATTAATTATATTAAAGTAATGTACGTGTAATGTGTTTGTACTTGCACATTTTTCTTTCTAACGAAACGAATCAAAATTCACAAAAATACGTGACACACGATGTTCATTCTCTCGTTCAGATTCATTTAGTCGCTGGGCGAACCGTTCCGTCGTATTTGTTCGTTATCGAATCAAACTGACATCCATACGACAAATGCGAGTAACGAAATGAATTTGTGAGTAAAGTTTCGGTACTTCAAACCATGCGATGTATTCGTTACTCAGCAACGAATACTTACGGTTTGCTACAGCTCTCTTGCTTACGTCTCTGACCTTCATCTTAAATTCTCTTCCTCCAACTTGTATTGCCCAATACGTTTCGCAAAACAGTCCATGACCTGAAACGTTACGTCAGACCAACAGATATTCTGCGACATATAGTACCTTGCAGAACCATCTTCCATTATCGTATAACTGATAACAGAATATTGGAATGTTCGTCTTCCAGTGTGTAACCCTGTTTTAACTGTTACGACTTTTCCAGCTAGTCAACAACTAATTTGAGAAATGGTATTTGACTTTTTGTCCAAATGGATCATAGCTATACGACAGCGTTCGTGTTATTTTAATGAATGTATCGAATGACTGCGATAGTGTGTGTGTGTGTGTGTGTGTGTGTGTGTGTGTGTGTGTGTTTTGTGTTGTGGATGAAAGATGAAAAAAGGGAGACGGTGAAATCAGGAGCCGGCCTATGCAGGTATACTTTTCCGAAAGACACCTTGGCGACCACCAGACTCAAGGCCCACATCCGCCGGACGAATCACCTACAGTGTCGTATGTCCTCGCTCCATTCGCACTGCGAAGAGGTTTGGAGTTTAGCCCAGGTCTTTGACGCACACTCTGGTGATTGGGTATTGTGCACCACGCGCTCCCCTACCACGCCATCCTGGTCCTGATGGCGAAAATTACTTCCACCACCAGCACTCAAACCAGATAACTGTTCGAAGCCCGGATCTCCCCAAATGGGAAGCCATGCTAAACTAAAGTTTCTAAATTGCATCTCATAGCAAGTTATTAGCTTTTTTAAAGCAGCAGAGTATTTGAGTTTAAGTGAAGATTTAAACTGTGGGAAAGTGATATACGATGGTTCTGTAAGGTAGAAATACATGAATAGTCGTATATATTTCGCAGCAGTCGACAAAAAGATTTACAACATGACACACCTTTAGATCATTGATAATGTCCCTTTCTTATAGAAGCCAAACATCTAACAACAAAGAAATTAATAAAGTATTTGAGAAGGAACTTCAATAGTTCATAGTTCGTGTGTGTCGACTGGAGTGTGTTGTTTGGTCAGCTGGGGAGAGGAAGGGGGGGGGAGACTTCCGGTCACGCAACCCGCAGCCCGCACCTCGCAATCTGAGCGATAATTCCTGTCATCCCGATAATTAAGACACTGTGTCGAGGACACAAGTCGATTCACTTCTCCAGCACACACAAAGCGACGAGCGACCAGCGACGGCTGGCTTTGCTAGGATCATTCACTTCAAAATGGCATCTCTGGTGCCTTACAGCGGGAGGAGTGAGATAATGGGTCACATTATAAAATATGAGGAGCAAATTTGTTATTGGAAGGGACAGTCCAGTGGAAGAACTGAAGAGCAGGACAAAAGAGGACGCAGGTTGTAATGGGTACGTTGAGAAGAAGAGATTAGTTTAATAAGGTATGGAGGATTGCTTTAAATCAGTCGAGAAAAACTGATTATTGAAAAAAAATTCAGGAGATTATATGATCGTTACCTTGAATTCAAAATGACAAAGACACCGCGAATTTAAACAATATAATTCAAGTGAAAACTTCTATAGCCGCGTTAGGCGATTTTCGGATGGAGGTAAATATGAGTTCCCGTCACCGACATGCTAATGTTAACAGTATATCTGTAGCTATAAGTATGACATGTTGCACTTCGACAGCAGTTTGGTGGATCAGTTGGTTAAGGCGCCTGACTGGGGAAGGGTAGGTCCCTGAATCAAATGCCGGTGTCGGCTGGAATTTTTTAATATATATTTAACATCTGCTATACATCATGCAATGAGTATTTCATAGTGGCTTAGGAGTTACCTTTCCAGCGCGGTAAAACAGATTTCTGGTGGTTCGATGATATTTTTGCCCCTGAATTAATTTTTTTTAATATAATTTTAGATTTAAGTGTTGAATTTTGAAAATATGGTTACTAGTACAAAATTACTGTTTATTAACTTATATTATCGAAATTTCTGATTGAAAAATTTGCAAAAATTCGTAAATTTTACAATTAAAACCTAAACATACACATTTCCTTTTATTTCAAATTAAGTGTTTATTAGCATATACTACCGAGATGTTAGGTTGGAAATTTGTCTATTGAAATGAAAAAATGATAAAAATCTCACGATTTTTAAATTAAAAATCAACTTTTGGTAGCATAATTTGAAAATAAAAAACCCCAAAAAAAACGATTGTTTCATATTTTGAAGTTTTCACTTCTTTCGGTAGTACGCAATGATTGCCAACAGTTTTTTTCCTATCAGACATCGTGATGTCGATTTTAGGAAGTGGTCCGACAACATCTACACCCAACTTCGGATGTTTACTCCAAACACAAAAGTTCAGAAATATCTTATGGTAGCTCATATTATGATTCCAGTTACCAGAGCATCATGAAGTTCTATCACGTAACTAGCGTAGTATACAATGACCTAAGCTATAGTATTCCTCATGGTAGGTTCTGAAGGTTGCCGTGCGTAAATCAACAAAATAAATTTTAATTCTGCATTTCTAAGTCTGAGAAGATCCAATCAACCAACTGCAAATTAATTATAGGAAACTGTATGTGGTTTAATGTTGCCTGCCACGTTTTAGTCATTTTGCTATGGCTGATAGTAAAACACATCGATGTTACAAACGTTATTAATCTCGCGGCTCTTTCGCATCTTATCGTGACAGTTTTCACACGCTGTATGTAGATTCGTGTGTATGAAATTAATGTTAAATCCGTTTGGCGATGACTCTGTTGCTTTGATAAATGGTGTAAGTTGGCTCTGATTTTTACAATGCCCGGTGGAAGGATTTACCTCTGAGGACTTTATTCCGACGCTGGAGGCAGAGTGAGACGACAAGTGTGCGTTTGTCCTGACGACCGCGTATTTGCGTTCACTATGCAGGAGCTGTGTGCTCTGGCCTCCTACGGAGGACGCTATAAAACTGGACTCGGAGTGAGTGAAAGCCCCACGGAGACTGCATGCACTCCACCCACCACCAGAGGAGAAAATCTGCGTCGTGACAATCCGTTTTGGCCTTTTTAAAAAAAATATAAATTCGATTAAATGTAAAGACTTGAAGATAAATACAGGATGGGCTAAGGTCATGGTTGTTTGATGATGCAAGACTCGAAGACTCGAAGTCTCGACACATTGGTAGCAGATAATTTTTATTTGGTAGATATAACAATGTGGCTTTGAACTATCTTGATGCTGACTTCTGGCTTATTAATATTGCATAGGCTATTGACTGAAATCAAATGCAAATGTATGATGGAATACTTTTGAAGACTAGAGAATGCAAACTTACGTTATTTGCAAAATGTTACGTAACAAATTTAACACGATGGCTAAAGCAACCAGGCAATCAGATCTGCTTGAATAGTAATACAATATTCGGGTGCACGCCCAATTGACACTTGCTCTTTATCGCGAAGCTAACGTGAATTATTTTTGACCAGCTATTTGCCTGTTAAATAATGTTTTAAATATGATAATTATACCTGCCGGATATTTACCAGCACTAATCTAAGTATTTAGGGTATTATTATGTGCTCAGTAGTCTCTGGTTCGATGAAATATAAATATTTGTGCGATGTTACACACAAAGCTTAATTGTCACTGGTTCGAGCCTCTGTGATGGGATTTAATTTAGACTTAGAAATTATTTATATTTTTTGTTGCAATAAACGTATCAGCTTGATAACTTATAGGCACCATATAACAACACGAATAGCGTCCGATCAAACAACATAAAATACTGTGCAAAATTCTTGTAAATGTTGTCGAAATAGTGAACTTTTTGTAAATTAGTGTAAAACGTTTGTGAAAATCGTTAAACCTGGAAGGTTAGTGTAAAATGGCATAAGTTTGTCAAATTTTGTATCCTTCTCAGCAAAGTATGTTTACTCTGTAATATTAAGTCATCAACGCAGCGGACATTATGAATCAAGTAAGTTTTAATGGGATATTGCTTAAAACCCATAAAGTTGGAGGGATATTTGAAATCGACCTCTCCTCAGTCCATGTGGTGTTAGGGCATACACTTTTGATGTTCGTCTGTTGGATAGGAACCTTAAGCTTCATCAGCCCTTGATGTCATTCGGAAGAGTCATTACCTGAGGAATACCCACGAAGCTGGACAAGTTGGATTTCCTCCAAGCCACAAATAGCTTATCATAAACTAAGGTTGGGGATTAAAATTGTGTTTTCCACTACATATCGATTGTTAAATTCATTGACCTATTGGGCTTCAATGTTGGTTCGTAAGTTGTTAAAATATATATCCACAATTGAGCTTCAAGGTCACAGAATAAGATCAAATTAAGCTTAAAGGTCATGAAGATAGTCCAATTTGGCTTGAAGGTCACAGATAGTCAAACTGGGCTTCGAGGCCATGTAATCAGAAGTAGGTGTATTATGCTAGATAAACTCGAAAAAGCAGTTCTGAACTGCAGGCAACAGGTTTGTCCTTGTCATTCCTTCAATCTGTACACCCAGTACATGGAAGAATAGAAATGACCGTCATGCTTTTTCAATAATTAGGTTTGACATGATTATTATTCGAAACCGGTAAATGCCTTACGGCACAGCTTCACAACTGATGTGCATACCTAAGATTTACAAACCTACCGAGATAATTAATTTAAAACCATTGCGGGACACCTTTTAAAACATTCTGACATGACACTGTATAAGGTTGAAACGTTAAGTACATAGCAGCGCAAGGGTCACCGGTTCGAATCTGGGCTCAAGTGAGTTTAATTAAGTGTTGTGTTCGTCTTGTATTGTCTGTACTTCGTGGAACAAATATACATATACCGATACAACGAAAAACATACATGTAACTTGGAAAGTATCCTAATACTAAATACCATCGTTATGTAAATGACACGGGTGGTGAGTAGTTCACCATTGCTGCAAATGTTGGTATGAATAAGTGGATTACAGTATGAAAATGGTTTTTATGAAAATTTCATCATCTTGAATTTAGAGAATGATTCCTATCAAACTGGCCTTTTTCAAATCGACAAAATCATTTCTTTTCTCTCCTTTTCTGAATGGTGCTCTGACCTTAGTCGGAACAAATGTTCCAAGCAGTCTCTCCTGTTTAAGATAAACAGAAATGGGAAATGATTCTTTTCTTTTGCTTTTACTAGCTCATTTTTAACCCAAAAATTGCACGATTTGCTTTTACATCTACAAAACGCAAACCGTGTTCAGCAGAGCCGTTACTCTAAATAAATATATATAATAGAAATAAGCGTGGTTTGCCAGTGTGTTCCGCTATGACTTCGCAACCCCCTCCCCCGCACCCCCTCCCCCGCACCCCCCCCCCCGCCATTCCTCAGGCGTCATATGATATGAAAGGACCCTAACTATGAAGGAGGGTGTCAACAGCGGACATCGCACCAATTTCTTTTGGGAAATGATGAAGCAGCTGTGAATGGAGTTCAGAAGGGGCTGAGACTGGCCAGAATACACTTTAAGGTTCTAGAAACCGAAAATGAAACTGTAAAATGTTATGTAGAGTCCTATTATATTGCTGTGGTGGGGATAGACCGGCGATGGTGAGCCGTATCAATCAGTATAATTTCGGAAATCGATTATACTGAATCAGGGAAAAGTGATAAAAAGTGAAACTTCAATGGAAATTTTTAAAAGAAATAAAAATAAGTGAATTGCTTAAGGTAGCGATCAGTGTATTAAGTGGAATTTTAGTGCATTAAGTAATTATATTTAACAGGATGCAGAAACATAAAAGAGGAGGAGACCTTTCCAGTCCTTAACTGAAAGAAAGAAACAGAGCAGCGAAGAAATGAAAAATATGAGGAGCGAGAAGCATGTTTAGCTCCTCAACGCAAGGGAATGAATAGGTTGAAATAAAATAGATGAGCAACGAGAGGAAACTAGAGAAGAGGATCTAGTGAGACACTAGGCAAGTAGAAATAGAGAAACTTCTGAAGAAACAACAATACAAAATAAACCAAGTAGAGTTAAAATGCATTAATTTCGTACAAAAAAAAATGTCCGTCAGCGCATGAACAAAACTTTAGTGTACGATTAGTGCGAATTAGAGTTACACGGTTTGGCAGATGAAGCATTCCTATATGATCCCACTAAAGAAACAAGAGAACACAAACACGTTGTTGTCATTGGCAAAATGGATCAAGTGTGTAAGTTCTGCTGTGCCAAGAAATTCAGTAGAAAACACCAGGAACGTATTTTATGAGTTGAAAAATTGAATTAAAGCCACTGGAAATGCACCCACCAGAATTATTTCTTCTCGTCGACTTTGACCATCTAAGATCCACGAAAAGTAACCCTGTGCTCTCATTTCGAGGCTTCTTTCCTAGACTTCCAATAGCTCTTCATCCTTTCAGTTTGATGTTTCCTCCTTTCTTAGGTCCAGATGTTATTACATTTCCTCTTCTCCTTATCCTGAAAAACCCTGAAATTTTGGGCCAATCTTCTGAAAGTTGCTCTGTCTGGTGTTATATCTACTGTTAGGGGGCATCCACAAATTACGTGAGGTGTTTTTTCCGGATTTCTGGACCCCCCCCTCCCCCCTGGTGAGATTTCGTGAGATCTGGCCGGACCCCCCCCCCCCCCTCTGGTGAGATCTGGTCCGTGAGAACCCCCCCCTAGAAATCGCCCTGGGAACTTTTGTAGACTTTTTTTTAGGTCACACCCTAACTTTTTTGACGAAATACCCTCCTAAAATCGACTTTGGCGCAAATTGTAGACCTTTCTTTTTTTTGGCTCTACTGTCCCCAAATTTTTCACAAAATCTCACGTGAGATTTCCGTAGACCCCCCCGCCCCCCTCACCCCTGGTGAGATCTGGTGAGATTTCGCCGGACCCCCCCCCCCCATTGTACCTCACGTAATTATGGATGTCCCCTTATTCCGATCTCTATCATATCTTTGGTTACTGGTTGGATCCGCCGGCTGCCATTCATTCTATGTGGTTGAAAATTCTGTTTGTAAGTCCGCTGTTATCCATTTTCAATCATATGTGACCGAGGATTAGTTTCCTACATGACTGGAGAAACTCTGGAACGAAAAACTAATTTGCTACACCGCAAACTAGATATTCCAATAACACAAACTCTCCGAACTCGTAATAGATTCTGCGAGTGAAAGCACTTGTTGGTTGCCCGAGGAGCTCAGCTGTTGTGAGGTCCGCGTTTATCTGGAACTCCGGGAAAACCGATCGAGCTTGCGAGTCGGCCGTCTCGGCGGAAGAGAAGGTTGCGCTGGTTCTGACAAAAAAGAGAAGCGGCGGGGTTGTGGGGTGAGTTCCATTTCGTGGAAGGCGCGCGGAAGCGGGCCAGGCGCTAATGACGGTCGCTGCCAAATTCCGTCCGCCCCCGACAGCCAGGGCTGAACACGCAGGGGTGTCAATACTGCTCCTGTCATTAACTAACCAAATGGTCGAACAACGGCGTAACACTTTTGCTTGCTATAACATCTCAAGGTAATTACATTAATGATTCCTTTGATGAGTCAACTTGCAATGCTACTTTCACGTACTTACTTACTTTCCGTGTCCGGATTGTTTCAAACTGGATTGCTTTGTCGTTGGTTAAGAACAGGTCTTTTGCTTGGCGCACGAAGCCCATGTTTCTGCACTCGAGGAGAGTCTTTGGTGTCTGAATTGAGCCGCAATCACACTTGTCGTCATCTGTGTTTCCCCACTGTTTCATAGAACTTCTTGACCTTGAAACTCCTGTTCTGAGTCTCTTCAAAGCCTTATATTTCTCGTACGGAAGATCCTATACAGTGGCCAGTTTTTCTTGGGCCCTGAAGTTTGAAGATGTTGGAAGCACCTGCTCGCATAAGCATATTCTTTTTTCTTCTAGGGCCGTACTTCGCATTAAGAAACTTCTCCGCGAGTGTAGGCGTGGTGGTGCCATGGTTTGGTTTCAGTGAAAATGAGCTATGACTCCCTGCATATTAAGTCAGAGAGAGTAGGACTCAGAAGAGGTTATCACGTAAACGAATATTTGTAGGTATATTAATTCTTACCTCTGTCATACCGTTTCAAGATAGTGTGTTTCCACTTTTTCAATATGACGTTCAGTCATGTATAAATACCATCGAAAAAGATACTTTGACGCTGAAGGTGATTGCATAAGTAAAAAAAAAAAAAAGGAGTATGACAATGTTGGCCGGGAGAACCCAAATAAATCGGTCGCCGGTTAATAGGTTTCAATTTGCCCGACAATCTACCGGGTATAGGGGAACTACAGTTTTACGTGGAATAAGAACTACGGAGCCTTCACATGTAAAAGCAAAGTTTTTCCAGAGGTGAAGGTCAGTTTTTAAGGCCGTAAAAATTCCAGCCGAAACCGGGATTTGAACCGGCGACCTTCCTTCCCCACGTGCCTTCACCAACTGAGCCACCAGATCGCTCACTGCACTAGTTAATTTGATTCGCAATCAAATTAACTACAATGTCTCGTTGTCCAGCTGGGGAGAAATTCTTTGCCGTAGTATCACGCCCAAAAGAAAAACGAATAAAACCATAACTGATTTATTCAGAAATAAATTTAAAAACTTTAAAAAAATAAGAAGACAGTGACAAAGTAGTGCCATAAATAAACTATAACCTATAAATTTCTTCAAACTGAAAAGTTTGAGTCACACAATAAGAAACTCCGTTGCAGTCAGATTATTTTTTTTTTTTTGTCGGGTATAACATCTTTGTAGCAGTTTTCAACGGGATGTCCAATCTTACGATACATATTTGAAACTGAGCGTGGTGGGTGAGCGGTAACGCTCTGGCCTCGGTTCGGGAGTACACTGCTTCGAATACTTTTTTTTTTTTTTTGTTATCTTCTTAACGGCTCTTAACAGCGAGGTCTTTAGAGACGGGAAGGATGGGGGGCAAGGAATGGGAAAGAATTCGGCCATGACATTTTGAAGGAAGCATCCCGGCATTTGCCTGGAGTGATTTGGGAAACCATGGAAATCCCAAATCTGGATGCCCGGACGGGGATTCGAACCGTCGTTCTCCCGAATGCGAGGCCAGAACTTCGAATCCTCGTTCAGCTAATCAGATTTGCGTTTTTCATGGCTACCCCAAATCACTCCAGTCGAATGCAGGGATGATTCCTTCAAAAATGCGATGGCCGAATTCTTTCCCGTTTCTTGCCCCCCACCTTTTCCGACTCTAATGACCTCGACATCGACGAGCCCGAAGCAAAAATAAAGTATTAAGTGAGGGTAAGGCGATTAATTCCCCTATGCCATTAAATACCAGTATCTGGTAGGAAGCACGAAGTTGTAGCATCAGTAATTGGCCATCAATCTGCTGAACGCCCTTCGGGTTGAGTATTATGAGAAGCGGGAGAGTTAGAAGCGTGTGGTCTGGATGTTGGGTGCAGGATTCGCATTGTTTGAGTTGCTAAACTGTGCGTGTTAGCACTGCGGCCACACACGTTGTTACCGGGACGGGCTGCCGTGACGTTGCATAATGTAATGAGACGTGTGCGCGCACCGGACGTGTATTTAGCGAGCTGCGCCTAATGAATAGGTGACCGGGCTCTCTTCATTCATACCTTGCCGCTCTTCCACGCACACCTTAATTTCCAAGAGAGCTTCCTTCCTGTCGACAATGAATGGGGCTCATTCATAAAGTCACGACGCCAACTCCTGACGGAGGCCTCCAGGAACTTCCCACGAGCAAGCTCGTGCCATGGTGTTGAGAAGGGACTTCCAGAACCTTGCTTTATTGCTCTAATGCAGCGGTTCCCAACCTATGGGTCGCGACCCACTGGTGGGTCGCGGAAAAATCGAGGTTTTTACCACAAAAATATATATTATTGGTTTTGAAAAACTAATACAGAAATAAACTATGTGTAAAAAGTGACTTAAAGTTAAAATTAATCGATGCTCTCATCAGCAAACACCAGTGCCAGAAATCTCACAGATTGTAAAGTTGTGTTTTTATAATAATTAAACGTATTTTTCATTATCTTTGTAAAAAAGCGGGAGGCGTCTGCACAAAGCATCGCCTCATCGAGTTGACGGCTGAAATTCCAGGATTAGTTAAAACTAGATTTGCAAATTAAAATGACATGGATGTAGCAAGTCATATCATCGTGGAAAACACCTACAAAACCCATATCAGTGGTTGACTGGTTAGTTTACCATTGTGTTTTCCTGCTCCCAGTCTTCCACATTTTCATACATTGGGGTGAAGTAAAACACAACCTTAAACCTACCAATCCACCACTAAAATCGGCTCTGTAGGTGGTTTCCACCAAAAAGCGACTTGGCAGACCAGATAGATTTTAATATGCTGATCGACTTTCTTCTAATCTTGGAATTTCAGCAGTGAACTTGATGAGGTGATGGTGTGTGTTTCCGCCTCCCGGTCTATATGTATTATCAATTCTTGTTTTTGTTGATGGTATATCCTTTGTACTAATATTTGCCTTTTCCTAGGATAGGATAGTCGATAGCGTATCGAAGTCATACAACAGTTCCCATTCTGATATTAGATAGACTCTCATATTAGGTGGGTCGCGAAATTTTTTTTTACTTAAAATTGGGTCGTGTACCAATAAAGGTTGGGAACCGCTGCTCTAATGTATTCTAGCACGGCTATTATTTGGGAACTCAAGCCCCGTTAGAAGTTTTTATCTCTTTGGGCTTCAGAATCATCCACGGCAGCGTAGATTCTGTTACAACTGGCATTGAATGACCTATATTGGACATGAGTTTGAATTCCTGGCGTGCTTCCCTGATTTCGGTTATCCATGGTTTCCAGAAATGTTTCCAGGCGAGTGACTGGATGGTTCCTTCAAAAAGCCATGGTAGAATTCCTTATCGTTCCTTGCCCCCAATCTTTCAACGCCACTAATGATCTCGATGTTGATAAGGTATAAAGCTATAGCAAAAAAACAAACAAAAAAAAACAAAAAAACTACGTTTGAGACTAATAACGGCATGGTGCTGTATGAATTCAAAAATTATGGCAAACACATCTCGTCGAGAGAAGTACGTTTAGGAAAAGATCTATCCTTACCTCTAACACACCAGGCTAATTGTTGTTCCATTTTTATTTTATCGCTTTTGGTATTTGCTTCCGATTCAATTAGTACAGGTAAGCGTACCCGCAAATTCTAGTTAGCAGATGCTGGAAAGTCGCCAAATACACTAAAGTATTTATTTCCAAGCGTGGTGGGTGAGCAGTAAAGGTATGGCCCCGCATTCGATAGAACGTGGGTTCGAATTCCCGTCCATCCATCCAGATTTGGGTTTTCCATGGATTCTTCAAATCACTCATGGTTCCTTCAAATTGGCCACGGACGAATTGCTTCCCATTCCTTGGACTCAGTTCTTCCTTCATCTAATGACATCGAAGTAGCAGAGGCGTAAAGCCAGAAACAAAAGAAAAGAAATTACTTTTATTGATATCTTGAAAAACATTTTCTTCATTTCAAAAATTCAATAGTAGTACAATGTTTATCTGATGATTTTTAACTTTAATTTTTTACCAGATTATAGCTGTTTTGAATTATTTGACATGTGATTTTAGAATCTAGATTTTAAATTTTTTATCTATGGTATCGCTAATTGAAGTGAGCTATACACTATACCAACACGATTCAAGTGTTCAGAGAGTCTTTTGCATAGAGAAAAATGTTTCCTTCAAATCACTCTATAAATACGTATGCGATGTGTACATGTAATAAGGACACCAAAAATACGGAAAGAATCGTCACTATCTGAAGAAATATCGAAGTGACATTCTTCTTTTGTAGTTTTTTTAAATTTGTTTAAATGGGGTAAATATGTTACATCATTAATAAATATAAGTAACGTTTAAACAACTTCGGCCAAGAATAATTCTGTATTGTAGCAGAAAGTCTTATTAAACTACTCTTTCGTCCATTGAGAACAGGTATATTCTCGTTGATCTACGTTACGGCTAGTCATTAAACCCTAACTACAAAAAGAAAACTTGTCTGAGACTGAAAAACATCAGTCATGATACAGTTCTGATAGAAGTTTCACTTAGCTGACATCTTAAACCCTTATTTTCTTTATGGCTTTATTTCTAGTCTAGGTCGAGGCCATTAGAGGCGGGTTAGGACTGGAGGCAAGGAATGGTAAGGAATTCGGCTATGGTCTTTTAAAGGAACCATCCCGGCATTCACCTGGAGTAATTTGGGTAAAACTCAAGTCTGAATGGCCGGACGGGGATTTAAACCCGCCAATAACAGTTGCAATGGAGGTTCCCCTTATGTCCTCGGCTCGTCGCAGATATCAGTAGACGTCCCAGAGAGACTTAAATTTACCTGTCTTGTGCCTAGGGGTTACGGACAGGCGGTACAGGTAGAAGGTGCTGTGTACTAAAGGCCCCACAGAAGGCGCCTTCCTTTCAATTAACCGCCGCTGTTGCTTTTAGCTCCAGACGCCCCTTCGGCGTACGCCACGGCACCTGCCAGCCGTCCCCGACGCGTGGCGTCGGCACGTGACATACGAACCAGAAAAAAACCTTACCTAGATGAACAGTCGCCAAACTGCGTCTGTCGTGCAATATCTCTGCGTTCAATTCCACCCTCGTTGTACTTCAGCCATAATCAGGGCTCACCAAAGAGTTAAATCTGTATATCTGTTTTGACAAGTGTGCAGGGCTTAATTACAAGTAATGAGAACCTAACAATTTCGTTAAATGCTTTCAAATATTGTTTATGGCATTCTTCATGACTGAGTGTTTTAATGCTGCAGAGATTTCTGATTACCACGTGCTTCGAACTGAAGGCAAATCTTGCCATATCCATGCCATGAACTGCAAATTAGGGAGCGTGCGTAGCTCCATTTTGACCTCCTGTGAAACCCCCCTCCCCCACACGTAGCCCCCCTACATGGCTTTTGCCTCTACCCTCCTCCCCCCCCCCCCCAAGTAGCACGTAGCTTTTTTCCCCTTTTGATTCCAGAAGACATTTTGTATTGTTTTCTCTTATCAGATGATTGTAAATTACGTACGGAGATAATTAACTGAGGGAAATAAATATTCACATGCTGTGTGAGCACTGTTCCTCATTTTAACTGTGAAAAATGTTATGAAAGGAAAGCTACGTGGCCTGGCTCGGAATCCCCCTCCCCCCACGTAGCCCAGCGTAGCCTACCAGCCAACCCCTCCCCCTCCTGAACCGAGCCACGTAGTTTGTGCACGGTCCCTTAGTGCTAATAGAGAAGTCTGGGTGAAATTGAGAACAGATATGCATTACTTATTAAGGTGAGGTGTCTTTAGTTCTATACCCAATAAGAACAGAATCTTTACAAGTGTTACAATTTCTTTGATAAAAAAATAATAAACACTTATAATCTCTCTTTCCGACTTTTCCCAGTCTGTAAACAAATCTTATCTACTATTTAATTTTTCGAAATAATAATGAAACTTTGAGAATTCATATGAAATTGTTGTGTCAGAAACAGGGTTCCGATATAGAAATGAATTAATATGTTGGAATAGTGTGGTCCTATCCATTAAATCAACTTTCCCATCACCCTTATCTTATTGAAATTCTCTATTATGTCACAGTGGACAGTAAGTAAAAGTAGATCATATTAATGTAAAACTTGTTCTAAACTTCTGCTAGTAACACCCTTCCATCTCTTGTACCAATCGCGTTTATACGGTTCTGATATATCCAGTACTCGCATCCTCGCGATTATGCTTATTTCCACTTCATTAAATCATGTTTATTGGTCTTTCAGTGCCCTATTTCTCTAAGTTTAATTCAAATTGTCACAGTTTTGCAACATTGGAGTAAACATCTTTCCGCCGTTGTTTGTTTAATGTTTCACTGCAATACCTATCTGTTGCTCATATCATTGTCTATTAGAGGCAGGACTTCTTCCATTCCACATGTCACGTGTTTTGAAGTTAGCGCCTTCTAAAAGGACAAGATTCTACGTGGTAAGTGCCACGTACAGACTACCTGAGTGTAGTATTCGACTCTCCCCCCCCCCCACACATACACACTCTTACCGGGGTCACGTGCCGCAGGAACCCTTCCCTCCCCACCCCACCCCTTCTCACAGATAGAAAGGGTACTCCCGTGGTCGCGTGCCGTATATCCTCATCACCCCCCCCCTCCTCTAGGAGCAGCCTCGTGTATCTATCTCACTACATTTCCACCCTCACATGAGTTCCGACGTTGAGCAGATACTACAGCAAATCAAATTGGTTTCATCAGCACATTGTTATTACTTCCACCGAAATTGCTACGCAAGTATTTTGATGATTTCTACGAAATAATTTAAATTGCCGTTTCTTTCTTACTGAGCGTAACAATGAAGTTTTCCTAAACCTTATTCGTCAGATTTGTATTATTTTAGTTACAAACTTTATGTAGTCTTGATTCAGTTTCAAAGGTAGAAGAACCCTAGAATAAATATTGTAATATTGACAATATTACTTCCTGCGAGTGCGTTATGTTTTGGATCCAACTCCTAGGTTTTTTTAATGGCATTCGGCAACTGAGGCCATATAGCCAGCTCAATATGATTATCATAGGTTTCAATGAATCAGTCAACCAGTATATATATTGTAACATCTAAGAATGTACACCACAGGACGGAAAGGGCATTCAAACAGACATAAAACACAATACTTAAACTCCCATGCCCTCAGCCGGACTCGAACCGGCGACCTTCGGCACGCGGGGCCAGTACTCTAGCCCCTACGCTACCGAGACGGGCTAACTCCTAGGTTGATCAATCGCTCAGTATACCTCATGTCTCTATTTAATAGATTTGATGATAATCTTGCGTTTTAGCTCTTTATAACAGTAGGACCCATATTCTGGTATCTTAGATAACTCCGGATAAAAAGTTGCACCAAAAATCGAAAGCAAATGACGGTTTCTGCTTTAGGCCGCTTGTTTGTCGGTTGACATGAGAAAAAATAATAAAATTTCGTTTGAAATAGACAACGATTGATAATTTAAGTTCATTTCAAGCTCAATAGAAGTAAATTTCAAAAAAATGTTAAAGTTTGAAAGTGATAATGTCAACGCAAATTATAAGAAAATGGAACGCAGGTAGAATTGATCAAAAACCCCTATGAAATGTGGAAATTTGTCAACTCTACAGATCGAACAAGAAAGCCTAGCGAGGGAAGGCTTAGCCGGTCCAAAAGGAGCGGGGGGGGGGGGGGAGGGGGGGAGTTACTGCCACAGAAGGGCCTCCGATGGACATGGACTGCCCAGAGGAAAACAATGATATCGCAGTCGATCAAACCGTTTTTTTAATTTCATTTTTAATGTTATATATTTCTTTACAATGTGCGTTTAGTAACATATTATTATATTATCTATGTTTACATCTAACAATAATAGTAAACACAATAATTATAACTCTTTAAGTTTGAATTTTTCACTCCAAAAAAAATTTCAATACTAGGTCTAAATCTAATATAGGCATATATCATTTTTTATGTGGCCCAGGAAGGTATAATGCATTTATAAAGTGGCCGGAAAGATCATTTGGGTTGGCCACTCCTTTTTTATACAAACAGCTTTTATCCGATTTTGATGGAACTTTGCATACATATAAACAAATAGGAAAATACTGTTGACGTTTGATTCACAAAAATCTAAACCCTCTACTCCTTTCCTTCTCACCTTAATTCACCTTAATTTGTTCATATAAAACCGCAGTTTTTAATCCGATTTTAATAGTTAGCAGTCCTTTATTTAAAAACAAGGCGGTATGGTAGCTCAGCGGTCAAGGCGCTTACTTCCAAAAGGTCGCGGGTTCAAATTTCGTGGTGTGCAGGAATTTTAGGAGTTGTATTTGATTATACGAGCTACCCCGGGACATTCCGTGGTTCTGATTCAACGTTAAACTGTAGGCTACCGAGAAAAGGAATTGGCCCTCGTGCCTCTAACGCAGTTGGTTGCTACATCTCCTAAAGGAAGATCTGATCAACCTTCGAGTTGTGAACTAATTTAGACTTTTAGTTTTTGTAGTGAAAACTGCTTAAGACGCGCTGGAGTTTTTTGGGTGAGTAAAATCTTATTAGTTCGCGTGACCGACATGCTAATATTAACAGTGTATCTGTTGCGGTCTGATGGCTCAGTGGTTAAGGTGTCTGACTGGGGGACAAAAGGTCTCCGGTTTGAATCCCTGTCTGTCGGGGATTTTCATAGACCCTTAACCCAACCTTCACCTCTGGCACAGCTTGCTGTGTAATGTGAAGTACGTCAGAACGCTTCTGTGGTTCGGATTCCACGTTAAACTGTAGGTCCCTGTATCTGGTAGCACTACCAGGTAATAGGTTAAGGCGGATGAGACAGGGGCAGAATACGCAGCTAATAGAAACCCTTTCACAGGTCATTAGAACCACAGGGAACTATTATTATTTAGCATATCTATAGCTATAAGAATGACTTGTTGAGCGCATAATATTCATAGTTTTAGGTTTTACTTCTGTCGGTAGTCCCCAATCACTGGCAATAATTGTTTTTTACTTGTGTAAACTAGGGTTACCAGACTTTTTTTCTCCGAATCCGGGGACGCTTCAGAACTTTTTCACCAAATCCGGGGACGCTTTCGCCATTTGTCCTAATGACGCGTTGTAGTTTTATAAGTTATATGATTAAAGGTTGGGTTAACTTAAAAGCCACATATTGTTTATATTTTGTATTTTAAACGAGGATCAGAGACAGCCATGTTGCACACAGCAAGGAGGCATGATTTTCCAAAGATGTTGTATCCAAGACGCAATATCCTATACATTTTCTTTTATTCCTAGGCACGCACAAGGGAAGAAGTGCGATTCATTTCTCTTGATTTAAACCAGGTATGGGCAACCTTTGCTTAGCTGAGGGCGTAATTTTGGGACTTAATCAGGCCGCGGGTCGTAGGTAAGATATCGCGGGCCGTAGGTAAGAAATAAGTTGGTAGTATTGAATAAAAAGGCGATAAAAATTCACACATTTTTTTATTTATTAGAATTACAATAGTATAATCAAACATACAAAAAGCAAATTAACAAAAACAGATTGAAAAATCAAATGAAAATTAATGAGAGACTTGAGTTTGAAGCTTATTTGAAATTTCTGAATCTCTCGCGGGCCGGATTGAAGCTGGTGGAGGGCCCGATCCGGCCCGGGGGCCGGGGGTTGCCCATATGTGATTTAAACGAATGCATTAGCAAATCAGGGCTCTTAAAGATATCTGAGGGCAACAATAAAAATCCGGGGACATTGCGGGGACGAAATCTGCCCGGGGACAGAGAGCTAAATACGGGGACTGTCCCCGGGAAACGGGGACGTCTGGTAACCCTAGTGTAAACCACCTCTGAAACACTTGTTGAGGCCGTTAAGTACTGTTAATTAGTTTCTTTTGTTTACCTAAATAAAAATATCAAATTATAAACACTACTTAGTATTTCACTAGCTATTTGGTTACAGCAGTACTTATTCATGTAGCAGATCCAACTATTATGCACCCCCAGTTTTTTGTGCTAGTTTATATCTGTTTTCGCGTACAGGTATAGAAGCGATTAGCTAGAAGACTTCTCCTCTCTTTGTTCTGATGTATTTCGTCGTACCCGGTTCAAGGTACGGCCGTGCCACTGCTCCTCTGGTTAGAACCTCCTCCCACGCCCAGTCCAGAAAGCACCTATTAGCCGTCACTTAACGACCCTCCTGATGAGTACCAGGTATCGTAAACAGACGACCGACACCTGTAGCGGAGGAAACCACTTTGCTCAGCCGCTCCTCAAACCAGCGCGAAGGCATCCGTATCTAATACGGCACGGCAATTTTGGCAATTTGTGGTTTACAGTTTACATACAAATATTCAACTTCTCTCTCCGTCGAAGGATACTACAGTAAACGAATACTGGTGCAGAATGCTTGAAATCTTCTACGAAGCATTTTGATGTTAGGTGTACCGAGGATGATGGGTAAGCGGTAACGCTCTAGTCTCGCATTCGGGAGTACGATGGTTTGAATGTGCGTCCAGCCATCCTGATTTCGGTTTTCCATGCTTTTCACAAATCTCCCCAGGCAAATACCGAGATGATTCCTTCAAAAGGCCGCGTCTGAATTCCTTCCCGTTCCTTGGCCCCAAGTCCTTTCACGCCTCTAGTAACCTCGACGTCGACAATGCGTAAAGGTAGAAAGACCACTGCACAGCGTTAACATCAAGTTCTTACGTAAAAAAAAGATTATTAAACAGGAATCAATCAGCAGTTACCAAATAGGTAAAGAAATAATAGAGTAATTAGTAATATAAGTATGGAAAAATTACGGAAAAAAATTTAAAAACGTAATACTCCTTAAAAGGAGTCATTTTGTAGGAAAAGGACTGGAAATCCGGTAATTATGCGAATCATATGCAGATTTCAGCGACTCGACAAAGTAACGAGAGCATAGGTATCGTTCACTGTCTTTGGTGGTCTTTACAAGACATCATCCACCAAATGATGATAATGATGCGAATGATATTGTTCAGCAGGCAAGACAGAAGGCTAGCTCCTGTGCTTAATTGACTGGACTTGTCTATGCAATTAGTGTTTTTTCATGGTCTTGTTTTATTGAAATCTTTTCATTCCACCTGATTAAAAGGAACTAACGTTAAACAAGTTATGCGTACCAAGGAGAGATCTAGCATATTTCACATACAAGACATTGGTTAAGGGCCTTTCAAAATTCCAGTCGAGACCGGAAATCGGACGGGGAATTATTCAGTTCTCATCCATTCATCTTACCACAGAGAATCTAAACCATTTTCTTTGTATACGGCTTTACTCCTCGTCGACGTCGAGGTTATTAGAGGTGGGAAAGTACTGCGAGTAAGGAACAGGAAGGAATTCGGCCATGTCCTTTTTGAAGGAAGCACCCAAGCATTCGCCTGGAATGATTTGGGGAAACCATGGAAAACCCAAATCTGGATGCCCGGTAGGGAATTCGACCCTGCGTCCTCTCGAATGCGAGGCCAGAACTTTAACAGTTCACCCGCCACGCTCGGCAAACCAACGAAGAGATAACATAATCTCTACACAAATACTGCCTTTCTTCTGCAAGTCTAATTTAATGTACTTAACACTCCGGCCTATCATCCGAAAAAGTCGCGCGTTATAATCTCCATCCGGCCATGCTCATTTCGGTTTTCCACAGTTTCACAAAATCAGTGCAAGCTAATGTTAAAATTGTGCTTTCATAAGACAATTCCTCCCCATTCTTTGTTCCAAATCATCAGCCGGCTTTAGTAATATCAAGGTCGACGAACCGCCAAACCTCCAATAAAAAAGAATTCAGCATATTGATATCAGATCTTAAGTTATGAGTTCAGTGCAGTATTTATTTTCTACAGTCAGTTTTTCATATCAAGATTTTACTGTGCGAGTAGAAACTTTACGGTGTATTGCTGCAATGTAATCTTCACGGATGTCGCGGCAGTAATAGCAGGCTTACAACCTCGGAGGCTCTGTAACGCCTGAAGAAGATGGCGGAACCAGTTGCCGAAACGTGTTTTCTAGATACCATCCGGCTGGACTCCCGTGAAGATTGCAGAATGCCTTGTCTAGCGGCAATGTTTTATTTTTTTAAATGAAGCTTATTAGTGAGAGTCGTTACTAGGAACGCTGGCAAGGCCGCGTGAAATTGTTGATAGTTTTCCCTACAGTGTGCGCTGTGCGCTGTTTGTATCCAAGTAGCCGCCTTTGTCCGTCAGAAGTCGGAATTAGCGATTGATGGCGGAGCCGTTTCCCCCTCATACGTCACGCTACACCGTGGCGAATGAATCATGACTGATGTCTCGGACAGCACGCAAATGGACTGCCATGGCCGCTAGCGGGGAGCAAAAACTGATTCCAGGCTATGTCCTAACGGGACTGACAATACAGTCCAGTTACGAGGGTCAGCGGTTCGAGTCAGCCTTCGGGCATTGGTTGTTTTAATTAGGTCCCGTGTTGTTCAGAGTGCAAAGTAATTGTTAGTAGTGATGGCACTTATACACTGGAGGCATCAGAACAACTGTATCTGACAGTAAGGCTTGTGTTATGTATATATGTGTGTATATACCGGGTGTTTCAAAAATGACCGGTATATTTGAAAAATCAATAAAAACTAAACGGGCAGCGATAGAAATACACCGTTTGTTACAATATGCTTGTGACAACAGTAAATTTCCAGGCAGACAAACTTTCGAAATTAGTTACAATTTTCAACATCAGATGGCGCTGCAGTCTGGAAAAATCTAAAGTACGATATTTTCCACTATTTTTTCACAGCAAACTTGCAATCCGTGAACAGCTCACGCTTACAGCAGAAAGACGACTTACAGAATGGCGACCTCACAGATTGCGTTTACTTCTATATCTTTCTAATCGCCTGCAGCGCCATCTGTTGTTGAAAATTGTAACTAATTTCGAAAGTTTGTCTGCCTGAAAATTTACTGTTGTCCCAAACGTATTGCAACAAACGGTGTAATTATATCGCTGCCCGTTTAGTTTTTATTGATTTTTCAAATATACCGGTCATTTTTTAAACACCTGGTATGTGTGTATAAACGTATATATATATGTATATATGGCAGTCCTTGTGGACTGCCGTCAGAAGCGAAAACTAAGAAGTATGAATATCATACTCGGAACACGTTGTACTTATAGCTGCAGATATACTGAATAATACCGCGTGGACGTAAGACCTGGTGACAGGGTTTCTACTGACTACGCTTTCCGCTCCTGTCTTGGCCGCTTTAACCCATCCTCGTAACCAGGTACAAGGGACCTACAGTTTAACGTGGAATCCGAACCACGGAAGCGTTATGGCGTACTTCACATTACACAACAAGCTGTGGCAGAGGTGAAGATCGGGTTAATGGTCTACGAAAATCCCCGCCAACCGACCGCAACAGATATACTGTTAACGTTAGCATGTCAGTAATACGAACTTTTAAGATTTTACCCATTCAAAAATCGTCCAACGTGACTAAAGAAATTTTGACTTAAAAAACTAAAAATGTAACTTACTCCACAACCCGACGGTTCGTCAAATCTTGCCGAAGGAGATGTACTAAGTAATTATGTTAGACGCAAGAAGGCTACTTCCTTTGTTCAGAGGCCTACAGTTTAACGTGGAATCAGAACAATGGGACGTCCCGGCGTAGCTCACTTAATCAAATACAACTAAAAATTCTCAACTCACCCCGGGGTTTGACCCGCTACCGGAGAGAGAATTAAGCGCCTTAATCACCGACCTACCAGACCGCCTTGATTTAAAGTATAACTGTACTTGTGCTAACAACTATGAAAAACGGATAAAAATTCTGGGCTTGTATGAACAACGGTGAAAGAAAAGGGGGGGGGGGGGAGAAGGAGAGGGTTTAGGTTCCTGTAAATCAAAAGTAGACAGTGTATTTCTATTTTTTTAAGTATGTGTATGCAAAGTTCCATTAAAATCTGATAAAAACTGTTTGTATATAGATTTTGGGAAAAGCGTTCAACGCGCAACAACAGGTGGCATCATAGTGACGTGACGTCACGAACTCGCAGATTAACCCCGTAACGCGCCTATAGATGTTTTTACTTCAAAAATTCCAGTTTTGCTGGTCGGAGTTAAGGAGACGCAATTATTGTTTGTGAGATCACACACCAATGCAACAAGGTCGGTCTACCATTAGCATTATTGCCCTTAGCATCATTACCCTTAATGACTTTCGCTGTGGAACCGAGATCGTTGGGTAACAGGTAACGATCTGATTGGAATTCGGGAGGACGTGGTTTTCAATCTTTGTCAGGTCATCCAAATTTCGGTTTTCCATACTTCCTTCAAAAGAGGCCATGGCGGAATTCCTTTCCGTTTTATTGTCACACATTCTCTCCCTCCTCTAATGGCATGAAGCAAGAAAAAACAAAAAAACAAAATGTTGCAGAAAAGCCTCAGTAATAAAAAAAAAAGAGAAAGATCATTGTTTCTATCCGATTTTTTTTTTTTTAATGAGGCAGTTGTTAAGTAACTTCAGTCTGTTTTTAAACATCTTAGTTTGTTTTGGGCGATTTGGGGAGGACGCGAGTTCAAATCCCCGTCCGGCACCCAGAGTTCGGCTTCCCAGTGTTTCCCGAAATCAAGCAAGGTGAAAGACTTGATGATTCGTTCGATATTTCGTTCCATCCCCTACCCATTCCACTCCCAGCTCTAATCCCTTCGACGTCAACGAGCCCTAAAGCCTAGCAAGAAAGGCACTGAATTGTATTCTGCCTGACAGACGTAATAAATTATTTACAGATATTAATTTGATAATCACTGTGCCTAGACAAACAAAACAATATGCTTTCACTAGGAACGTCTTGAGTGCAAACAGTATCCCAAACACTCGTAAAATTCTTCAACATACATTAGGAGTCGAGGAAAACGCGAAACAACTTTTAAGAACTAGATGTGATAAACATCATACTTGTGCAAAATTAACGCACTTATATAATCCTTGGGGAAATCATCATACTGGGGGACTGGCACTTTTTCTGAATAGTCTGTAAGTATTTTTCGATGAAACGCTATTATCTGAACATGATAGGTATCGCGCACATGTGGCTAAGATCGCATTGAACTGGCAGAAAAACTTTTATGGGACCTATAAATTAGAATTACGGCACTTTCTATTGTGATGTAGTATTGTGATGTGGATTCTGACCGACTGTTATATACTCGTGCACAATGCTGAGGTGTCTTTTTTTTTTTTTAAAAAAGAAGTCTTGGGGCAATTTTCTTTGAACTTAGAATTGCAAACGATGAAAAATGGAAGACGTTTCAGACTTTCTCTTTGATCAGCTTCATGCTATCTTCCGTCACTACTAACCTTCAAACAGTCTCGATACACTCGCTTCAACCGACTTAGGTACTATATTATATATGTTAAGAATCTACATTTACATTATATAATCGGGGAAGAAAACGTAGAAAGGAATGGGATTTGCTTGTGAACTCAAAATAAATACCGTTATGGAAACCCCACCCTAAAAACATGTTTAACAGTTTAACAATGTTTATGTAGATTAAGAAATTTAAAGTAATAAAGCTTGGAAGAATTGGACAGCCTGAGGTATAGATTTTTGAAAAATGAGCTGGTATAATTTCAGCGAAATTTATAACAAAATTTTAAAAAAAATCTGAAGAGTGTGCAAAGATTAGACAAGGTATACTTCCTTTTATACTACAAAGTCCGTTTTGTATTTATTACCTAATGCAGAAAGAAGTTTAAACGCAGCTGAAAATGGTATGTTTGGTGAAATCATTCACCTAAATAAGTCTTTAGATCTTTGCGAAGAAATTATCTGAACCTTATCCTCCAAACACACACATCTCTTTCTGTTTTCATGTTCACATGGTGTATGTATATATCATGCAGCGGTTTGAGTAAATGGTTTGTTCGTATGACAAAAAATTAATCACCTCTTGTTAACGAAGTTAATTGCCGAGCTGTGACGTAAAAGAGACGAGTAATAGGGACAATGGAACGAAGACGAATGGCCACCAGTTCTCGGTAGAGATCCGTCAACCGTTTGACCGGCAGTTCTCATAGTCTCAGAGACAATACAAAAAAAAGTCTGAGTGGCGGAATAGTTTAAGAGTCTCTGTTTACCCGCGGCGCTGCTTGGTTTTTCTTACATCTCACTGGATTATAATCGCTGATTAGAACGAGTTACGAGGAATTACCAACGTCGGCAATTTGTCAAAGTGAGTGATATAGGGTATCTGACGACAGTTACGCTTCGCTTTAAAACAGGGCTTCTCATATTTACGAACTTAGAAATTTCCAGGAATTGCTGTGGAGAACGAGCACAACTAATAAAACAATTGACGTAATTGCTGAGGCGGTAGAGCGTCTGACTGCGACCCGGTCGAGTCGGCCTGGGTTCGATCCCCCACGAACCCGAGGATTTCTTCTCGAAGTTGAACTTCCGGAACGGCTCCCCAGACCCAGTCAGCCTGCTATCGAATGAGTACCGTGGGTGAAACTTCGCGGGAAGTTAAAGGAAGTCGAAGCGTGGTGCTGACCTCGTCACGTCCATTCTTGTGCTAATGGTTGTAATGGGAATGGGGAGCTCTACCTCCGCGAAACCTACGGGAAGCTGCAGGAGCTGTAAGAACCCCGCGACCTTTACCTTTACGGAATTTTTTATTTCCGTTAAATTGCCGATAATGCAAGTACAGGCTATGATTATTTGTGAGAAATGTTAGCCAAATTATCGAACAAAGAGCGGTGGGTGAGCGCTAATCGCGGGTTTACCATTAGCGATGACGCGAGTTCAAATTCTCATCCGGCCATCCAGATTTCGCTTTTCCTTATTTTCCAAAAAATTTGACAGTTGTTTGATAATATGACCTATGCCAGGACGTTCCGTGGTTTGGATTCCACGGTAATCTGTAGGTTCTTTCTAAAGCTAAAGACAGAAAATACTCATTGAGCGAAAAAAAAAAATACCACAACGCGTTCTTGTTTCTTTTAAAATCGTTATGGCACTCACAAAAAACATTCAGAATGCGTTGTGTCTAACTCAAATAAACCACAAAGCGAAATTCGCGTCTGGTCCATGTCGCATTCTCCACATGTGACGACTCGCATTTTAGATACTTGTCACCGTACGGGTAAGAAGAATCATCTATATATTAATACGCTCAGCGAAAACTTGTGTTACATTTTTAAGAATATTGCGCGCACGGAGAAGTGTGAGCTTTGGCATAGTTAAAGATTATGTGGAGAAGAAGTGAAGGAAGCTAAAATCTATATATATAATATGGGTCACAAATACATTAAATTAAGTAAAATAAAACGCTCGCTCGCCTACGTAGTTCGCTCAGGTAGATGGCGCAGCTAGCGGCCTTACTTTGTCTTCTTTGGTGAAACAAAACAATCGAAATTAATCTCTGAACTTATATAGAAGCAAGAAGCAACATTTCGAGGGCTGGTAGATAGCGCAGCTAGTATATTTTAAATGTACCCTGGACTGATTCGTCGTGAACACTGAGAGATACTAATAAGCCACAATGTATTGTGCCCGTTTTCAAGAAACCAGAACGCGTTGCGGTCTTTTTTTTCGCTCAATGAACGTTTTCGGTTTTTGAGCGTAACATGTTAACATCTACAGCAAAATTCAAGCTAAACATAGGCTTAACGTGGTCCTAGTTTGCCCAAACGAACATACATACAAAATATGGGCCATGCGACTCAATGAGGTAAAAAAAGACTTGATTTCCGCTTGGATTTCCAATACTAATGTTGATCAATTTTTTATTTTTTATTTATTTACTAATGTTGATCACTCCTAATTTTTTAATATGGTTAATTCGTGGTCCCCTTCACCAAAAGTCACTAAATCCCGGAAACCTATCTCTCTGAACAGAAAGGAAAGAGGGATTGGAAAATAAAGAGAGCATCAAAAAGAAGTCATAAGCGCTCTCTACTAAGCTTGAATCAATAATAAAATGGATCATTTAGAAGTAACATATCGTTCATGCCTTATTTTTCAGCCGTTTCAAAGGAACTGTAAGGTGGAAGCGTCAAAAGTCCTAAGTGCTCTACCGAAGTTCGAAAAAAAAAGGACAAAGGAAACAATGTGGGGTTTCAGCGTGATTGAGAGCGCTCAATTCGTGGAGGAATAAAGCAGTTGAGCAGAAAAGACGAGAGTTGGTTTGTCGGCGACACAGCTGCGCCTCCTTTGAAGTGGGTGGTAGAGGGTGCTTTGTGCGGGCAGCTGTGCGAACCCCCGCTGACCAGTGTCCACTCGCCCCCGCGGTACAGTCGCATCTGCATTACGAGCCACACCCACAGCTTACTCCAGGGGTCCTGGTCATCCAATGGACAATACAGTCTCCTGTTCAGCGTAGAAGATATGTAGGTCTACAATTGTATTGCAAAACGTACTCTTCCAGCTACTGTAGTCCTAACGTCTTTGCTGATCACAAGAAGCTTCATGCAAAGATATTACTTTTTAATGGTTGAAGGAAACTGATTCGAAATTGTATTATATTCTATAATACCTTGTAAAAAGTTTTTAATACATGAACTGTAGAAGGAAATTACCAATAAAGCTCATAAATTTTATAAATAACTAGCTCGTACCCGCGACTTCGTACGCGTGGATTAAGAATTTTTTTGCCAGAATTAAATATAGAAAGTTGTTGGTAACGAAGGATTGGTCCCAAACAATATTGAGTCGGAATAATATGACAGGAAAGCTATCACTATATCATTGCACCGTCGGACCTGTCTCTTGAAGAGAATCAATTTCCAACATATTTCTGTCAACATTCGATAAGGTCTCAAAATTTCGTGACTACAACTATTAATCATACTGGAAAAAATATACTGCACCCTTCATACAGATTTCCTTATAAAATTCCATCACAACGATATAGTCATTTAGTCGTCAAAACGTAACAAAAAGACAGAGACTTACTTCCGTATTTATAATAATATTACTGTGGTTCACACTCACACACTGACTGCGAACAACACCTGAGGGATCATTATAACGTAAAAAAGTGTACACCTACAGCATAGCAAGACTACCTACGATTTGCCTCGCATTGCACCCCTAACTTTCTAATATCTACACTTTAACATTCAATCCGAATAACCAACGGCCCAGGCCTGACTCTTACGATGAAAAACAATTTTTAAAAATCTTGGACTCCACGGAGATTTGAACCGGAGACCACGACCTTCGTAAAGCAAGCGCTTTAACCACTGAGCTGCCAGTCCACTACACGGAAACACGGTACGGAGACGTCCATATCCAACGTGTCTGTCTATCGCCGTATTTCGAAGTTATGAGACAATGTGTGTTATTTATACAGATAATTTTTCAACCAAATATAGACAGTATTTTTCTCCTTGTTTCAAAGGATAAGTGTGCAAAGTTTCATCGAGATCGAATGAAAACTGTGGATTTGTATGAAGAACAAACAAGCAAACATTCATCTTTATATATAAAGATAAATAAGCTCCAAGAAGATTCGCGATAAGTTTTACACGTGACCGTACTTTCTCCTATTGCTGCCATTAGCTCTGCTGTTTGTTGCCAAAAGATAATCATATCGCATTACAAATGGAGTTTCTTATACCGAGCAACAGTTTCACGTGGAATAGAACCTAATAGATGATTTCCTGCTTCAAATCGTTCTCAAGACACTTGAGCTCTAAAGAAAAGTACTTTCTGATATGCTTAGTACAAGTCACGGATAAATTCAGCCATGAAGATCTGATGGAAACAAATTTTCCAAGAAATGTGACATCTGAAGATACATCGTAAATCTTCATGGGCCAAACGTTAAAGTTTCGTATAGTAAACTGGGTTATTTTATTAACTAATCATATCATTTTGTATGTTTTTGTAATGCACAGACGGAATTGTAGTGCCTAACATTAGTTTGCTATGAAGCACTGATTTCATCTAGATAGGACAGTAACAAGGATATTTCAAAAATAGGGCAGTAGTACCAGGCCTTTGCAAGTTTTTTTTTTTTTTACTTTTTCTAAACTGCCAGTGTAATGTAATTATCTCTTTGATTTCTTGAATGCCAGCTAAGTTTGACTGAATTTCGAATGAAAAGTATTCGTTAATTGTATTGCAGGAATTAGGTTTTATAATTTAATTTATACGCCACTTGGACTGATACTCATTACTTGTGTGAACCCGTTAATCTTTTATGGGCGTGATCACGGGCCGAGAATAGTACCAAGGTCACGAATTTAGTGACAGAAAGATGAGTTTCAAGGACATTGGTCATAAACTCTTGACTTGATGTAGCTGAAAGACGAACTTGACCTGTATTTGACACCAGATGTCCGCCCTGCAAATTTTAAGTATTTCTGTTTAGATTAATGTGACGCAAACGTATTAAAGAGACTTAAACCGATCCAGTACGTAATAGATACCGTAGTAGCTAAAATGATTTCGTCAATTTTAAAACTATTTAGTATATAAAACGCTCAACAATCTCCACGACTGCGAGAAAAATATTTTATATGTAACCTATTGATTTCAAAATAGGTACTCGAGAAACAATAAATCGATAAACGGGTTTTCTTAAGCCTACCGCTTTTTATTGACCGTGGTCGAGATCTGCCAAACTATCGACTATATAATTTCGTAAGCTCACTCAATCACTCACCTCGATAGCTATTGGCTGGAAAACGGTGTTACGTGTTAGCCTTCGCTCGCAAAACGGCGACCAGAGACATCATTAGAAGAAATTCGTGGTTATGTCCAAAATTTAATAGCCAAGCAACTGCTACCAAATTAATTGCCATAATTTCGTTGCGTTTTATAAGTTAAAAAAAGCACGTAGCTTTTTTCCCCCTATTGATTCCAGAAGACACTTTGTACAGTTTTCTCTTGTCAGACTGTCGTAAATAATCGCAGATAATTAAATGACAGAAATAAATATTTACATGCTGTTGAGTGTTGTGTACTTCAACTGTGACAATAATATGAATGAAAAGCTACGTGGTCTGTCTAGGAACCCCCCCCTCCCCCCCACTAGCCCAGTGTAGCTTTACAGCCAACTCTCCCCCCCCTTTACCAAGCCACGTAGTTTATAGACGCTCCCTAATACCAAACGGTTCATAGTGGCTGCTATCCACACTGTCTTGTCCTCGCCCTTTACATGCGCACCCCGTTCCCTTAAAAATTCCAGGTAGGAGCTAAGGAAGAAAACATGGCCACTGTCCTGCCCACCAACTTGCTTCCAATCACCTGCGTCCCTTGATGTGACTCTAAATAGCCAATCCCGAATTTTCTAGAATAAACTTATTCCGAAGACTTTACAATTTTCTCTGGTACTGTACGAATTCGAGCAAATAATATTACATTTTATTTATTTACTGATTTGAGTAAAATTAATACAAAATTGCCTGCCTCCTTTTAAAACAACTTCTATGTAATAAGAATTTTTCAATACTGCTTAGGAGGCGTCCATTAATTACGTGAACGAAAATGGGGAGGGGGATGAGTGTCCGGCAAAATATCAGCAGATCTCATTTAAAGGGTGGGGAATCGATAAAAAGCTCACGTAAACTTTTCATTTCAGATTCCCGCCATTCAAAGAGCAGTAGAGCTTAAAAAAAATAAAAATAATAAGTCTTCAAAATTACAAGGTCCATCTCACGTTAGGAGGAGGATGAGGGGTCCCACCAGATTTCACCAAATCTCACCAACAGGATTGAGGATCCAAATTAAGGAAACACTCGAAGTAATAAATGGACGCCCCCCTTACTTTCCTGGTAATTAATTTCTCGTAATCTTGCATGGTGAGGGGTACGTGACTCTTTAAGTAGTATCTTTGGTATTACCTGTCACCCGATTTCTCTACTCCCTGGACCAAAATACCTTATTTCAGGCTTGTTTCTTTTCTTCTGTTATCTACACAACGACCAGCGACAATTTCTCGCAAACACAGTTGTCGCAGCGATACAACTTAAGACTTTAGCTAGAATGTGATTTTGAGATTAAGCCTGATGCTAGGCAGTTCTGTTCCCTGGCGCTCCTCTGACTGCAGAGCACTCTACCTGCGCTGTGCTCGCGATTTTCTTACCTCCACGCCGCGGCCGCACGTCTCCACTCGACTTCCCTCATCTCATTTTTTACCATCGCGCCGCCCATTCAGCTCTTTCGGAGCGAGGATGCTCTTAAATATGGCGGTCACTTCCGGCGAAAAATTGCTGTCCCATTCTTGTGTCAAATCAAAATCCAATCACATAGATTGGTACCTGAGTTATCAGCTCTAACCATCCTTTCTGTCGGAGAACAGGTCCATCACTTCAAGAGCACACTTTCTCCTCTGTGAGAGTTAGGAAGACAAATTTTCCTAAACAGAAAAAAAGGAGAAACGTATAATTTCTCCCGTTGCCCTTACGACATCGTGTAAACCCCTTTCAATCTCCTTAGTTACAGCAGTAGCAATATTTTTGGTAATGGTATGGCGAGGTTGAAACTAGTGTTCCAATAAATTACTGAAAGTCAGATGTGGATGCTTATTGCCTGTAAATATCATTAACCTTCGTACCTTTCCCGAATATGTGAGTACTACTAGATATAAGAATTTGACAATAAATAATGTATTAATCTGGACTGAAGTTGTAATAGACTAACAAATAAACGGGTGTTTTTATTTTTATATTACGTGCAATGTCGCTGTAGAACTTATTGAGGCTATGAGGTTTACAGATTACGTCATAGCTGAAGTAAATTCCACTCCACACTTTTAGTCATCAAGTTGAAGATACTACAATGTCTGCTTAGCAGTCCAAAACTGTAAACCTCTTCAGTTCTCAAAATAGAATCTCAGCAAAATAAAAACGTTATATGATCTAACAAAATCTGTACATTAAAAGGGATAATTTCGGCGCTAATTGGATTATTAATATTACCACACTCATAACCATTATTTCTGACTGCAGTAATATGCTTCTTACCACAATTATTTTTACCGTATAGGTAAAACGTATTAGATCAGGAAAATGTGATTTTTGTACTCATGTTTTTTGTTTCGTGATTTACGCCTCGTTAAGGTCATTAAAGACAAGAGCATTGAGGGAGATTCAAACCCGCGTCCTCCTGAATGTCATATTACTCTTTCTTCCGACTTAATAGATACTTACTGGAAACTGAAGATCCTAATTCAGTCAAGAATAGCAAGCTCTGCTACTCATAATGTGGTGAATTGCGGCGTGGTCCTACAGAAAAAAAAACTCATACAAATGATGTATTTGGAAATACACGCCTATATTTGTCGTGAAATTGGTAGCAGACATTCTACACAAGTGGTTTGTTGAGTCGCTAGGAAATTCACACGTTGAGCATAAAAGGTTCCATAAAAACACTGGCTGAAGTTGAGTGAAATGACTAATCTAAACCGAAAAACCGTGTGAAGTGGCGCTACTCTTAAGCTTCCGTTTTTTGCAAAAAAAAAAAAACTCGCACAAATTGCGGAATTTAAAAAATCCTAACATATTCGGAGTCAATGGGTTGCCATATTTGATTTGATACCGTTGAAGATTATACAAGAAAATCCTTACATCCGTGAATAAGATCTGTATAATTGTCACATCACAATTTTCGAAATTTTTACGTTGTAATTTTTCAGGGTTACTAAGAACAAAACTAGGGCACAGATATAAATTTCAGAGCAAGAGAGTTTAAAGTTATTCTGTTATGTCCGATGAGTGATTCAGTTTTTCGTACTCAAGGTTCGAAACTCTGAATATAATTTCAAAAAAAAAAAATCTGCTGAGTCTGTTTGATAGATTTGAGAAAATAGTAAAGCTCTGATTGAGTACCATTCGAAAGTGAAGTAAAGAAAAACGAGTGAAAATCAAAAGGCGCGCGAGTCATTTCAACCATTCGCTGATCCATCGTGCTAAGATAAACCATGTAGCAATACTCGTATCGTGTCTGCTAGGCAATTTCTGTTGAGATGAAAGTGCTGGTTCGCCGTTATACCACAACACGTAACCTCATTTGAATCCCGTCTCCCCTGAGCACGATTATCTGCAGCTCACATTCACAGTAATTACTCTGTGTTCCGTACGGCCGCACTCGGCGTATGGGTAAAAACACTAAACGGAGTAGAGTCTCTTATAATATCATTAAGTCCGATATGGTCCCTCGTAAGTGGTAAACAGTTTTACAGTCAACGCATTATTTCGTATGATTTACCTCCCCGGGGCCGGTTTATTAACCACACGTGACCGTGGCATTATCCCGGAGAGAGGGGTAATTAATATGGAAACCAATTTGGGATGTTACTGACGTAATTACGTGACCTCTCGTAACCCATATGCGATAGGGAACGGGCTGCACCAGTTAGGAGGCACGCTGACGGGTTCATCGGCGAATGGAGAACCCATCATCTCCGAGATGAGATTACGCTGCATATCTGCTTAGTACTGTACAAGCTTGTAAGGAAGCTCATTACATTAACCGTAACGAAAATTATTTTGGTGATTTAAAAAATTTCTTAAGAAGAAAATCGGAGGCATATTACTATCCCTCCGCTATCTGTCAAAGATCACCAGCTCTTAAACGGAATATCTTTCACACTCACATCAATTTTAAAATTTTATACAACTATATTCTTTGGGATTACCATATAAGTAAAGAAATCCAAGTTTGTCATATTCCTCAACGTGTGGGATTGTAGTTGTTTAAGAGTTTATTCCAGTATAGAGATATTACACAATTTGTTTCGCTTTAAAAAAAAAAAAAAGCAGTTCTGAGCGCGCTAGTGAAAAATTTGTTAGCGTTTAATAAGAGTTGGACTTTAAGTGCGCCGACAGTGTTCTGCGCACTCGCACTTAACCATACTTTCATGCAAGCTGCTCGCTGTCACATGTTAAGCAGGGGATCGTAGTAATGTGAAACATATTTCCAATTTCATAAACTTTCGATTACAAAAAAAAAAAAAAAATCACTAGACACAAAGGAAGCAGAATAATAATAATATAAACAATAATAATAATCTTCATCAACATACTACTAGTAAATATTTATTTAAACAAAATTTTTTTATTTGATCCAAATAATTTTTTTTTATTTTGTTGGTGTTGATTGTAAAGAACGATTATCGGATAATTTTGCACCAGTTGCTCTCCGATATAAAAGCTGTAAACAGAAAATACAGACTGAGGGTAGAAGCAATACTTTATAATCTAGTGAAGTATGCTTTAAATTTTTGATAATTTTCATTTCTTTACTCCTTTGTGGTGTAGGCTACACACTATTGATACATACATCAGTTTTTTTTATTTATTTAAAAAATCTTGTCTCCCATCTCAAAAACTTTATCTTAAAATTTGTCTCCGATATAACCTCTGTTAAAACATAAAACAATATTAGAAAATGTATATTTTTAAAATATGTAGGTTGCGTGTAAAACGATCTAAAATTTTTGTAACGTTCGGGCCTCGAGTTTGGGAATACACAGCTTGGAATCCGACCCAACAATCGAAATTTCTGTTTTAATGTTTTTTCAGAAATCACTCCAGGCGATGCCTGGATAGTTTTTTTCAAAAGGCCATGGCCGGATTCCTTCCAATTCTTCGCCCACATCCTCTCTCGGCTCTAACTACCCCAACGTCAACGAGCGGTAATGCCCGAAGCGAAAAAAAAGTGCGATGTTTCACAGCTATTTTATTGTTAGTGCTGTTAATACAAATTTTGTTTGATTACAAGTTTACAACTATCGTTGTAGTGGCGTGGGCAACAAGGAAGCTGGACATAAAAGAGCCAAGCAGCGGAATACACTAGCTTAGTATGAAATGTGTTTGACATTGTTTTTTCCTACTAAGTTGCTGTTATGAGTCTTACGAAACAAGATATACCTGTTAAGTTCACTAGAGTACCGTACCTTAATTGTGCAAGGTTCGACTTGAACTTGCATGGTTTCTATTTAATGAACTCAATAATTATTTCTGATCGCAAGCCAAAGCAACCAAAAATATTAGTCTACACATTTTTCCACCCTTATTAACCGCTTCTTTTTCTCTCTCAAAATTTGCCCTAAAAAGTTGAAATATAGGAGCACCTGTCGGCATTTACAACACAACTGCTTATAACATTATTTATTAAAACTGTACAAATACGACTGAATGAACCTATTAATTCGATAAGCCCATGGAAATAATTTTATTTATTACTGTCCATAAACTTTAATCAGTTTGTAAATGAGATACGGCGTAGTTTATGTTGGTGAGTATTAAAATTTATTGCAGCAATTGTTAAGATGAGCAACACAGGCGAAAAGGCTTTGTACGAGCTGGTTGACAGAACACGGTGTAATAAACTGCATCAACTTCTTTATTTGAGAAAAAGTTTTAATGTTACATTATTCCAACTTATTAACAGAAACAACAGCTGTGAAAGGATTTTTAAAGTTTTTTTTTCAAAAATCTCGCTGGAATGAACTGTAAAATTTTAATACAGGATCAATAGTTTTCAATCGTTTAAATTCGTCATTTAATCATTACTTTCAGAAATCATATATCACATAATTTTTAGCCCAACTCAAAGTCAAGATTTGACACCGTATGGAGCAACATGGGTTATAGCTTCTAGTTTCTAATATTTCTCATAATGAGAACAGATATGAACAAACCCATTACCATTTCCTGGGTCAGCATACCAAGGAAATGTTCTAGCCGTTGCCTATTCTCAGCGTAATCGATGACAGAAAAGACATTACGTATGTCCTAAGTTACTTTCAGTGTTCTTACTTTTTTTCTAAACGAAAAAATGACTTTTTCATTTCTTTATAAATTGCACAAGCCAGTCGTTCATATAATAATGACGAAAATACTATTTTATTTGCTATGTATTAATCCTTTTTGTTTGTCTAAAAACTTTGGAAAGAAGATATTGGTTATTGTTTTAAGAATTACTTAAATATTAGTGAAACCGGATTTTAGTATTAGTCCCAATTTGACACACCTCCCCCCCCCTCCCCCCACCCGTCCTTACGCTATATATGATTATGAAAAAAGAAAACAATTTTTGAACCATGAGCCCTAAGAATACTCATATCGAAAGCTGAGAGAGGAACAATACCTGCGAAACGGTTGGTTGCAAGCCACATAATGTATAATTTCTTATTGTTTCAACACAAATTTGATAGATAACTCATAAGTTTCGTTCGTAAAACGTGCTTCCATACGATTAGATCACTGAAGGCCTAAAGTGGAGGGCTTTGTTACGTGATAGTGGCGAGTGAGTTGTGTGGAGTTGCCTCTGAGCCCCTGGTCGGCTCCCGTTTAAGAGGGCTGATCCGGGACTCTGCTCATTAAGCACAGGATCGCCGCAGGCCGAGACGCAAAGTAGTGCCACCCACGATGGAAGTCCCCACTGCAGGACAACAGAAAACAACTCTAATCACCACCCTGCTATGAATGTCCTAACCTCCTAACAAAGAATTGCAGTCTATCAGCTGTCTGCTAATATGTTTAGATTTAATCTGTTAGCAAATAGATTGTTTTGTAACTCCTAAATTCCATTTCGCCCAAATTTTGGCCTAAATAACCACCAAAAAATTTCGAAGACCGAAGTCGGGATGACTGCTACGAAGCAGAACTTGAACCCTTTTTGTTTAAAATGAAGTAGTAGGACAGATTACCACGGTATGAAAAAATTGCACCCAATGTCCTACTAGATAAGTTGAAAACTTATTAAGCCCATGCGAAGAATGCAAAAGACAGAATTTTAACACAGCCCCCTAAATTTCAGGAGCAGTCGCTTTAAATACTGAACTATGAATCCGCTCAACTAAATATTTTTTTATATCTGCTTTATGTCTCTCTAACGGTGAGGTCTTTAGAGACAGGATAGTATGGGGGGGGCAAGTAATGGGAAGGAATTCGGCCATGGCCTTTTGAAGAAAGCATCCCGGCATTTGCCTGGAGTGATGTGGGAAACCATGGAAAACCCAAATCTGGATGCCCGGACGGGGATTCGAACCTCCGTCCTCCCGAATGCGAGGCCAGAACGCTAGCCGTTACACCTCAACTAAATAGTTGAATATATAATTATAAGGAGAAGATTCTGGGTTTGCTCTTAATTCCTTTAACAATAACTCATTACCACCGCTGTAAAGATGAATGTTAATAGCTCTGCATGAAAATGTAAGCTCTTATCACACGCGCGTTAATAAATTCATTGTATAGCGGTATAAACGTAATTTAAAATTTATTTTATTACAATAATAGCAATCTGAAAATATAATGAAACTATCTACAGCGAACGCATATAAATAAATAAAAGGCAACTAAAAATAGTTGTGCATGTATGGGTTTGAAATAATAGCTACTCCGGATGTAAATATGCCGTCTGGCGTCACGTTATTTTCAGTGAGTATTAAAGCAACACTTTAAGTGCGCATGCGCAGAACGTTAAGCTCGTAACAAATTTTTCTACTGCGCCCAAAGACGTTTGTTCAGTAATATATAAGAAGTTGTGCCATATGTTGAATGATAAAGGATGGATCAGCCAACGATTTCGGAGGTCAGATGCTAGCTCGTAGAGCCCACAAAAAGTAGAAGTGGAGAGCAGTTATTTGTGATAACGGTTATTATAGTGGTGGTGGTATGTGTTGTGTTGCAGGTAGGTGCAGCGGCTACCCGGGTGAGTGACAGACAGCCCAGACCTGTCCGCAGTGACTTGCGGGAAGAGGCGTCAAATTGCAGCCCAGTTCCGGCAGTGCGTGAGGTACTACGCAACCGTCACGCACACGCAACGGCACTACCTCAGCCGTGGACAGCACCACTTAAAACTCCTCCACCCGACACACTGGTTCTTGTCTTATCTAGTTCCTAATACATAATTGTAGGTTTCTAGGGGCGGAATCGATGGTTTCTGGGCTGTATGGGTAACGCAGCGTCAAGTCGTAAAAAGTTGCTAAGGCTAAGTCCTTCTTCCTAGTCACCTGGGTAGCTTGGGAAACGATATTCTTAAGACAATCACTAATTTCGATATCGATGAAGGGAAAAATTTCAGGAAAAGCATTTTGGGGCACACGGAATATTAATTTGAACTACTGCTCTGTATGTGCTGAAGCTTGCCCTTCCACTGAATAGTCCCATCCCAGCTCATCTACCATGCCACATAGTCGAATCTCCGCATCTGTCAACCAATGCAGCAGTTCGAATTTTTACACGTTTTATCAGCTTTCTCCTTATTTTACCTGATTCATTCCCGAATATTCAACTCGGGAGTTTACACGTTTGTATTCGTAGTATTTCATATCATAAGCCTTTATAGCTTCCACACACTATCCAAGTAAAAACGACGTGCTTACTACTCAAATAAAACGATAGTGCGACTTGTTTACACTAAAAGGAAAAAAATTTGTTCTTCTTAACTTAATTTTATTGATCTTCACCTATAACTTTTTTCCATAACATTTTAAGAACAAACGGAACAACGCACTCTTCAATAGATAAACCAAATAAGGTTATCTTTTCTTCAAAAGAGCTAATCGTTGGTTTCATATAGTAATTATAATGTTTGTTTGTTTAATGTCTAACACTTGGAGTTAAAATAACATGGAAAAACTTGCCAAATCCATTGCCGTTTCGGGACGTCCATTAATTATGTGAGATAAAATAGAGGAAACAGGGATCAGGAAAAATCTCACCAAATCTCATTTAAATGGAGGGGAATAGTAAAAATTTCACGTAAACTTTTTATATCAAATTTCTCCTCTTATTTTACAGCAAATATGAAGGCATCAGTATTAACGCTTAGGTATTTTGTGGCATGAAGCAGAATACATGAACATATCAAATGTCACGTGACGAGAGAGGGGGGGGGGGTTCGCCATCACATCTTACCAACTCTCATCAAGGGGAGTCCAAATTTAAGGAAATACACCTTATGTTGTTACTTGACGTCCCTTTTCTCAAGCTCCGTCCTCTCTCGTCAGAGATCATATTTTACTCCTTGCTTTAAAACAAAGATCACTCACTACACATAGAAATTCGTTCACTAGCCATAGATAGTCCTATAAGTCTTTTACAACATTTCCTTATAACAATCCGAATAAATATGGTAGTAACCCTCCTTTTCCTTTGTATTTAATATTAAAACACTTAAAATTATAATTTCTTGCATACCCCTTACAACTTACAAACGTCTAGCGACGAGATGTGGTAAGTATTCTGTATCATGAGTTCCGGAACGGGATTGATCTGTTAGGTTATGTTTGATAATACGTGTTCAGATATGTGGACTATCAGCCTGTCTTAACGGACTGTTATCATCTGTTTCTAGTTTAATTATATTTTTATGACTTGACCAGTCTGCAAGGTTTATTTAGTATTTGTGTGGGTGTCACATACGTCATAATCAAAACATCTCAAAATCCACTATTCATCAGTAACATACATTTCAGTAACCAATTTTTATATCATGTTTAAAAATAATGAGAGCGGCTGATTATTTTAAATATTCAAGAACAATTATTCAAAACGATGATAAAAGTGTATATAAAATTTGTGTAATCAGTTGTAACATTTATATCCTTCTGCTCTAACTGCCTTACATTTCTGAATGGAATGAGGAATTAACCTGAATATATTGACTGACTATCTGAATTCAATCGATGAGTGTGTTTGATGCCACAAGTTAACTGTATCGTACGCCTAGTTTCATGATTCTTGATGTCACGAAATTGTGGGTAGAAGCATTGTTAGACATTTATAAGACAATATGTATTATTTATACAGATAATTTTTTCAACCAATAGTAGACATTATTTTTCTCCTTGTTTCAAAGATAAGTGTGCAACGTTTCATAGAGATCAGATGAAAACTGTGGATTTTGTATGAAGAACAAAACAAACCAACAACATACCTACATTCCTCTTTGATATATATTTAGATGGGCGTAACATGTGACAGCTAAAGTAGTCAGTATTTAATCGAATGCTATATATCAAAAGTCAATATTTAGTAGGAGTTTCTGTTTTATGATATTACGATCTTTCTCTTGGGTTGTTCTAAGTCAATTTTAGCAGCTGCAGAGGAATTCCGAAGCTGATGTTGCGAGATAATTCGTAGGAGAGCGATGAAATAGATAAAAGCAATTTCGTGGGTGCATTACGGATGCTGGAATGGTTAATTGAAGTTGCTTATTGGCCTGTGGAAGGTAATGGTACGGGTGTATTCAAATTGCGGGGACGGTGCGGGCCAGGTGTGGTACAGCTCGCGACGTAACGAGAGTCTGGGAGCGGGCAAAAAGCGATCCCGGGCTCGGCCACGTAATGATATAATTCCGTGTGTGCGTGGCGGGACACTGCATAATAACAACCAGCAGTGGGACTGCAGGCCCCAGCAACAACTAAACTGGTTTCTTATTTGCTGCGCGGGGCCTCTTGTTCCTGATGAGCAACCTGCGCCGCCTATATAATTAGGACCCGGCCGAGCGGCCACAAACAAATGAATTACGATCGGGCGTCGCGGGGGCAGGAGGCTGGAGGGTGGGGTTACTGTGTGGTCGGGGTGTCTGAGGCGTACCTGCAAGCGAACCTCATTTACCTAATACCATATTGTCCCATCGGCATCTCAAATGGTACATTCTTCTTTCAAGAAGTAGGCACCACGGGGATCGATATGTTCAACGACTTTCCCAACCCTAAACACAAACACACAAACACACACACACACACAAACACACACACACAAACACAAACACACACAAACACACACACACACACAAACACACACACAAACACACACACACAAACACACACACACACACACACACACACACACTCTTTATTTTTTTGTCTGTGTCTTCTATCATGGACTATATAAAGATTTTGTAATTAATTTTATGTATATTTAGTAAGTTATTTATAGTGGCTATGGATGAAATATTGAAGGTTGTGCAGAGCATTAGGAAATGAAGAACGAAAGCAATTTTACTTTCTGATGCTATTAGTTTGGGGAGAAGATGAAAGAGAAGTGCAGGATCAACTGGTTGTCTGGGAGAGGATAGTTGCGTTGTATGGTGTGAAGTTGTCTGCATGAAAGAGTGAAGAGGTAATTACAAGAAATCGGGAAACACAGGCAATCAGCTCGAGGAGAGCATTTGAATAAAGTGATGTTTCACATATTTGGGAAGCTGGGTTTGAAGAAAATGGAGGTAACGGGATGAAGATAAACGAAACAAATACGTGCAAATTGATTTTTTTTAAGAGTATTAGAGGTCCGTATAGGGAAGGGATGTGCCGAAAAAGTGTAATGAAGGAATGTATAGAACTTATTTTGTGTCAATTTTGTCATGTCGATCGGAAAAATGGGTGGCGAAGGAGTGGGATGAAAGTTGATAACAAGCTATGCAAATAAATTTTGAAGGAAAAGAGTAGGAGTAACGATAAGGTACAGAATGAGGAATGAGAAAATCAGGGATATGATCAAGGAGAACCATTGTAACAAAGAATGATCATTTGAAGAGAATTAGAGAAGATACCAAAGACATGCTAGACATCGAACTGAGAGGGAAGAGGTCGAGAAGAGACGAAGGGATAGAGGGTGAAAAGTGTTAAAAATGTTTGAAGAAGAGGCAAAATTGGCTGACAGTAGAAGAACAGAGATGGTGGATGACAGGAAGAACTGGAGAGGCTTTTGTTAGAATCAGACTCTACCATTGGTTATAAGTTGCTCATGGTGAAGATAATAATGATTGATGTTTACTAAGCTGCCGAAAATTTGTAACTTGGCGTGCCTGGGTTGTCTGAAAAGAAGGCATGTGTTGAAGAGAGGACATTGTGGAATGATAGGAAGTAAGAAGAATGGAGGTAGAGTGGAAAGGTACAATGGAGGTCTAGTGAGAGCATAATCCTTCGATTAATACTGTCGTACTAATGAGCGAACGAACAGTGAAAAATATGACTAAATAACGTTTTGAACAGTCACTTGTACTAGCACAGTGAATTTTTTATTATATTGGAGTATCTGTAGAAGGACTGAAAAGTATGTAGTTGAAATAATCACGTCGTACCAATCAAAATGACATAGAAATTTGTAAACAAACGGAGTTTGAAGAGAAGAATACCAACATCGCTACTCCTGTCCGATTAGAGCCTTAACTTGGTTGTCCTACTACTCAAAAACAAATTGCGTTTTTCAGGAAGCAGATGGAGGGCGCCAAAAGTGAAGTTATGAGTAATTGTCGTGACCTAGATCAGCAAGAAAGATCCTAGCTTAGACCGGCATTACACTGTAAAAGATCTTTTTCAAAGATCTTAATTAAAAGATATTTTATAAAATATTTTACAGTGTAATGGGACATATTTATCAACGATTTTTTTAATAAAATTTCTTTTATAAAATGTAATAAGTTTTAAAGTAAAAAAAGAAAAGCGAAGTTGCCAAGGTTGGTTAACACTGCAGAATCCACGAAAATCTTAATTTCTGAGTATGAACAGAAGAAAATGTACAGTCAGAAACATGTAGACTATAGGAATAAAAAGATGGACACTTAGGCAAAGATTGCGAAGTTAATTAGTTTTATGAAAGAGGGCTGTGCTATCGATGACGTGAAAAAGAAAATTAATAGATTAAGAAGCTAGTACTTGACTGTTTTGTGGAATAATAACTCAACAATACAGGTGCCATCTGCAGAATAGTATAAACCGCCACCAGCAATTGAGTACAACCATTGCACATGCCCCGGTGGTAATTATTCTGACATAAAATTTTTGAAAATATTGCAGTTAGAATTTATTGGACCTAAGCTGCAGCTTTGACCATATTTTTTAAAATTTGTCACTCCTCACATTGCAGCTCTTTCTCTAATCTTTGATGAATTCCTTTCCTATAAAGTTTTTCAATCCATGTTCTAACCCAAATACGTTTACTTATCTTCTTTTCTTCAATAAAACACATATTGCGACAGCTGCACGTACTGAGGCTGCATAAACATACAAGTTTACTTCATTCATTTCAGAGAACTATGGTGAAAAATTTTATGTCGTGCAATGGGCCTGATAAAATATCATAAAAATCTTTTATAAAATAAATATGGTAAAATCTTTGTAAAATATCTTTGACAAATATCTTTTACAGTGTAATGCCGGCCTTACGAACAGAATATTCTTCTTCTTGCACTTACCACGCTACTTGATGTCCTTCTTTTTTAGGATTTGACGTGTCGGGATTTGGCCGGCTTGTCGCTAAGCCTGACTCCTCCCGGGGAAGAAAGTTGTGTTGCCATCTGTCAGCGAAATGTAACTATGTTCTGTGTGCGCTAAGTGTGTTTTGTTTATGTAATGTGTATTATAGGAGGTGTAGATTGGGACCGTCCCAGTACTCTTCTTAGTAATTCCGGAAAATCAGGCCGGCCGGTATGTGGGTACTAGGACTCGATTCTGGACCATAATACCTTAGCGTACTCAGCCACATCGGTGGGTCGCTTAGGTACAGAATGTGTACGCAAATATTTGTACATTTCTCTAATGTTGAGAGGGAGAAGTTATAGTTCCGAAAGATGAGAACCAAGCAGTTAGCACGTAATAATCAACAACACTTTTCTTACTAACACACTCCGAGCTTAGACAGTAAAATCGTTCGATGTATTCGGAAGTTAAGAACAATTTTGTCAGTAATCACAAATAAAAAATGCAGTCGAGCATCGCTGATCTCAAGCACAGTAAAGACAAATGGTTTCCTGTACGCCATTAGTGGAAGCAGCAACTCGACGCAGCTCATATGGAATAGAACATACATCATACGGAAAAAACATCAACTGGGATTATAGCCACAAAAGTGAGAAAAATCCTTACGTATCTGTTTGTTTGAAATGACATCACTCAAAACTACCAAATCAATTTTGAGTGGGTTTCCACAGTTTGGAAGCTTATGTTCTACCTTACAATCAGCGCGACTGGTCACCGGATGATGAAATGTTAATCTGTTCTTAATATGTACAATAGTGCACCAAAGGTTCTTAATACAATCACGGTCAGAGATTCGACACAACATCCAAGATAATTCAATTCCCCTAAAAATATGTACCGACATAAAGTAAATTCTTTTCCGTTGTGATTTATTTTTATTATTAATAAAAAATTCTAACATTACGTAACTATCATTTTTCTTTAAGTCTGCTAATAGTCAACATAAACTTAACTTAGTCCACAACCCGAAGGTTGGATGGATCCTCCCGAAGGAGGCATACTAAGCCATTGTGTCAGAGGTAGGACGGCCAGTTCCTTTCCTATGGGACCTACAGTTTAACGTGGAATCCGAACCAACTACACCTTCACGAAATTATGATATGTGTGTCTGAAGAATTTACAGTTATAATTCACGTAAATTTTTCTAGATACCATTTGTTGTTCGAAACATTCATTTGCTGTTTGAAATTAAAAATATGTTCCTGTAATGTTATACATTTGTTTTGCCGCCTCTGACGGTGGAAAATTTCGCCTCAAACAGCTCGCGAAAATCTCTGGACCTATTGCGGGCACAATTTAACGAAAATGTAATTTTTTTTCTTTACTTGAAATATTACAGTCACGCTATATTACTTTACACGCCACACCTTGGGCTAAGTCGGCGTAAATTATGGCAAATGTTAGTATCGCTAGTATCAATGAGACAAGTCACTAGATGTTCTATTTAAAAGGCTTTGTCTCAAATCACACTGCATAACAAGTGGTGTAAGAAATCTTCTATGAACAAAGAGGGGACAAACGTACCGAGCGTGATCGGATAGCGGTAACGTATTCGAGATGAATTTCAGAATTCTGTTTTCCATGATTTACCGAAATCACTCCACACCCGAATGGTTCCTTCAAAAGACCAAGGCCATTGCCGAATGTCTTATCATTCCTTGCCTCCTCTCCTTTCCCGCCTCTAAAGACCACTACGTCGACGATGCGTAAAGCCAAAAGAATAAAAAAAAGAGAGAAACAGCATACTTCCTGGTATAGAGAAACGACGTTAGTAAATTTTCACTTTTCTGTAGAAAAAGTGTAAGTATTTGTTATCCATGTATACACTGACGAGCTTCCTCCGTCAACGAAGAAGCTGTTAAGTACGAACTCTCATTTCACAAATCGTAGTTATTTCGAATTATTTTATTTAATAATAACAGTGTTCTTGCCAAGAAATACAAATCATTTCCATCAAGAATGTTGCTGCCAGCAATCCTGTCAAGAACAAATAGTTAGAAACTACATTGTAGTTAGTAATGAGTTAATTAGTTTTATCTCCTTAGAACAATAGCACAAAGCGTGAAACTCGTTATACGGAGACATAAGTAACTCGGAAAATTTATATACGTTTTCCGGCTAGCTTACAGAGTGAAACAACTTTAAAGAACAATGGATACGGATAACATAGGTCTATTTACACGAGAACTACAGCGCCAACAGGTAATATTCCAGAGAGTTTTGATCAACTTGGTGCAGTAATAACATCTGGTGGAAAATGTTTACACAATCTTGACAACGTAGAAAATGTTAAGGAATCTAGACATTCATTTATGGGACCGAAAAACATGAAAGTTACTTACGATTACTTTTCATGTATAGTTGCTGTTCATCTATCTAATATTATAAGCAACTCTCGATCATCTATAACGTCACCTGTCACGCCATTACTTCACTCTATGGCGTCGCGCAATGACGTCACGCTTTACGCCATTGTTCTTGGTTATGCTCGTCATTTAATAAGATTTCTAAGCATCCGCGAATAAATTAACTGACGGAACACTGAAATAAAAGTATGTATTGCATTTAAATCGAAATATCGATCATTAGATGCTTATATTTTCGTAATATTCTTTTGATATATAGAAGTATTGCTTAAATTCTTTGTCCATAGATATGTAAGATAAAGCTTTTTTTTCGAACATC
>CM061919.1:206735298-206790297 GCA_031002005.1 Vandiemenella viatica | reverse complement strand
TGTTAGAGAGTGTTATCATAAAATCACTATCAGCTTTACTTCTACTTACATGAAAATCATTTTTTTAATGAACTTTCTCTTTGATCAGATTATTTTTTAACTGGTTTCGTTATTGCCGGTAATCAGTACCAGCCTAGCCGCTTACAATAGATTTAAAAAAAGCCTTTAATGATATGAAGAATCTTTTCAGATCTTTTAATACATCTCTGTCTAATATTTCTTCTAACTACATCATTTAAAGCTTTCATTATGTTGTTACTTATAGGACCCTAGTCAAGAGAGTTAAATAACTCAGTCTCCTAAGCCTGTGACAGGTTAAGATTTTACGTAAAAGAATGATTTGTTCATTTAGCGTATTGTCTTTTTTGTTTACTTATAGCTTTACATCTTGTCGACGTCTAGGTCATTAAAGTCAGGATGGGACTGGGACAGGGTAGGAATTCGGCCATGGCTTTTTGAAGGAAGAATGTCGGCATTCGCCTTGAGTGATATGTAGAAACCTTGAAAAACCCAAATCTGGATGCCCGGACGGGGATTTGAACCGGCGTCCACCCGAATGCGAGGCCAGAGCGTTAAAGGCTCACCCACCACGCTCGGTCCGTATTGTTGTCAAATGACGAATTATCTCACGGGTTGGTGGTTTCTGCGTTTGTACGATTTGAGATGGATTTTTTTTTCTCATTGCAGGATGTGAGGTGCTTCCTGTTGGGAGTAGAATGTCTGGGAATGTGGGACTGGGCGGCTGCTAGCACAGGAAAGAAGTGACGATGCGCCGTTGCATAAGATGATGACAGCATTTTTTTTCGAACAGACGTGTATTTAGCGAACAGTGGTAAATGGATGGGTGAGCGAGACTGCTTCATTCATACCTCTCCTCTTCCGCCGAGAACTTAATTTGAAGTCTGCGCACTTCCTGCCGACAATGAATGGCTTCATTCATAAGAACAGTACGCTTCGAACGTATGGGAAGGTAGCGAGCTGATTACGAAATCGAAAAAGGAGAATATACGCTTCCTGTGCTTCTCGCACTCAATTGTAACCGATATTCCATTGCACTGATGTGAAACTTGACTACTGAGACAAGTTTCTAGTGACGATTCAGAATTTATTAGCTGCATACTTTGTGGCAGCATTTCATTGCACTCGCAATTTAAATTCTTCCCTTCCGATTCATCTTTCCTCGAATTAAAACATATAATTGGTCTTTTACGTCCTCGCTTTCTTCTCTTAAGTAACCGAAGCTCAGCAGCAATATTTCTTCAATTCAGAATGATATTCAAATACTCAGATATCTAATGTATACACAGTTAACATTTATCTGTTCTGAAGGAAACATTATTCGGAATCATGTATTCCTCCTATCTCATTCGAAACCGCACGTTTGAACTGAAGGTACAGTTTTGTAGTTTTTGTATCCCAAACGACACGTATCATTGAAATACGGAAGATATTTTGCTTGTAAAGAACTGAATTTACACGAAACCTGTTTACTCTTCCTTTTTTCAGAGTTATTTGGCTAGATTTTAATTCCAGGAATTAGTTATATTAGTGTAATGTGTGGACATAATCTTAGTAATTTGTTCGTCTGAGCTATAATTCTACAATACATCAGCTTACTAGAGGTTATAAACATATTCGTCATACATTTGGCTTGGGGTCATTACGTTTCCTTGCTACACGAAAAAAAATAAACCTTATCACTCGTATTTCGCTGACTTGAAATAAGGCCCTTCGTTCAACTTTTTTTTTGATTTATTGATTAATAATACGTATTCCTTAAACAATCATCCTGATTAGGTCGAATAATTACAGTAGTTAGCGGAATTTAGTGCCAGTTATCCAACTTACATGATATGATGATTACGCACATCATAATTACATATTTTTTTTCTTACTGCTTTACGCCTCGTCATCATCCAAGTCATTACGGGTGGGAGACAATTGGGGACAAGGAACTGGAAGGAATTTGGCCATGGCATTTTGAAGGAACCATCCAAGCATTCGCTTGGAATGATTTCGGTAAACCATCGAAAACTGAAATCTTACTGGACGGGGATTTGAACCCAATTGCCCAAACACAGTAGAACCCTTTTTTTTACTTATGCCTTTACGCCTCGTCGACTGCTAAGGCGATTAGATGCGGAATGGTACTGGGGACAAGGAACGGGAAGGAATTCAGCCATGGCCTTTTTTGAAGGAAGCATCCCGCCATTCGCCTGGAGACCATGGAAAACCCAAATCTGGATGCCCGGACGGGGATTAGAACCCGCCTCCTTCCGAATGCGAGGCCAGAACGTTAACCGTTCACCCACCACGCACCGTCACAGTAAAACTACGTGCATTGCTATGATTATACTTTAGTAGTATTCTTACCGTCACTGTATGTGTAATGAATAGATCTTACAGATACGATCATAGAATTACTGGAATCAATGAGGCATTGATCATATTTGTATTTAGTGATTTTGTAAAAAGTTTTAGAGTATATTCTTAGATATAACTAGACGCTATTATGTGACAGACATTAACTATTAAGTCCAGGCTGTGCTGTTATATATCCAACAATAGTTTATTATTGCTGTCACAATATTTCTTGCATCAAAAGATAATATTTATGGGTCTCCTTCATTCTATCCATCACACTATCGTGTTGGGAAGCTGATTGACTCTTTTCTGTGTAGGTATTTGTGGAAACGGCCGTGATAAATTTAGAGTCCCACTTCAGTTGACAGTAGTTCTCTCGTTGGTTCTGCAGTTTGATGCCTGTATTTACATCCACGTGAAGGAGGTAATGACTACATTTCCGCGTAGAACTTCCTCTCAGTCCTTATTCAATATTTCTCAGGTGTCTTTTTTCATTAAGTTAATAAAGATGCAAAGCCAGGGGTATAAGGTTCAACTACTACCTTTGTTTTCGCATAGCGATCAACGTCTTAATTTGCTATTTGAAACCATCCTTTCAATATCACGGTTTTTGGTTTGTCTCCTTGCCGTAACTTTATGGTTTTTCCACCTATTATGAGAACAATCCTTTTTAAAGAGACGTAACTAAAACAATAAGACAAATAAAACAAAACCTGACTGGTGACATGAATCACTCGATGCTGTCTTTCGGGAGGTCTCTGGTTAAATCCCCGTACAGCAATCCTGGTTTTTGCTAACTATGGTTTCCATATGTCATTACAGGTGAAGACAGCGATGTTTCCTTCAAAAAACAAGGCCGAATTACTTCCCATTCCTCTCCTTGCTCTAACAATGTACAGGTTGATAATTCTTAAATCTCAAAGCAAAAAAAATGAAAACACAAAGCGGCGTAAGGCGCCATCCACAAATTCGTCACCCCCATGTCACAGGTTGTAACCTTTTGTGGGACCCCCTCCCCCCTGGCGTAACGTCACATATTTTGTAATTTTAAATTTATAAATTAAAACAGCACTTCCAAAATGATTTATGTATTTCTAGTTAAAAAGTCATATCAACAATAAATCAAACATTTATGAAAATATAAAAAAACATAAAAATCGAATTAATGATACAAAATTGAGTCATCATGTATATATGGATTTTGTACCCATTCCTTGATACTGTTTATTCTGGCATAATAGTCACTACATTCTTGATTTCGATAGTGTTGGTAACATTCGATTTGTCAACATCTTCATCTTCCCCCACGAACCAAAAAGTGATACATATTATGCATGTGATGTCACAAAGTTTATGACACGTCCCCCCCCCCCTTTGTCACACGATGTCACACTTTCTTGACCCCTCCTCCCTCAACGTGTGAAGTAATTTATGGATGACCCCTAAATATGAACATAAATTGATTCACTGTACGTGAACTTACATTCCCCTATTTAGATTCTTCTTCTTTATCATCAACTTTTCTCAACATTTTGGGGTCGGCTGTCTTCGGTGAGTTTTACTGATAGTTGACATGGTCAATTTTGGAGATAATGTTTTACGGGCAAATGCCCTTGTTGACACCAAGGATTTTATACCTATAGCCAGGTCGTACTACGAACTGATGAAGGAAGTGAAACGTTGCCACCTGTCTTTGTTCAGCGGGTGATAAGTGTAATTTTTGTTTGTGAAATGTGTAGTTTATGAGGTGAAGATTGGGTACCGTCCCGGAATTCACCTTGAGTGCAATGGAAAACCACCAAAAAACCGCCCAAAACCGTCCAAAAACCGCCCCAAAACCACCCAAAACCGCAGTGAAGACGACCGGTACGCAAGGGCTTTGTGTCGTGCCCGGTCCAGCGTGCGGTGCCCCCGTTTACTGAGCCACTCTGGCAGGTACCTTCCCCGTTATGGAATAATAGATGTTCTCACTCTTCTCGGAGTTAACCGATCTAGTTACCTGCAGCCACGTTTAACGCATAACATTTCTGTGTGTGAGGATTGATTGATTATCGTCAGCGCACGCAGCATTGTGGGGGCCACAGCAATCAGAGACTGTGGACCAGGGTTATGGATAGTCGGCGAGCGAGATACCTCGCGCGGTGAAAGCGTTCGCGTGTTTTGCGAGTGACCGCTGACCGCTTGATGGATGGTCGGGCACCCAGCCGAGTCCATACATTCCTCACTCGCCACAAACACTTCGTTAATAACGAGGCTAAGAGCGTATATTTTTATGCACCTTTCTTCTTCTTTTCCGTCTGGCCTCTATGGACTACGTGTTTCTTTGGTGAGCTTTCTTTTTCGCCCAATATTCTTTCATTCTTGCACTTTCCCCTTTCATTTTATCAGTAATGATATTGAATAAGGTTTGACTTCATGCAGAGATAATTATATTTTCATCTATTTAATCCTGTTTGTTGTTAAAGAATCGTCGTTCTGAATGTACTGAGAATTATTGAAAATAACTGCAGGTATGATTGTTATGTCCCAGGATATCGTACGCACTAAAACCATCCATAGGTTCTCAACATCCTATTCGAGGAAAAAAAAAAAACCAACGCCCTCTTTCCAGAATAAAAATACAGCCGTTGGGACTGCCGACAGAAGTGAACACTTAAAATTATGAAATAACAGTCTCTTTTTTTTATTTTTAAAATAACTGTAATATAAAAAATTAAAATAACATAATTTGTAAATAAGAATCATTAAAATTAGTCTGTTTTTCAAATCTGTATCTACAAATATAAACGAATCTTAATTGACAGACTAATTAATATATATTATATTATTTATACATAGTATTTGCATTTATATGAATTACAGTTAACTTAATTTTCATCATTATTTTCATTGTTTGCACCATCATTAACATGAATTTAAGCAATTCTTGGGTTATTCGTAATATCAGTCATTTGATTATATTCTAAAAAGGATACAACAGGATTATGGTAACTGGAGTAAGAAAAAATGTACATATTTTTCATCCTGAAATTTAGATAGTATGTGATAATAAAGCCTAAAGTCAATTTACGTGTTTAGGTTTGAACCGAAACATTTAAGATTTTTTCGGCATTTTTTCAGTCCATAATTTCGATAATATAACCTAATAAACAGTAATTTTGGATTAGTGACAATATTTTCAAAATTCAACACATAAATCTAAAATTATTATTTTATAGAATTCTTAATTTTAAAATCCGCGGCAAAAATAGTATCGAACAGCTAGAAATGTGTTTTAACACGCTAGTTAGATAGCTCCTAAGCCGCTATGAAATACTCACTGTATGATGTATTGCCAGGTTATATATACCCCTATATAAAATTCAACCGAAACAGGGATTCGAACCAGAGACCTTCTGAGTCACTAGGCCGCTGTTCCCGCGCCACATGTCATGCTTGTAGCTATATAACAATAGCATGTCAGTGACGGGAACTCATAAGATTTTGCTCATACAAAAATTTCCCAACGCGCCTATAGAAGTTTTTACTTAAAAAACCGACTCCCCTTCCTGTAGTAAATGATGTAACCCATAGTGCTCCAACTGTATGGCTATTAACTCATTTTTGAAACAGTGATTCGATATATTGACGAATAATGACAGATTTCTAAAATTAATTTATTGTAAGTTATTAACAATATTGGTATGTTGCTCACAGTTTGATCAACAAGTACATATTGTGAAAAATATTAATTACAGAGTTGAGTTCGATGTAATGAAACTAATTTTTTGATATTTGTGTCTTATTTGTCACCTGAAATCTTAAATCGCCGCGGTCGCATATTAACAATTTGTTTCTTTCCTAGCTAATAATTTGCTGACTACGCTAAATCCTCTTTTGATCGTGGAAATGTAATTAAAAACATCTCCGACAGTCCTTAAAGCTGGATATAATACTGGAAAGCAGGGAAACGCAGTAAGTCCTCAACGCCCCCTAAATTTGCATTGGAGCAGAAACACCCCATATGACCTCTTCAACGTCCACCGATGGGTCGTACCACCCACATTGGGAACCAATGAGGTGAACTATAGGTGGAAATTATCTAAAATTATGTTTTCGTGATTCTATAGTCCAATAAATGACGTTTATGTGCGAGGATATATTTAATTTATTGTTAGCAATCAAGCTCAAGAAAGACCACTCAAATAGACATCCGAGAGATCCTTAAAAAACAAAGTGGACTGGAAGTATATTGTTCTGGTCATACGTTACACACTAATCTGTTCTCCGTAGCAAGATACTTTCTAAGAGGTCATCGAATGAGCTGGGATCATGTCAGCTGTGAATCAAATATCTTAGATGTAAATTATCTGCAGTGGATAATTCACCCGCGCGTCCGTCCAGCGAAATCGATCCGTTTCTCAGACTATGCAGTAGCATTATTTAGACTTCAGAACACATTTTTATCTCTCAGAAAACTGGTAATGGAGCCATCGTCGAAATTACTACCCACAATTCCTTGCAGGAAATAAATACAAAATGACGCAAATAAAGGAAATGAATAAGAAAGTTCCCAAAACTAATGCTTGATATAAATCATACAGAATGGTTCATTATAAAACCTATACGGATTATAAGGTAAATTGTTATAACGGTGTCGCTCTCTTTTTTCCATCACACACATTTTGAGGACTAGACTCTCAGAAGGAAACGAAGTTTTGGTGCAAAGTACTCCTTTGTGTGAATCACAAACTAAAGGTGCAGTGGATTATTACAAAGTTTTCCAAATTATTATCGCCAGCCGCCTGTGTGAAGATCCAACTCAGATAAAACAGAAAATTTTCAGTTTACTCATAAATTGCTGGCGTACAATAATCTTGGAAGATCGACCTATATAAGGAACTTGTAACAGTACAAGAATATCGGTGCAGTATCGATACTAGCCGCGGCTGCAAGATCTAGGGTGAAAACTGGAGTCAGTCGGATCGTAGCACAAGTATGGTGTAGAAGCTGTACGTGCGGGCATAAGGTTTACTTTTTTCCTAATGGCCCTACGCTTCGTCGACGTCGAGGTCATTAGAGGCGGGATGGGACTGGGGATAAGGAACGGGAAGGAATTCGGCCAGGCCTTTTGAAGGAAGCTTCCTGGCATTCGCCTGGAGTGATTTGGGGAGACCATGGAAAATTCAAATGTGGATGCCCAGAAGGGGATTCGAACTCGCGCACACAAGGGTATTTGACACAAAAAGTCGATCAAAATTATTTCTACGTAATTTGGATTTTTGTTTCGCTTGTTTTGTGTATTAGAACTTATAACGGTGAAGTAGGAGAAATATTAAAGAACACGTACTGTATTCATACACTTTATAACATATTAAGCGAATATTTACAAAATAACTAAACAATAATCATACGTGTACATTAAATATCATTCTGACGAACCGTTCCATCCTTCATCGTCGGAACATTCCCCTTATGGCTCGTTCTCTTCTTGAGTACTCGGGTCCCATTAAAGTAATATTTTAATAGTTTCTGGATTGAATGATTTAGATGTTTTTTGGGGTTTTGTGCCTGATGAAGCACAAATACGAATCCTAAGTTAACGAAAGCCTATTAATGACATCTGTGTTGCACTAAACCCAACCAAGTTTTCTGGAGTGTCTCTCCCTAAATCGTCGAAAATATTTGTGTCTAGCTTCTGTTGCTGCTTCTTACAGACTGCCTATAGGCAAAAGTGCATACTCTATTATAAGTGGGCCCTCAATCAATACTTCTTGTATAGGTGACGCTGGATGCCACGGGTACAGTTCAATGTACAGTACATCTTAAATTTTTCGTGGCAGTATGGAATATTTTATATATATATATATATCTATGTTGTGCCCACTATATATCACTCACGTAATAGTATAAAACCTGTCAATCAATGTTTTGTTAATACCTATTATCTCTGCGGACATCATTTGCTAAAATCGGTCAAATCATCGAAAGATTTTCTAGGCCGACCCACAACGGACGGACTGGATTTGATACATCTTTTGAACCAATCATGGTATTTCTTTCAAAATACACTCTCAGTTCTCTTAGCAGTCTGCCATTTTCTTTTAATTTCCAATTTAAGCCTTGAAAACTTTTGTTTGAACTGTTGCTTTTGTTCGGCCGTGAATATCGGTGGATTTAAAATATTTTCCTCGATTAATTCCAAATTTTGCACTAAATCATTTACTTTCTCGTGTTTACTCATATCATAATAACTTTTCGGATTATGAGCATGATACCAGAAGAGCCCATAGCAAAGAAAATCTTGGATGAATTAATGTGACAGAAAAGAAGTAAGTTTATTTCATTGTAAATAATCTAGAATTTTTTCGAATAAATAGACGTTTGACACTTTTTGGCACCTAATTTGCAATGAAACTACAAGAGAGTACAATAAACTTATACCATTAATACTTTTCGTAATAAAAAAAATCAGTACAATATGAGTCAGCTCACAAAAATGTACAGGAATAAAGTTGTGCGATACCTTTGGATTGATGTTACTATTATTTCAATTCTAGGTACCTGGCTCAACAATATCCATGATTAAAATCACCACTACTCACTTAACATCACTCACAAATTAAATTGGTACAACTTATAATTTTCTTGTATTTGCTTGGTAACAGTACGTGGGGTCTTGGAATGTGCTCAGAAGATGACTGTTCACGGGGTGGGGAATGAAGCTTATCTTAAAACATAGCTGATTGTTATTCTATAGACATTTGCCTCGAGTCAGGTAAATACGGGTTCTTGGAATTTGCTTAAATTTTTTTTTTTTTACTTTTGATCGGCTTTTTGTGTCAAATACCCCTATGTGCCGCGTCCTCCCGAAGGCGAGGCCAGAACGTTAACCGTTCACCCACCACACTCGGTGTGTAAGGCTTACTGCGTAATAATGTAGCAGAACTCAGGACAGACCCTGAAACTTTTGTATAGTAACCGAGGAGTGAACCTTCAGCGTTCATATACATACTGTTCTCGAGTAATCGAAGGACAGGGTGAGACATCTATGATGTGGCTCGCGTGTGATGACGTGACGCTTTCCAATTCAAACTGTGCAGTGTCTCGAGATGAAATCCGGTCAATTATTTCCTTATGAATTGGTGGTCTACTCTGGCGAGTTGTTAACGACACTATTCTTTCCTTCATGACTAAATATGTACGTACTGGGAATGCTACAACCAGTTGTTGTGTTGCGTTACTACGCCCGTGCCTTTCCCGTAATCAATCGAGTTTGTTAGAAGTATTTCAGGTGCAGTATTAGCAACACAATACTGTATTTAATGAGCCCGTGTTCAGTGACAAAAGAACTGTAATTTTCTTCATAACAGTGCGTGAATTATACGGAAAACTGAAGTAGACAAATCTAATCATCAGAACAAATTGATCTGGAGCAATGACTTTGTAGCAACATAGTTCACGATTCCTCAATAACTATTTGCAAGTCACGTGAAAATCAAATAGTGTTCTCCACTATGTTTTGCAGTCTTGCAGGCACAAATTATATTTGGGATAGAGAGAAATTAACTGCTGTTTTCTGATCTCTCTAACTTTGGTTTTACCTACATGTAAAATTTACCACTGAATCTTCTAAAGAATTCTGGATTTTAGTAACCATTATTTTACTCTAAAATTTAGCCCCAGAATTGGAGGAATTCAAGTTGAAACTTCTATAAAAGAAAAATTAGCTAACATAATTTTAAAGTCTGGTTGTGATACTATTGCTGTATAAATACTGAGATTTTCAACATAAACTACATAAAAATCCGTAAAGCAAAGGCCTTATTAAATGACAGCTACATAAAAAAAACAATATTAAACGGAAATGAGGGAAAAAAAATTTAAGGGATACAATCTATTAAGGTTGGATGTGACAGTTCTACGGAAAATGGCAATGTTATTGAAAAAGATCTTTTTCAATCAATGACATTAACTGAGGACATGTAAGAATTCAAACCATATCTCCAACGTTCCCACGTCAATGATCTGCTGTAAAATAAAATATTTCATCTCGCGATGTGGTATTTCAATGTTATTTTATTTATTTTTTTATAAAAGAAATAAAATATATTTTCTTATCAAGAAGAAACAACAGCTGCCATCACATTACATTCTGGAAACGACATACAAATATTTCATTTACTGTTCAAAACATTTAACGTCAGTTCAGCCATTTCACCATAGCACTGGGGCATGAAGTATTTATAACAATTCTCTCCAAACAGAGTTTTCATTACTTAAGAACAAGAATAAGTTATTGGAAGATGTTAGTATAGCCTCGTTTCCAGTGCGAATAAAAAATAATAAGAAGATCAAATAATGACCCGCAGATATCTGTTTTTTTCTTTTTCTTTTTAGGCACGGAATATCGAGATCGAACGTGGTCGGTGAGCCGTAACGCTCTGGCCTCGTATTCCGGAGGATGCAGTTTCAAATCTCCGTCAGGCCATCCAATTTGAATTTTCCATGGTTTCTTCAAATCACTCCCGGCGAATGCTGGGACGGTCAATTCAAAAGGCTATGGCCGAATTCTTTCCCGTTCCTTGTCCCCAGTTTTTCCTGCCTTTTATGACATCGACGTCGACGAGGTGAGAAGCCAGAAATAAACAATAATAGTACAGAGGTGTGAAAATGATTAGACTCAAGGCTATTTTTTCTTAAAATGAAAACATTTAACAGTTTAGAAGCATTTATTCCCCAAATTTGAATACATTAATACTTTGTGTGCATGCCTTTGTTCTTAATGAGCAGTTCAACACGTGTTGGCATTGTTTTAATAAGTCTGGAGCATGAATTTTTGACATCTTCATGATGGTGCCATATTTGTATCAGTTTTTCCATGAGTTGCAACTTTGTTGTAATGTTGATCTTCCTCAGCTTTTGCTTAACAATTGCCCACAGATTCTCTATAGGGTTCATGTCTGGACTGTTCCCAGGCCATGGCAACGTTTCTGTTTTATTTTCAGCTAATAACTGAGTAATTGATTTAGCTTTATGACACGGTGCACCATCATGCATGAACACAAAGTCACCGTCAGGAAACCATTCCTTAACCTGAGGTAAAAGCCTCGTTTCCAAAACTTTCCTATACTGGTTCTGATTCATAGTGCCTTCCACAATGTAAAGTCGGCCAGTACCCTTTGCTGACATGACACTCCATACCATAATAGATGTGGGATGTTTTACCGTTTGCGCTACACAAAGCTCCGAAAACTCTTCATCAACCGTTCTTCGGACATACTGGCTACTTTCTTCACATATAGAGAATATTGACTCATCAGAGAAGCAGACCTGAAAGGAATAAAACATTTTAATCATAAGAAGTCGACGATTTCTTATGTTACTGTATATGCTCCTACGATCCGTACTGTAATAAATGAAATTTTTCCATGTTTTCGTGGAATATTTCCCTGAAAACAAATATTCATTTTTCAAAAGAAATTTTCACATAAATTTTCTCAACTGCTTTAAATAAAGTTTATTTACCTTACTCCAGTCCTCCCCAAACTTATTTCTAACTTCATGAGCCCATTTCAGCCTCTTTGCACTCATTGCAGGGGTAAGTTTTGCTTTTTTGCGTGGACGACGAGCTGGAAGCCCTGCGCTAATAAGCTTTCTGCGGACTGTAGAAGTACAAACATTTACGCCATAGTTCTCCAGAGCCTTCTTCAAATCTTGGCTGGTAGCTCTTCTGTTGTCTTTCGCCATCTGGACAGGTTTCCTTTCAGTTCTAGGGGAAAGTTTGCTCTTGCGTCCACACTTTCCTCGACGTTCACGTCTGAAATCAAGGCCATCTTTCTCTGCCTGGCAAATGCGACTTACAGATTTTTGTGAAATCTGTAACCTATTTGCTATTTCTCGCTGTGAATAGCGTTTTTCTTCGAGTAACAGTTTTATAGTCGCAACTTTTCTTGGTGAAAGATCACTTTTCCGACCCATAACCAACAAATATCTGACAAACAAAAAAATTATTCATAATAATAGAAGTATTTATATTTTATGGCTAAAAGTGCAAACAGAAATGTTCATTAATTATTGTTTCATGATACATTAAACATAAAACCAACCTTAAGAACGTCCCAGCTGAATTAAACTGTCTCCAAAACAACTGCAACCATGCAATCTTTGCCTCTACAATAACAATTGATTGTTTAGGGAGTGCTGCCAACATTGTTGTTAACACAGTACTGCCAACAGTAAAGGGAAATGTTGTCATATGGATGTGAGTGAGTGAAAATGGCAATATCACATGACTGAATAATTCTAGAGCGAGAGAAACTAGGAATGTTTGTTATATGGATGTTAGTCTAATAATTTTCACACCTCTGTAATAATAATTTTGCTCGAGAAATGCAGATGTCAGAGTACGTTTGCATAATCACAGTTTGTGACACTTTTCCATTTAACTGACATACAGGGGTTGGACGAAATAATATGAACACCTGAAATTTACATACTACTGATTTATTAATATGGTGTTGGGCCACCTTTTGCCTATAAAACAGCTGCAGTTATTGGCGGAATAAATTTGTAGAGTGTCTTAATAGTTTCCAACGGAATGTTGTCTCATTCTTGTACCAAAACATTAGCCAACTGATTCAATGATGTTGGAAGTGGAAATCGGGTCTTTATTCTCTGCTGTAAAACTCCCCACATCAGTTAAATTATATTAAGGTCTGGCGATTGTGCTGGCCAGGGAAGATGTTTGATGATATTCTGATGCCCCTCGAATCAGGACAGAACCTGCTTGGCTGGGTGTATGGGCGCATTATCATCTTGGAAGATGGCAGTGTTTGGCAGCAGTATTCTAGTCATAGTAAGAACTTGATCATTGAGGATGTCGAGATATTCATTCGCAGTCATCCGGCCAGTGATGTGAATGAGAGGACCAGCTGAAAACTACGACATAGCTGCCAAAATAGTTGACTGTAGGACACAGACAGTCCGGATAGTAGGCTTCTTTAGGGATTCTCCGTAAATAAACCTGGCCGTTAATAAGAAACAATGTGAACGATGATTCATCGGACCATAACACATTCTTTCAATGATCATGTGTCCAGTTTTTATGATCGTGGCACTACTTGTTTCGCAGTTTAGCGTTGGTAGCCGTTATATGGTGTTTTACAATTGCAGCCCTTCCATGAATGTAAGCTTTGTGGAACTCCCGTATTACTCAGGTGTGTGTTGAGTTATGCCGTCAGTTTTTCTGCGGTAGTTTTGTGTAGTCTGGCGACAATCCTTTTTAATGTTCGTCAGTCTCTGTCGGTTAACTTTGGTTTTCGTCACTATTCCTCTTCACCGACGATGTTTTACTATGTTTTGTGTATGCTGTCATTACCGTGGATACTGTCGCTCGTGAGACGTTAAACAGTTCAGATGTTTTTGTCACAGATACTCCCGCTCACCGAGCTCAACAATTTGCCATCTTTCGAAGTCTGGGAGATGACGCTATTCACCGATCGCTTGTTATAACCGTCACAGAACAAAGCGTATAATACACTGAAACATAACCTACAAGATCCGAGAAATCTTCCAGCAACAGTTCCACCGGGAAAACTTACGATCACACAACCTGTACTCTGCCCCATGGTGTTCATATTATTTTGTCCAATCTCTGTATATCATCAACGATTGAAACCCTTAAACGGTCGTCGTGAACGTATGACGATTTTCCTGAATTTGTGGAATTATTCGTAGCTACGAAAGCCTCTATTAAAGGAGAAACCTTACTGTTTTTTTCACCGATGACACTCTCTTCATAGGAGATACAAACCGAGCGTGGTGGGTGAACGGTTAATGTTCTGGTCTCGCATTCGGGAGGACACGGGTTCCAATGCCCGTCCGGGCATCCAGATTTGGGTTTTCCATGGTTTCCCCAAATCACTCCAGGCGAATGCCGGGATGCTTCCTTCAAAAAGGCCATGGCCGAATTCCTCCCAGTTCCTTGTCCCCAGTCCCATCCTGCCTCTAATGACCTTATCCGTCGACGAGGCGTAAAGCAATAAGTAACAAAAAAAAAAGAGATACAAACGTTTCAGTCAGCGTATTCTATTTTATTTCTTTTGATAAAATGAAGAATAAGAATACCCGTCAGTGTCAAGAATCCTGGCCCCCGCGTACCAGCTATCCTGATTGTAATTAAAGACTCCAACTTCCACATTACAAATACAAAACTACACTTATCACACAGAACACATTTTGCAGACCTATGCCAGCTCTGACTTTCCTACAATAAATTAGGTTCTCCGTGTGCCCGTAACTATTGAGATTGGGAAGGACTATTAGGAACTGAATTCACAATGGACAGCGAGCACCTTGCAGCCCGAGCACTTCCGTTGTGCAGAGTGTGGGTCCATCAATCAGCTGGTCCGGCCAACCAAATTCTCCCCCGGGCCGGGGCGCGTGAGAAATGACGGCGGATCGCCGAGATTGGGCCGGCGGGAGCGCGAGGTGCCGCCCCATCGATCAATCAATCAATCACGCGAGGCGCACGCGGGGCTCTGTTTACAGCCGCCGCAGACAAATCGGACTCTGGCGATCGCTCAGGCGGCCCCAGGTGGTCGCTCCATCCTTCCACCGGCGGTGCTCCTCGACAGCCGCATGTTTAACAAGTCTGGCTTTCGTTCCTATCCACAGGATGAGTAACGCATGTCTGTCTAAAGATCAGTTTTTGGCAAGAGAAACAAACTAAGATGTGCGTGAACTGAGGGAGGATTGGTTTCTGTCTGCCTGAGCGAAGTTTAGGAGTATCTAGACCAGGGATGGCCAACTAGCGGCCCGCCGATTTTCAACATGTGGCCCGCGGAGCTAGGTCATTAATTACGTCAACCTTAACGATGATATCAGACGCTACAGTACTTAAGTTAAGCTGATTTTATATCTATATCAACACGCGCTTGACCTAGCGAGGATGAACAGACGAAACGAATCACTGATGTTCATTTGGAGAACTGTTTGCGAGTAGCAAACCGCTTCTTTCGGTACTTATCGTGAAATAAAAACCCAGAACGGCTGCGCTTTGTTACAATAATCGCGTGTTGCAAGGACTGGCTGCTGGAGTTAACCGCTACAAAATGCAAGCCTTGAAAATTAAAATTAACGAAACTGCTCTTAAAACGGTAGATTCCGCTAAATACTTAGGGGCAACAATTCGTGATAATTTGCTGTGGGATGAACATATTGTAAAGGTAGTTGGAAAAACAAATCATATGCTCCGATTTCTAGGTCATAATTTAAAACAATGTACACCGGAAGTTAAATCGATTGCATTCAAAGCTCTGGCGCGTCCTCACTTAGAATACTATTGTTCTGTATGGGGTTCCCATCAAGAGGGGTTAATGGATGTATTGGAGAAGGGCCAAAGAAGAGCCGCCCGATTCGTGACAGTTGAATATAGCTGGACGTAAAGCGTAAGTGTGATGTTGAAAGAATTGTTTGGGAAGACCTGGAACACCGATGGCATTGCTTTAGGCAGAAGCCGATTGAAAAATTCATGACTGACCTACACTCCTGGAAATTGAAATAAGAACACATTGACTCCGGTGTGTAAGACCAAGCATACTTGCTCCGGACACTACGAGAGGGCTGTACAAGCAATGATCAAACGCACGGCACAGCGGACACACCAGGAACAGCAGTATTGGCCGTCGAAGGGCGCTAGCTGTGCAGCGGTTGGGCACCGCCGCAGTCAGTGTCAGCCAGTTTGCCGTGGTATACGGAGCTCCATCTCAGTCTTTAACACTGGTAGCATGCCGCGACAGCGTGTACGTGAACCGTATGTGCAGTTGACGGACTTTGAGCGAGGGCGTATAGTGGGCATGCGGGAGGCCGGGTGGACGTACCGCCGAATTGCTCAACATGTGGGGCGCGAGGTCTCCACAGTAAATCGATGTTGTCGCCAGTGGTCGGCGGAAGGTGCACGTGCCGTCGACCTGGGTCCGGACGCACGCCAAGACTGTCGCATCCTACGCAGTGCCGTAGGGGACCGAACCGCCACTTCCCGGCAAATTAGGGACACTGTTGCTCCTGGGGTATCAGAGAGGACCATTCGCAACCGTCTCCATGAAGCTGGGCTACGGTCCCGCGCACCGTTAGGCGTCTTCCGCTCACGCCCCAACATCGTGCAGCCCGCCTCCAGTGGTGTCGCGACAGGCGTGTTGTCTTCAGTGATGAGAGTCGCTTCTGCCTTGGTGCCAATGCAACCTCCGCCAATCACTTTTAGTGAATCGTGGATTAATAATAATAATCAACATTGATGCACTTAGTTCTCACAAACAAAGTTAAAAGTTGCATAATAATAATTATATTTTTAATCTTAAATATGTGTGTTTCATTTACAGTGTATTTTTTCCATGAAAGTAGAAGTTGCAACCTGATGGCATATTCTATTTCTAAAATTTGGCCTGGCTTCTGAAAAGTTTGGTGAGTGAGTGGTAACGCTGACCTCTTTCTATATTTTGCTTATGGCTTTACAGCTATAGCTCTGGACAGATTAATTGGCGGGTCAGTGTGAACGCGCTGTTGCAGTACTTGGGGACAAACTAGCGATGCGCTCTCTTTCTATCACCTGAAAATTGCAACGCTGTGCGGCCTGTGTTGCCTAGTCCAAGCGGCAGCCCACCCCCAAACCTTCCACCTCCCTTTCAACACACAAAAAATGTGTGAACCTGTGAATCTGAGTTAGAAAGTGTGCCAGTGTGAGGGTGAGCTTGCTCGAGAGAGGATATTTTGATTTTAGCGTTTTGCGATTTTTGCTTGCGATTTAAATAATTCGTTTTAGTTATTTATTAATTACAGTCATTTAGTGTCCTAATTTTACCGAACAAAAAGTGCAGTAACTTATAATTACGGTAATTTAGCAAGAGAATCGTGCTACTAAAAATGGATACTCAGGAAGAGACTTATTCCCTACTCCAGGTGTTTCCGGACTAACGACTCCAACAAGACACACGTCATCGACAGCAGAACCACCGCGGCTGAAGAAGACAACAGAATTTCGCCGGCAGAGTAAATCTATCATTCACAATGTATATAAATATTTCAAACTTCTTGTGGACAATGATGGTGAAATTTTGTCTTCTACATGTACGCTGGTAAGAAAAGATTTGAAAAATATGGACGTACTTGATATTGATGAAATAAAAAACTGTAGTGATTTGTTACCGCAAAAAACAACCATATTGCGAAGACATTTAGGGAATGTACAGGCTATTTGCGCTGCAGCTTGTGGTGTCAATTTGAGAACTGTCCAGCGAGTGTGTAGTGAGGGAAAATCACCTATGTTTGTTTCTCCAAAGAAAAATGAGAAACAATACAGCACTATAACAAAGCTTAACGACTTTGACAGGGACATTGTTAGGAGGAATTTTACGACCGTGGTGAGTACCCTACCTAAAAACATTAATAGAGAAAATAAATTTTACAGGATCTGCACGATCTGTAAGACGCATATTGAACAATATAGGGTTTAAATACAGGCGTTTTTCAGTGCAGAGGATAACAAAGTATAATTTTGATTTTAGTTTTAAATAAAATTTAATACGTGCTTAGCCACAAATAAAATAAGAAGTGTAATTCAATTCGTTTTCTTAGTTTCTCGAGAAAGTATTCTTCAGTTATATTAAATGCATTTACACGAACATAACTTTCTTAACGAAATTACATAAATCAATATTTTATCACAAAATTGTGATTATAAATGATCTAAAATACAGTATAAACTATTACTTCAAGTAAAAAAGTGAATACAACTGTTAAGTGCGTGGTTTGGCAACGGCGCATTCTAGGAGACCCGCCAATTGATCTGGCCAGCACTATAGTCGATGTTGAGGACATTAGAGGCTGGAAAGGACTGGGTGCAAGGAACGTGGACGAATTAAGCCATCATCATTTGAAGGAACATTTTTTTAATTGCTTTACGCCTCGTCGACGGCTAAGGTCATTAGAGGCGCGATGGGACTGGGGACAAGGAACGGGAAGGAACTCGGCCATGGTCTTTTTGAAGGAAGCATCCCGGAATTCGCCTGGAGTGATTTGGGGAAACCATGAAAAACCCAAATCTGGATTCGAACCCGCGTCCTCCCAAATGCGAGTCCAGAACGTTAACCGTTCATCCACCACGCTCGGTTTGAAGGAACAATTCCAGGAATTCTCCTGGAGTGAATTCAGAAAACCACGGAAAACCGAAATCTGAATGGCCGGGAATTTGAAGTCGCGTCCTCCCGAATTCGAAGTCGAATCCTCTGACAGCAATCCTGACTTCCTTTAGCAATGATTTCCAAAATCACACCATGTGAATACTGAATCAGTTATTTAAAGGGCTATTACCGAATTGATCCCCGTTCCTGGTACTCAACTTTTTTTTTTTAAATATGGCCTTCTGTCTGCTCGACCATTTAGCTAACTCCTATTATTTTTGGTACTAACTATTGTATTGTGCTCATGCGATTTGGGAAGCTATAGTGAGGAAACACTTAATTAAAATCACCCATGCCCTAAGGTGGTCTTGAGCCGGCGACCAATGCAATGCAAGGACAGTGTGTTAGCCTCGACACTACCAAGGCCGGCTCCTCAGTTTTTTCTTATCTCTTAAATATATAGAAGTCGATGAGGCGTATAGCCCTATACAAAAAAAGGGTATATAGAAAATGACACAGTATTTTTCACCATGAAAGAAAAGAACCAAATACTTTCTAGGTGACGTTAATATGAACGTTTTTAGGTCTCATGCTCCGAAGGGCGGTTATATTCCCCAACTCCCCCCCCCCCCCCCCCCTAAATTCGACTTCGCATCATTTTTAGACCTTTTTTAGCTCTACAATTCTACTAGAATTCAAAACCTCACGTGAGATTTTCGTTAACCGCCCTCCCCCTTGGTGATGTTTCGTGAAATTTCGCCGGACCCCCCCCCCCTATTTCACCTCACGTCATTAATAGACACCCCCTAACCAGTCCTGTCTACTGGGGCGAGCAGTGACCGCTTGAACTTCCCTAGGCTCGGTGGTTAAACGAAGGCTCGGTGGACAAACGAATGCTCGGTGGACAAACGAAGGCTCGGTGGACATACGAAAGCTCGGCAATGCAGGAATTGTGCACAGTGTCTTCCTCAACCGAATCATCTAACAAGGATGGTACATCATAAAAAAAATGTATTCGAATCTACAATATATCAGTGACTACTATCAATTGAATCGTCGAAGAGATGAAGTGTAACTATGTGTTTGATAAACATATGCAACGGAACTATTACAAACCATGAGATAAGAACGCAGTACAACGAAATCTATAACTTAATTAAGTTACCTATATAAATAAACTCTTCATGCGCGGCTGGAAGCCCGAGAAGAGTTTATTTATATACAACGCCGTGAAAAACTTGGATCTTACAAGTTACCTATAGCTACTGATATACATAAAGTATACCCTGAATCCACATTTAGAGCATTATGATTTGTACAGAAGCTTCAAATATATGTGACTTCTTGTAAAGATTTGTACCTATTAATGCACAACACTGACTCACTTTAATGAAATAATTGATATCACTCTCTTTTTTTCTGTCATCAGACTCTCGACTGGTTTGATGTAATTCCCTCCTGTTTTAAACCCTCATACGTGATTGTAAATAACCAAATTATCATTCATATGCTCAGGAAAAAGATTGTTCCACTTTTATGAAATTCCGGAACATCGGCACAGAAATATCGAAATGTGCTTCAATCTTCCGGTTTTAACTTTTCACTAACTTAAGTATCCGAATTTTTCGAAAGTAAATGTATGCAATCTTATAGAATAATGCAATTGCACGTATGAAATAAAAAGAAGAAGACATATAATTTCCATTCTTTAATTTTTCGGTTACTTCATCCTTCAATTTAGCGATTAAAGACTGCGATGCAATTCGTGTCTGTTCCGATTGTACGGGACGAGTACCAGAGTTGCTTCGTCCCCACGCAGCACGCAAATAACAGACCGAGTCTACAGTCAGGCTCGAGCTTACGCCCAGGCTCCGTTCTCTGTACTGTATTTCCGGCATTTGGCCGGCAGAGGTCACGCGCTAGCAGCGACAAACCGAGCGAGCCTAGACAGCGTCTGCACCACTCTAGTGGTGGTGAAGAAGAAGATTATTTTACTGTACAAAATAACACTGAAACCAAAATAGCAGAAATAGTGTTAATTTGTCGGGCATGCCACAGAAATTCTTGTAGAAAATTGTATAGATAATACTCATTCCATATTTACATATGTGTTGCCAAGTATAGCTGCAGATGATAAGTTTTGATGTCTCTGTATTGGGGCGAGAGAAGCGCCATCTGCTAAATCTGTCTCCGTTGGAGAGCGGCACTCGTTGTGATAACATTAGCCACCGACGTCATTCCATCAGTTAAACCTGCGGGGCGGGTCCCCGCCTCTTTTGTCTCGCCTTGACCGCGCCGCACAAAGGAGGCAGATGAAAGTTAAATTGAGTGTGCCGGGGGCGGCCGCTGCTAAAACGACGCTAAATTGGCCCCCACCCTCCCCCGCGTGATCGAGTTACCGCGGCGCCCGCGAGAGGCAACACCTATGCCAGCGTTCTACTTCAATAGACACGCTCACAATTAAACTTACCATTGTTTCTACGCCTGAGTTGTTCTGGAGAATGCTTTTATACTTCAAATTTGTAACACTAAAACAGACGTTGTAATGCGCGACTCAATGATTCTAAGACATTAGATCTAGCTCGAAATCAGCACAGCAGAATGCAGAGAACAATTTCGTATCACAAGGGTGAGGGGTTGGAAATCTACGTATATTCAAGAAGACTTTCGCCTTCATTTATCGATTTTTATCATTTGTAAAACTGATATCTAGAGGACATATTTGTTATATCCAACAGGTACATATTTATTTTTATTATGCTTTTATTTTTCCTATTATCTTTATAACATTGTTTCATAACCTTCAGCTTCTTACTTCCATTTATGACATCCCGATTATTCCTTCCTTTTTCCCGGGGGTCTTAAGGATCCTGCCACTTCTGGCACCTAAGTCCATACAATCCACGTTTTTCAAACGTAAAGTTTATCGATATGTTTTAAACTATGAAACGCTACGAAACACAAACTTAATATATGTATTATGGCAACTGCCTAGCTATTAAATTGTGAACATAACCACGAATTTCTACTAATGGTATCTCTGGTTGCTGTCTTGCGAGCGAAGCCTGACACGTGACACCATTCTTCAGCCAATAGCTATCGATGAGAGTGAATGACCTTACGAAATTATATAGTAGATATGCTCTAACCTCGCCAGTCTGGTAGCTTATGGAAAGAAATCCATCCCAGTTGCCTATGTCTTTTGGTGTTTCTTTTTGTAAGTATTCAGCATTCTGCCCCGTAATTGGTAACACTGTTCAACCAAAAAAAAAAAAAAAAATTTGGTGATATTTGTTGTAATACTTATGGAAATCAGTGCGTTGAATTCATATCTGCTTTCTGATTTCTTCTATCAGGCATAGTTTTTTTTTAGTAATGGGGATTTTTTTTTATATTTACTGCAAGACGTTAAACTCTAGTCTTTCTAAAAGTTATTGAAAACATATTTTAATCAATAGATGAACTGCTAAATACTTCTAGCATTGTACAGAGAGTTAAAAAAAAGTGGAAAACATGAGCCAAAAATGTTTATTTTCCTTCTATTGATGGTATTATTTCTTCCTTTTGTGGTGAATATCTTTGTAGTCCCCAATAATATTCCTGCAATAATCAGTCAACATGGCAGGCAGGCGTCCACTTCCCTTCGTACCGCTGTTATTATGTCATGATGTCTTTATGGAACCTTTCACCGTGATCATCAGACACGTCGCTGCAGCTTTCCGGGAAGTGATCCATATGATAGTGCAGAAAATGCAATTTTTTGTATTCAACAATCATCTCATTTACCAAATATTTATAGTTATGAGCTCTTCATTTTCCCAGAAAACTATTGCTGACATTTTTTAAACATATCCTTTCACGCCCGTTTTTCTTCTGCCGTTGGTGTTTCTTCAAAATTTGAGTCTCTCTGAATTTGTCTAATCTGGGAGCCAACGAACATACGTCTCTTTACCTTTGCGGATGTTAGAAAAGGAAATTTGTTTAAGAGGTACGTACATCCTCTTCCAGTTTTATCCATGCACTTAAAAATTGATTCAATTGTTCTGATTTGATTTGACGTGGAGGAAGAAGCACAACTTCACTATCTACCCGTTTCTAACACTGACAATTTTTTTCCTAGTTTCCTTTTTCGACTAAGCCATTCGTTTTTTTTTTAATATATAATGAGCATTTCTGACACGAGTATCGCACTCATATACAGGGTGTTACAAAGGTACGGCCAAACTTTCAGGAAACATTCCTCACACACAAACAAAGAAAATATGTTATGTGGACATGTGTCCGGAAACGCTTACTTTCCATGTTAGAGCTCATTTTATTACTTCTCTTCAAATCACATTAAACATGGAATGGAAACACACAGCAATAGAACGTACCAGCGTGATTTCAAACACTTTGTTACAGGAAATGTTCAAAATGTCCTCCGTTAGCGAGGATACATGCATCCACCCTCCGTCGCATGGAATCCCTGATGCGCTGATGCAGCCCTGGAGAATGGCGTATTGTATCACAGCCATCCACAATATGACCTCTAACATGGAAAGTAAGCGTTTCCGGACACATGTCCACATTACATATTTTCTTTGTTTGTGTGTGAGGAATGTTTCCTGAAAGTTTGGCCGTACCTTTTTGTAACACCCTGTATATTTGGTGCAAACTAATTGCATACTCAATATTATGGCAATAATTTTGAGGTTGCGAGATTTTTTACACTACAAAATGTATCAGAAGTACAGCAAAAGGTTCCAACATTTACATATTTAAACAAATGAAATGTAGAAGTTGATGCTGCCAACTTGTTTTTGTAAATTTACCTTTGTATAAAAAATAAATAAATCTGGAAGGTAAATTACAAATTTTTTCATATAGCTGACTAATAGAATGCCTGATGGGCGGTTTCTGATTTCAGTTTCAAATTCCGCATGCAAAAACGCTATATAAGCACATAATTTTCTTTGTAGAACAGTATAATCGGTCATCGATGGCTCTAGAGATATTGAGGTTTTTTATCACGCCAGTCTTAATGGACCATAGAAAGAAATTCAATTTTAGTATGGTTTTTTCTTCCTTAGTTTAGTCTACGTGTGGTAACTTATCCGCATGTACCCTTAGTATTAATAATGTTCCCAAAATATTTACATCTTCTATCGGTACGTTACCTCTTACTTTGAGAAACTACGTTATCTGTCCTACAGTCAGGTATTCCGATTTTGTCGAGTTGTTTTTTAGACCCCATTCATTGTACCCCTCTACTAATTCTTTAGCCCTCTTCATCCCCTGCTCTCAATACCTGGTCATCTGCAAATAACAGACTATGTAAACAACCTCCATTAATTTATATATCCATTCTTAGGCAGTTCTCTACCACGCCTGAATGCGTAATTTGAATAAATTTGGGAAAAGGTTACAACCTTGCTTTTGTCTCTTGTTAATCATAAAGGGTTGGGAGACATTCATTCCGATCCTTACAGTTTTTTTCAGATCCTTGAAAATGTTCTGAATGGCTCTTACATGTACTTCAATCATGCTACTATTTTCCAAAATTTTGGAAACTTTTTTTAATGGGACATTATCATATGATTTCTCCAAGTCAGTGAAAGCTAAATGCGCCTTTAAGCTTATTTCTATCCTTTTTTTTGTTATCTGTTTCAAATAAAAGATGTTATTTTTTCGTTGCAATAATTACTTCAGTCTTATTATTGCAGACGATGACATTCTGTATGATTTCACCACCTCAGCCACGCATCCAGATGTTCGAGCACTTCTATTCGCAGTTTGTGCAGACCGTCAGATAATTTGCAAACAATTAGGTTTTTTTCCTCTCTGGGCCACCTTTTTTTTCAGCCCTAACGACAATGCGGGAGAGAGAAATTCCTTGCATGAGCCCATTTTCCAATCTGAAGCATAATGTCCTTTCCATATCCAGTTTCACAAAATCTCCCGCTACTCAAACATTCTTTCGATCAATCCCTTGATAACTCCTTTTATTTTCGTACTAATCGGTAACTGTGGAGCCTGGTATTCGGGAGGACGTGGGTTCAAATCTCTGTTCTACAATTCATATTTCAGTCCCGAAATCACTCCAGGTGAATGCCGGGATGGTTCCTTCGAAAGGTAGTGACCGAATTCCTTTCTATACCTTACCCACAGTCCTTTCCCGCCTCTAGTAACCCCGACGTTAACATCAACCAGCCATAAAACCATGAGCAAAAATAAAAACATTGTGCCTTGTTATAATTTCGAGTCGTAGATGTAGAAGACTCCAATCGGTGGAACTCTTGTGCAGTAGAGTATTGAAAATCATTACGTCATTAATTCTGTTTCCAGATCTTTAGGGGGGAAAAATAACACCTCAGTTCAGAGACAACTCTAATCAAAGGTGGGTAAAAAATCTAAGTGATTTAGGAAGAAGCTTAACTATATTGGTGTATCGTAAGGCGAGTCGACATGTTCTACATGGCTGATAAATCAACTCGATTATATTTATTTATTTTATATTGGATTTTTTTCTACGATTCCGTGACCTAAAATCGTCATGGGCTCAGATGATCGAGTTCAAGGAGAAAAAAATGTTATTTGTATTTTGCATGATTATGTACCAAAGTCCTGGATTAGATCTCATTTTCATGACCAATTTCGCAACCAACTACGCTACATTTTAATAATTCTAATGTTGTGTAATCGTAAGTTTTCCCGGAATTCTAATGTTGGCAGCATAACCTTGATGAACTTTTTTGTTTTACCGGAATACTGCATACTTCTGTTTGATCCTTACTCAACCGAGTGCTTTCGAAGCTTGCAGCCCCTACCAATGTGCGTCTCTCCAAGTGCGATAACTCGATCACGGAGGCGAAAATGTTTTCTGCGCTCGACTTCCATTCTTACGCTCCCCGCAGTAGGGGGCGTTCGTTCAGCCGTGCGACCCGTCAACCTCCACACTGCAAGGGAAGACCCCGCAGAAATTTGTAACAGTGTGTAAATCTGTGCTTAATGCTTCACTATATAGAGAAAACAGAGGAAAGAAATGTTTTGATGGCCTTATACTTACCTCCGTCAATCAGTTCTCTTACCTCCGTATTCGATAGATATTACTTCCAGATCCAGTGCATTGAGTAATAATCAATTTAACTCACGACCTGACCTGAAAAGACAATCTCACTATTAAAATTGCTGTCTTCCGTGGAAATATCAACTTCTGACAGAACAATGAAATTACTCAAAATTTGTACACAGAACTTTGTTTTTAGCTATGAACTTGTCAAGAGCTAAACAGACATACAAATAATAAACACAAACAATAGTAAAATAGATACAGCAATATTTAATGAAAAGTACAGTATCAAAACATGGTAGTAACAAGAGAGATAAGTAATTAATAAACATGTAAACAAAGCAATTTATTAGCAGCTAAAGTTCTAACAAGGCATATCTTTTGTCTTATCACATCCTCTCATTACGTTTGTACACATTCACAGACGCATGCACAGAATAACTGTCGGTGACCTCTACAGAAACAAATTCAAATCCGATGCAAGTCAAACATGATCATTCAAGCAAACTAACCAAGTAAGCTAGTAAAACATATGGAGGAATAACATTAGCCGTAGCAACATGGTGTTGCAACATTACGAAAGTACAGGAAGTACCAGGTTAAAAATTAACCCATGGTTATAGGTAATAATTTAAGTTGTGTAGTAATTCTAATAATTAAGTCTTGCAGGCGAAAGTGGAGGAATTTAAATAATAATTACTAGTATTGTGAAGTGTTGCATGCGTCCATATAGCGTATAGGATCACTCTTACCACACCAACCTTCAGCAGGAAGTGGGGGTATAGTATAGTGCCAACATAAGGTAACAAGTTTCTAAAAACATGGAGAATTTTACTATGGTAACCTATAGGTGGGTACATCGGGTAATCTATACCTGTACACGGGGCTATTCAAGCAGAAACAAGTAGTGTTGATTTAAAACTCTTTTCAGAGGTTGATTCAGAGAGTACCGTTACACTAGTATTTACATCCACCAAATTCTAGTGGTACCGGGCCCTCATTTTAATTTTAATGGTCATTCGCAGTTTTGATCAGTCTAAATTTACTCAACAGCGGGACGGTCTCCTTATTTCTATTCTGCTAATTCAGGCGAATCTCTAACCAATTCCCATTCGTTCCGTCTCAATTTCTTTTCTATTAGGGTTTTACGCCTCGTTGATGTCATGGTCATTTAGAGGCAGGAGATGAAGGGAACAAGAAGGAATTCGGCCATGACCATTCGGCTTTCACCTGAAGTGATTTTGGGAAACCAGACGAAACCGAAATCTGATAGCCGGAAGGCGATTTATTCGAACCCGCTTCCTCCTATTTCTCACAAGTTTATGATAATGACTTGGTAGGCAGCCTTTGTCAATTATTTTACAGACGGACTAGAGAAGGCATGAAGAAAGTAGATTATCGTGTTAGTTGTTCGGTAGCTGTCATATTAGCCGTGAAGACACTCTTTAACATTCATTACCATCGTGGGAATCCAGAATACATCTGAAGATCAGTCTGTTTGGACTCATGATCACGTGCAGTAGAAATTATGCCACTAGTCAATTAAATAGTCCCCGGCTTCTGCAAAAAGTTAGTAATTGTCGAGCTATTCCAAGTACTCCTATAACTTTCAGTGCAGTTACTTGTAAAGGTATAGTCAGTCTGCCTACACCATATTCTGTTAGATCTGACGATTTCAAAGTGTTTATTTAAAATATTCCTAATTTTAAACTGTTATCTGATTACGTGGAACGTATTGTAAGCGTATGGTGTAACTCAGGGGTCCCCAAAGTGGTCGGTATCGACCCCTGGGGGTCGATGAGAGTTCTCCGGGGGTCGATTAATACCCGGGGGTCGAAAGGGGGTCGATTGATAATAAAGAGGTTCAGTTAAATGGTCTACGAAAAAAAATGGGAATATTCCAACAAAAATTCAAAATAACTGACTACCCCCGTTATAATTTAAGTTTTACCGAAGCCTGCGTCGCTTTAGGTAGTCTATGTGTTAAGGAGAAAACATACTGGAGCGGAGTGCATAGCAACGACGAGAGCGAAGAACAAAGCAGCGAAAACAAATAAACCAATTGGATTGTTGCGGTGACTCATACTGGGGCGCAAAGCGATGAGGTAATAATGGAGCAAAGCTTAGCGTTCAAACTGTTTGATTTCGCCGCTTTATTCTTCACTCGCATTGCTGGTTTGCGAGTGGTTGTTCCTGTGAGAAACGAATGTAGACCAATTTACGAATTGTGTCTGTTCTAAAGTCCGTCTTTGGGGATAAGAAAGAAGTTCAGCATCACAATTATTTAATTTAGCTAAGCTACATGATGAACTCAACAAGTATTAAAACTTTATTTTTTATTTACTTCGGGTATTTAAGCATTTTATATTCGGGAGGACGCTGGTTCGAATCCCCGTCCAGGGATCCGGATTTTGGTTTTCCATGGTTTCCCAAAATCACTCAAGGTTAACGCTGGCATGCTTCCTCCAAAAAGCCATGGCCGAATTCCTTCCAGTTCCTTGTCCGCAGTTCCATCCCGCCTCTAATGACCGCGCTGTCGACGAGACGTAAAGCCACAGGAGGGGGGGGGGGGGGGGGGAGAGAACGCTGCTGGTTCATTATACACAAATTGCACTAGTAAGGTTTCCACGCTGTGTATTGTATATCTAAATGTAGATTTTGTCCTTTACATAGAAGATATCGTAACATACCGAAAACCATTAAATTTAGATACTTCTTTTTTTATCTTTTTCCTATCTAATTCTATTGAATAGGTTACTTTTAGATGTAATTATTATTCCTTAAAGTCTAGATATCTATTGTTAGCAAAAAGTAGCAACAATGCACTCTGAGAAAGAACAGGCAGTTCTTTATAGCTCGTGCGGTAATAAGTTACGTCTCTTACTGCTGCTGTTTTGTTGTGCTGCGATCTTATCATGTTGTTCATATTATAAATCTGAGTTTAATACCTACTATGTCGTCTACCAGTGCTAAGAAGAAATGCAGACAATATTCACACGAGTATTTGAAATATGGTTTTGTGCCATCTTCTGCTAATGAAACTATTCCTATGTGCTTGTTATGTGAGAAAAAAAAAAAAAAAACTTTCAGGAATGATGCTATGAAGCCGGCGAAAATTAAAGACCACTTGGAAAGGATCCATTCTGATAAGAAAAACAAATATATTGAGTATTTCAAAATGCTAAAAGAAAAATTGAGAGATCGGCCAAATTTAAGTACATATTTGAAGTCATCTGCTAGCGCTGATAGTGAAGGAGGACTGAGGACATCCTACAGCATCTCTCTTAACATAGCAAAGAAAGGCAAACCGTACACTATTGGTGAAGAGATTATAATACCAGCTATAAAAGATGTAATTGAAAATGTTATGAAGAAAGACTCTCAACTATTTTTGAAGTGCATACCATTGAGTGCAAATACTGTGCAGCGACGTATCGAGGAAATGGCCGATATGTGGAAAGATCTTTGACCTCTGAGCTCCAGCATTGTAAGTTTACTATTCAACTTGACGAATCAACTTTCGGAAGTTCAAATCTTCTCATGGCTTATGTTTGGTTCCATAGTCCATTCCTGAATGACACTGTTGATGAATTTCTGTTTGCTAAATATCTTCAAGATGATTCAAAAAGTGAGACAATTTTTTTATGTTTGCAAGATTATTTGAACAAGCACAACATTTCTTTCGGTAATATTACTGCAGTAGCTACTGACGGTGCACCTGTTATGGTAGGCCGTTATAGATGATTTTTCGTCTTTCTGAAGGAAAAGGTTCCTAATGTACGTACCGTTCACTGTGTCCTACACAGGCAGCATCTTGTAGCCAAAAAATTGAGTGGCGAGCTGCATGATACTCTAAAAGTGTGCATTACGTCAATTAATAAAATTAAAGCTCATCCTCTCAATTCCCGACTGTTTGCGAAGTTATGTGAAGAAAATGATGAACCTTTCAATCAATTACTTTTGCACACTGAGGTAAGGTGGTTGTCAGGAGGTGATAGTTTGCAGAGGCTTGTTGACTTGTACGACTCGTCTGCAGAGTTTCTTAAGAATGTGGATCCATTACTATTTGACGAGTTAAAACAGTGCAAAAACCATCTTGTTCTATTTGGCAGATCTTTATTCGAAATTTAACGAAGGACAGAAGCGTTTGCAAGGAAAAAATGTTACAATTGTTCAAGCTCGAACAATTATAATGGCCTTTCAACTAAAAATGGACCTGTTAAAATCTTCACTGGCACGTAAAGATTTTAAATATTTTTCAAACTTGCGACTAATAAAAGAAAATGAAGAGATACCCGACCGTGATTCGGAGATATATATTAAACATCTCGATAAATTAAGAGAAGACTTCAAAGCACGTTTCGAAGACTTGGAGAATATGCATGTTCCTGAATGGTTTGCTTCTCATTTGATGTTAAAATTGATAATGAAGGTAATGAACCTGGCTTAGAAGATGAACTGATTGAAATATGCGTAGATCTGGAAGCTAAGGCGTTGTTTAAAAATAAAAAGCTCAGCGAATTTTGGAGCAATAACAACATTGCTACAAAATACCCCAAGCTCAGAGCAGAAGCCGAACCTTTCTTACTTGCATTCCAAACTTCGTACATGGTTTAGCCAAGCGAACGCTATTTTGACAAACCAGAGAAACAGACTGAACTTGGAAAACCGTGGTGATTTGCGAGTAAAACTTACCAATTTTCAACCGAACCTCAGTAATCTTGATGCTGCCCTTCAGACCCATCCATCTCACTAATATCAGCTACTTTATTAAAAAGGTATGTTAACATATTTTTAATGTATTCAATAGTAGTCGTAATATGGCAGATGTTTTTTCATCGAATATAATTTATTTAAATTTTCAATTATTATTTTGTGTTTTACATTTGATGACACTTACGGCTATAGGCTAGTTTCTATCTATCTATAATTTTGTTATTATTTTTTACGATTATAGTAACAGTGTAAAATATCTCCTTTTTTTGTTAGTGTTGTTGGGTGGATTTTTTAAGGTGTGGGAACTATAAACACTTTCTTTGGGTTGTTATGTAAGTCTCCTTATCGCTTAGCATCAAAAATGATTTAAAATTTTCATCAGTGGCGGATCCAGAAATTTTTTGAGCAGGGGCAAAAACTGTAGGAATGCCGCCCCCTTGCAACATTATTTGGTGCTCCCATTTTTGCCGTCTGACCCCAAGTGTCGCCGCCTCGTTTGTCGGCCAAACACATTGTTGTCGCCACCCCGATTGTTGGCCAAACTCATTGTTGTCGCCGCCAGGCGCCCAGTGTACTAGTAGAGCTAAAAAAAGATTTCCGTGACTTAAATCGCCGCCCTTCAAACATGATTTTGCCGCCCCCTTGAAGTTGGCAACCCGGTGTACCCCCCCCCCCCCAGATCCAGCACTGGTTTTTTTTAAACGTTTAATCTGGGGGTCGATGAGAAGACAAATGTTCTATGAGGGGGTCGACGTGATAAAAAGTTTGGGGACCCCTGGTGTAACTTGTGTGTATGCAAGAGAGTTAATTCAATTGCGTTTATTTGATTATTTTTAGTAACATCTTGAAGTTAAGGTAATGCCACCACACGATCAGAAGAACATTGTCATTCCTTAGAGGAGTCTGAACATCAACACATTCAATAGCATTGATTATTATCTGCATAGAGCGAACTGGTAGGTCAGTGGTTAAGGCAATTTATTTCAAAAGTTCGGTTTCTGATCCCAATGGGACCAGGGATTTCGATGATTTGAGCTATGCCAGGACGTTCCATTATTTGGATTCCACAGGAAAGGAACTGGTTGTCCTGCCTCTGACACAATGGCTTAGTATGCCTCGATATGGAGTATCCATCCAACCTTTAGCTTTTTTGTTTGTTTGTTTTGCTGATGGTTTTACGTCTCGTCGACGTTGAGATCATTTGAGACAGGAAAGGAGCGAGGACCAAGAAAGAGAAGGAATTAGGCCATGGCCTTTAGAAGGAAGCATCCCAGCATTCGCCTGGATTGTTTTGGGGAAACCATGCAGAATACAAATCTGGCCAGGACGGTGATTCGAATCCATGTCCTCTCGAATGTATTAACAAATTTAACCGGTCAATAAGGATTGGTGGGTGCCCGGAAAGGTGTGATTACTCCATAACAGCTTTCTTGGGAAATTTTACTAAGATGTTTTTCCTTTTCTCCCTCAGCGATCAAAGCGTCTCTTAGTGTTATTGTCTTGTGTGGATGACTGTGATAGTGTTTACGTTCAATGCAATGTGTTGCTTGCGTATTGAATGAATGAGGACCCATTCAGACCTACCCTTCCGAAATATATCTAGGGGGCCACTAAGCTTAACGTTACCATCCGATGGACGAATTACCATTATCAGTATCGTATGCCTTCAATCCATAGGCACTGCTGAGAGATTTAGGATTTTACCCAGGACATTAGTGGACAATCTGGTGACTAGGAACTGTACATCTCCACCTCTTCTACCCACTGATCAAGTGCTAATGATGGACATTTAATTCCACCACCAAGACTAGAACCAGCAAACATAGTGTCAGTGTGGGATTTGGTCCAAACTACTGTAGCTACATAATTTATCCAGGATACTATAAGAATCCTATTTGCCTGACAGAACTGACAGGCTAGACGAGGGGTAGATTTGGGTTCGTTGTGGACTTTAACTGTGGCGGGGCTCTAGAGGAGAGTTTGAGTAACCTCGTGGCGTTCTTGCAGCTGCAGGAATTTCTTCTACCTTGATGGTCTTGATCGGAGCTCTTGCGTCTTGTGGGCTAATTGATAAGATGTATTTCGTCGGGAGTAATATGACACCAGCCGATTATTAGGTTCGACAACCAGGATAAGTGAAGACCAGCTGAGATTCTATCCTAATAAGAATGACAACAGACGTCTAACGTTTATGAGGTCCCATTTAATAGTCATTGAAAGCCGTGAACATATAGCAGATAATATTACTGCTCCCGACAGCGCCTATACAAGATGCTCAGAGTATCTGACTGAGTATTAACTCGCAGACTAATGGACTGTTGTATGATTGGATGGCAGGCTAAGTGACTGATGGTATGCCGCCCCCATGGTCTTGCAGGGTCTACATGGTGAACAGACTTGAGGGAAAAGAGTCGGTTTTACTGTTAGAAAACCATGCCAGCTATCTGCGAAAATGAGCCACAGTATATACTCGGCGATGACTGCCCTCATAGTCAGATCTTATAAGTCGTTGTTACCTCGGAGGTGAACTTTATCGCCATCAGAGAGTCAGTTCCAACCAGTAATATTGACGGAGTCAGCGTCTCACCATATTGGCATGCTCGCTACTGAAATGACTTCTAGTAAAATATTCTAATTCCCTTTTAATACAACTATATGTCCATTACGATATACTATAGTGAACTTAATTTAATTTAATTGCAATGGAGCACAGGCTCCGGTGGCAATTTCCCTACACACCCTTCTTCCCCCCATCCTGCAACCACCTACATTTGCCCTCTACAAATTTTATCAATTCTTTCAAAGTTTTCGGTAAATTATTCATCATTTCTCTTGGTAACTCATTCCAATCCCTGACACCTTTACCTAAAAAAGAGAATCTTCCCACACCCTTGTGCCTGAAATCGAGTGCCAGCTTGTGGTCATGGTCATCTTTTCCCTTCCATGCACTACTTTTCATACCTATTGTAATATCTTTCCATGCCTCATCGCCAGTATATACCCTGTACACTCCCATGACCCTCCTCATCCTTCTCCTGTCTTGCAATGAATCCCATGCCAGCTCCTTTATCATATCCGTCACTGATTGCATTCTGCGATAATTTCCAGAAACAAATCTAGCAGACCTTTTTTGCACCCTCTCCAACTCCTGTATTTGATACGTAAAATGAGGGTCCCATACTACACTACCATATTCGAGCAATGGTCTGACCAAAGTTTTGTAACCCAATTCCTTTACTTCTCCCGTACTTCCCTTCATCACTCTCTCCAACAAGTGCAGAACTTTGAAACATTTTCCTACCACCTGTCCAATGTGTCCTGCCCAGTTAAGCTTGTTAAATAAAGTAATGCCAAGATATTTACATTTTAAGTCTTCAGCAAGCAATTCTTTCCCCACCTTATATTCATAATTAACATTTTGTTTTTTATTTGTGTATCTAATAAGCTGACTCTTCTTTGCATTTATCTTCATTCTATGTTTACCAACCCAACTTTATCTGAAAACAAAATTTACAGAGTGATCTGCTGAAGATACTCCACCCAAAAATTAAGAAAATATATTGTATGGAAAAAGTATTTTTCCGCAAGCTTATGAAACAATGTTTTGAGTTTGGAGTATTACTATGAATGAAACCTCTGGAGGAACGGATGCAGTAGAAACACCGGGAGTCCATTGAGAAAGTGGGGAGCGTGATTCTGCAGGTCAGGGGTGTGCGTGCGATCAGACTGTGGCTGCTGGCTCAGCTATTAAATGTTATCTGCAGGGCACATTCTCAGATGGCAGACAATCAGCGGCCACCGCCCATCAGTTGGAGGATCTCCCGACAGCCGATGGAGACTTATACATGATTGAAACGTCATTGTGTAATCATTTAGCGTAGAAGCGAGCTAGCTTGCTAGTAAATGTCTTAAGATTGTATTAATAAATAAATACAGATAAGAAAATGAATATTTACTAGTTTATTTACTTTCCGAACGCGTTTCTCTTCTTAACTGAAGCATCTTCAGCGGTTTTTCTGTTGATTGTATGTATATGTTACAATATTGTTACGTTTTACATTTTGAATATTGAAGTTTTTATGCCAATCTACTCAAATTTTATGATAAGTTTCTCTATTAATCCACCTTTCTCAGCGGCAGTGATTTCTATTTGCTTTTTGGATTGCAGGTCATTTTCTGCTTGTTATTGCACAAGTAAACTACCACTATACGGCACTGTGTATTTTGTTGAATGAATGGCTGGTATGTTTTTTGTTTTTTTTTTTTTTTTTTACATTTCAAAAACGTGTCACACATGAAATAAACGGAAGACAAACAAGGAAAATAAAACAACATCACACAGAGTTACAAATGGCTGGTCTGTTTTGTTTACTTTTAACTGTGTAACGCTATGTGATGTTGTTTTGTTTTCCCTATTTGTCTTCCGTTTTTTTTTTTCTTTTTTTTTTTTTTTTTTTTTCGCGTGTGGTGCATTTTTCCAAGGGGAAAAAAAAAAAAAAAAAAAAAAAAAAAAAAAAAAAAAAAAACCCTACCAGCCAATCATAGAAATACCCAGTGGGGTTAGTGGTAGTTTACTTGTGCAATAACTAGCTGAAAATGACCTGCAATCCAAATACCAAACATAAAATCACTGCCGCTGAGAATTGTGGATGAATGTATCGTAAAATGTAAGTTGATTATAATTGGTATAAAAACTTCAATATTAAAAATGTAAAACATAACAATATTGTAACGTGTATACACAATCAACAGGAAAACCGCTGAAGATGCTTCAGTTAAGAAGCGAAACGCGTTCGGAAAGTAAATAAATGAACAAATATTCAATTGCTTAGGCGGTATTTATTAATTAATATTATCAGCAGCTGAGGAAAATGATCCACAACTTACAGATATGAATGTCCTAAGAATTTACTTTATTTACTGCAAGATTTCTAGATGACAGCTTGAAAAACAGGCTGTGGAATTCGGTACGAAAAGAAAAGTACAACTAGTTTAGCATCTAGTGACACATGAGTATCTACTGGAAACGTTTGCAGAAGCATAGTATAGCCAGAGGATTCCCACGTTAAGGGAAGATGAAACAAATTTTACTAGATATACGATGTGACAGTTATACAAGTATACAGGATAGTGGAGGATCGCTGATAACCAATCTTTGGAGTGATCACCAGCGAGGAAGAGAAACGCACCCTGTTTGCTATTATGAATATCTGGACTCACCACACAGACTATTTCCGTCTCCGCCGGTGGTAATAAAGTCTGTAGCTCATGATGCGGCCTCATTAAGCACACAGTAATACATGGCATAGCGTGATCCAGAGCACATCTAATGGTGGCAGACCGAGCGTGGTGGGTGAGCGGTTAAGATCTGGTCTCCCATTCGGGAGGACGGCGGTTCGAATCCCCGTCCGGGCATCCAGATTTGGGTTTTCCATAGTTTACCCAAATCAATCCAGACGAATGCCGGGATACTTCCTTCAAAATGTCATGGCCGAATTACTTCCCGTTCCTTGGCCCTAGTCCCATCTCGCCTCTAATTACCTTGACGTCGACTAGGAGTAAAGCCACAATAAAAAAGAAAGCGTCAGATGCCGGCTTCCCGACCCGATCATAGCGTTGACTCCTTACGTAAACGACCAATCACAGCACTTAGTGTGCGTAGTTGATAAATACCTGACCTTGCAGTTCAGTGACAAGCCTTGGGACTTACTATCGAGAGGCCCCTGCTCGAGCCCGATCACGGACGGAACTTTCTAGAGGACCTTAAATTTGTTACTGATGTTGATCTAAGATCAATACCATAACACCCTTCATATCATATTGGGTAATTATACAATAACTAGCTTTTAAACCCGGCACAAATGATGTGTTGAAAGCATTGTTTTGGCAATTCATTTTTTCTTGGTTGTTTAACCAAATACAATTTTCGTTAAATAACGCTTATAACATTTCGATTGATGTAATTTTGGAGACATTTCTTAGATTACTGTAACAGAGTTTTCTCTGGACAGAGAGTGTAAGAAAATATACACATCAAACAAAAAGCTACTAATAATTAATATGGTGATTTAAACAAAATACACATTTTTTTTCAATGTTCTGGAAATTAATTTCTTAAAACTGAATGGAATTGTTATTAAATAATTTCTTGGCACTTTCTTAAAACTGAATGGAATTGTTATTAAATAACACTCATAACCTCAATTTTATTAGCATCTCTGGCCGTTGTTAGTATGGCACATGACGTCACAGCGTGATATACAGAGCGACCAAACTGGCCTTTTGTCAGTATTAATATTTTCAACCAAACTACTTAGAGAGCCATTCAACAAAACAATGTGAGGAAGATGTTCTGAAGTTACATTTGTTTGGCGAGAAATGGCGCTAGGTGCATCCTCCATCGTACAAACAAAGTTTGTTGTTAGTTCGCGTCGATATGGCAGTCGCATACCAGAAGGCCTTCTGTGTTAGTGAATTTGTTAAAAGTGAAATGGTTAAGATTCTTCAACCAGCAATTGTTTCTTCAGTTTTGTGTTTTATCCAAAGATACACGTTTAGGGCATCAAGAACCCAGTTTAATGGAAATTCTTACTTGGACTTCTAAATGAGTTGGTCTTTCCTCAGACAGAAAAAGTTGCGCACCTACTTTTGTAACAAGATGGAACGCCAGTCCGCTGACGCTGATCTGTCGCAGACACTTGAACGAAAATTTACAACGATGAATTGGTCGCAGAACAGAACTCGTCGATATTTGTCCGCAAAAATCTCCTTTTTCCCATGGAGACATTTTTTTCGTCTCTGCAGGCTAGTATTGACGAACTGAAATGAGAGTAATTGCAATTATCAAAACCATAATATGATAAAAACTGCAAAGGGAATGGGGTTAGTTCGAACACCGAGGATATATCGTTCGGTATTCTTGTGGCGGATACATATGAATTTTCTTGTATTTTTATTAATTCCGTCAACGAGTGAGAGTATATCGTAGATGACGGTTCTTTTAAATGCACTGCACAGTTGTACGGTAGACTACCATGCAAAGTGTTTACTATTTTTGTCCCGATCAAGGTCTCCCACCAATGTTCGAAAATTTGTATACGTGGCGGCCTGCTTGGAAACAAAGGGAATTGGAGCGAGAGGTATTTTTGCGGCCGCCTCCATCAGCATAAGTGAGCGGAGGGGAGGGCGAACAAACAGGGGCACACAAACGAGTTTTTAAACACCCCTCCGCGACCTCCGCTGTCTGTGCAGAAATTTCGGCGTTGATGGATGCGGCAGATAATGACGGAGGAAGGAAGACCTGGCGCCAAGCAGGTAGCGGGCCTTCCCTGCTACCTGCGGCCTGCAGGTATGGTACCACCTGCCGTGAACCCTGGACCACTCATAAGTAACAAACACTTACGTATTGGGGATGTTTACAATGCGAAGAAGGTCATGTTTCAAAAATTATACACGTAAAATGTTTTTCAGAGCTGAAGAAAACACCCACTGGAAGGAATGATTGAGATCTGACAGTACTCAATCAAATATCTGTGATCCGTACAATTTTCTTTATCGTATGATGAATGTACAAATTTTTACAAGATATATACAAATGTGCACATCACAAGCTCGTATAATCTTATATTTCTAGATCTAGAGCTTTGTTCAATTCAATTGCTTTTGATCGATGCATAGCGAAAGTCAATTTTTGTTCCTACATTTTCTCGAAGAGGACTGTCAGAAACGACATGGTGGACTGTCTGTAAGGTAGTATTGTAGTAAGTAACCGCATCTGCCTTGTCCTGCTCGAATACAGTTGATTATTCTCCATTGCCATCTTTTTTTTTTTTTTTTTTTGCTGTCATCAGTCTTTCGACTGGTTTGATGCAATCCTCCATCCCTTCCTATCCTGTGCTAACCTCTTCATTTCTACATACCCAAGTCCTCAATTATCTGCTTCATATATTCTAATCTCTGTCTTCCTCTACAGTTCTCACCTTCCACTGTTCCCTCCAATAACAAATTAACCAATCCAGCATGTCTCAAAATATGACTTACCAGCCTGTCTCTTCTTTCTGTAAGCTTCTTTCTGCCATCTGGAGAGATCGAATCCTTGTAACCGTATGAAGGTTTTTCAATTGGATGTTTATTGACTACCAATTAATATTCCTACTGAGTGATTCACAGCTTGTTGAGGTTGAAAGAGAAGCCAACAATGTTGATTGTTGTGCGCCTCGTCGGTTTCCTTGATTTCAAGCATTGCTTGTGTAATATCTCGATGTAGAGGTAGTTCATCTACATCTACATATATACTCTGCAATTCACAAAATTGTGGGTGGCAGAGGGTGCTCAGCACCAAAGCTAATCTCTTTGTTGTGCATTCCAATCCCTAATGATACGAGGGAAAAAAGAATTCATATAAGAATCATTGCGGCACTTTATTTCTCTAATCCTATCTTTCCTGTCATTCCGGCTCAAATAGGTTGGTGGACGAAGTATTTCACTACACTCGTGAGTGAAAGTGGGAGTAGACATGTTTACCAATAAGTTTAAACGAAACGTGCGTCGTCTATCTACCAGAAACTTCCAGCTTAGTCTACTAATCAGTTCTGTGACGCTTTCATAAGGACTGTAGCAAGCGGTCACGAATCGAGCGGCTCTTCTCTGTACTTTCTCTATAATTTCGATCAACCCCTTACGAAACGGATCCCAAATGGCACAACAATAGTCCAAATGTGCACGCACAACAGATTTGTACGCTATCTCCTTTGTTTGTTCATTACAATTTTTCAAGTTGGGGGTTCTTCAGGAGGTTTTTCAAGACCTTTAGGAGAGCCACTAAACTCCTTTGTGGTAACCATGGAAAATCCAAATCTGGATTCTCTGACGCGGATTCGAACCCGCGTCCTCCCGAATGCGAGACCAGAGCGTTACCGTTCACCCATCACGCTCAATATAATGACACTAAATATATCGCTTTTCCAGGCGATGGCTACATGTGGATTTAAGTCCATCAGGTCTGATAGCGATGCGGTCTAGATTATTTCAGCTGACTTCAAATGTAACCATCATATTTAATGCCAGTCAACAATCGTTCTTCTGAAATTAGGAGGTTTCTACTTCTTGACAAGAAACGTAAAAATATTCATTTTGTGGCTGTGCATCAGCTAACATCAGAAAGAAGTTTTCAGTTGAATTTACAACTGTCTCTATAACCATTTACTGTATTCTACTGTTGTACACTAGAGAATACATAGATAAAATACAGTAAATAACTCAAATGAAGTTGCCGGGAGTCGATTAAATCTTTCAGTCGCCCACGCGACATGTTTGTATTATTGTCATAATGAATGAAAAAATATATATATCTTGAAAAACCTCTGAACATTTCCAGCTTCTCTTTTTTATGTTCGTGTACACTATAAATTCTGAAAGAAAGTGTGATAACAACTATTGCCAATGATGAATTTGAAGAGAGAAGAAATATTTTGAAAACTATCAGAAATAGGAAGAAATGGTTATAACGTTTGATAATCTATGGAGATATTAATGTGGATATTTTGGAAGGTAGTGTAAGTGGAAAAAGAGAGAAAGGACGTCGAAGATTCCAGATAGTAGATGACATTAAATCCGGCAACAGCTGCTTCAGAAGGAAGAGAATCGTATGTAACAGGCAATAGTGAAGAAGAACGGAAAAGTACCTAAGTCTTTCACCAACGCAGCTCCCTATACCGTTAGCTAAAAACCACTGACATACTGATTATGAGGTGCCCACGAAACCAGGTTTTTGGATCAGCATTCTGGTAACTAGTTTTCCAAAAATATATACTACCAAAAAAATATATTCTTAACAAAGTCTAAGTTATAAATGGCACATAAATCTCAGATCGTTAGGTTCTAGGTGAAATAATAATTAGGTGGAATATTTTGGTTATCCTTCCATTTCTTCAGCTTTAATATGACCTGTCCCCTGCAGGTCACTATGGTATTTGGTGTTGTAATTCACTGGTTTAAACTGCACGTTTAAGCGGAATGCATCTGCTTCCCGTGGTTATCTCGGTCTCGTATTTCGTGCTGCTAATCCTGGGCTCCCCTATCACTTTGCGCCAAGTCCTCCATCTCGTCCTTCTTGTCTCCCCAACTCAGTTAATCAGGCGCCCTCTATCCTCCCCTACTGTCCTCTTTCGCAGCTTCTTTTCTGTTAAGCTCCTCAAGTTCCCATTTCCCCTAGTTACTCCTCCTATCTATACTGATTTCATGTTACCGGAGTCCAGACCGTGGACTCTATTTCCCTGCTCTATCGTGCCGAAGGGCTCTTTTTCTTCCCGAGTCCCTCTGGTTAGGGAAGAACTCCAATTTTTCGAGGACAAATAATCTGTTTAGTGCGATTAACATAAAAATCAGTTGCTTACTCTTCCTTCTCCCACCGTTCCTTTTGTCAATAATGTCGCAGTGCAAGTGGACTAGAAAAAAAAAGAGAAGAAAATGAAGTTAATAATGCTTTATTTATCTAATTCTGTCTTTAAAAAAACTCTAAAAATTTGACATTTTTTAACCTTAGCTCTTAGTGAAATGAATTAATTGCAGTCGACCAGCCAATTTGGGTAGTAAATAATAATTCCGTGAGGTTTCTATTGGCTACGCATTCCATCCCTGTCGTAGCCGCCTTAACCTAACCCGGCAATCCTACCGGTTACAGGGGATCAACTGTTTGACGTGGAATCCGAACCACGTAATGGGGACCTTTCGATCTACAGTCAGGCGGCTTAACCACTGTGCCACCACACTGTGATTCCTGTGGCGCGAGCTGATCCGTACAATTCGGCTGCGTGGCCCGGCCTACAAAACCACGGGACGTGGGAAGCCAGCATCAGACTGCAGTGGGCACGAGAACGCCGTCACTGGCGTGTGGGGGGGGGGGGGGGGGCACAATATAGTGAACCGCACCAAATTGGCCTACAATGATGGCCGCGTACGTTTTAAGACTCTACCATGGTGAACGCAGTAACGCTGACTGTGTTGCTGAGTAGTATAGCGGACAAAGCACATCAAGGAATATATGTACTGAGAAGTCATTGTAAGAATACTGAGCTTTTTAAGGAGTTGTCTGCAAGAACTTCTTTATTTTACCCTACACAGCATCCTAATAGCTCTTTTCTAAGCTATGAAAACTTTTTTACTTTGTGAAGAGTTTTTCCCAAAAATTATGCTTTATGAAATGACCGAATGAGCACTACCTCTGTTTCGTTGATTCTAGATTTGCTATTAGAGAAAGCGTAATTATAGCAGTACTTAAAAACACGTTTTCAAGGCTTTCCATTTACGTTTCATTCTGCACCTACGGTGAGCTGTACGGTTAAAGGAGAAGAGATACGTCAAGGTAGAAGGAGCCAACTGACCGGAAGTGGTCGGGGGCTGTAAAGCTGTATCCGGCGCCGCTGCAGGCAGTAAAGACAGGAGGTGGTCTGTCAGTGGGTCGTCAACCCGCGGCTGGATGTGTTTCTTATCGGCAGCAGTGTCTCGCCAGCAGTCGTCAACCTCAGCGCTTCAAAACAATAACGTACTCACTTATCAACACTGTGCTCCGTTTCTGTGTTTATCAACTCAGATAATTACCAACACAAAGAAGTAATACGCAACCCAGCTGACGTCATGAGCCTACCAGACAGCTTATGAAGAATCACATAAATTAGCAGCATCCCCACACCAAATGCGATAACAGAGTGTTTTAGTACGAGAAAGGCCCATTCTCACCACTCAATACATGCAAGCTGAATGCTCAATTTAGTTTTAATAACTTATGACCACTGATGTGGAGAGGTATTGTTATTGATTGCAGAAATGAAAGTCGCTATTGCGGACGAAATGTTATTTCATTTACTTAACACCGTTCCTTACAATTGACATTTTAAATACTCGTGCTCCTAATACATTTCACAACATATTATGGCGTCTATGCAATGAAGCACTAACTCGCGCCATACGATACTGAAAGCATTGACGCGGATGCTGCACGTTTAGCTGTTACGAGCCAAGCCAAAGATCCTACAATTCTAGTTATCGATAACGATATACGCTACCCATAGATTACACAAACTATTGCTTATATTACATTAATAATACTGCTATAATATTCCATCAAATATCACATAATGCTTAACCAAATGCAGTAAACAAGTATTTCTTCCACCCGGGATCGCTCGCGCGTGAGAAAAAAATATGACATTAACGATTTTACTGAAACATTACAATATATTTCAAAGATATTGAAGTGTTGATCTAGCAATGCTTTCTTTGATATCTCTACCTTCATTCCACGTGTCTTTCGTCGCTCCAATTACAAGTAAAGCCTGCAGGTAGCGGATTTGTTTGAAACGGTGTGCATTGTTAGATTATTTCTCAGCCGAGAGCTCTCGCGTAAAAATACCTTGTGCGTTCGTGAAACACCATCTTGCTTCTCTTTTAGTCTGTTTCTATGTGCTAGTGACGTGCGATTAGGTTAATTTCTTCTACTGGACGTATTCTGCACGTATTACGTTGTTTATATATATAGATAAAAGTAAGTATAGTTATTGGGTTTTATATATTAATGAAGACGTTGTGTACACCAAGTACATGACATACTATGTCAAATGTGAAAATATATAAAATTTTACAGGAAAACGTCATGTCAAACAAAAAGGTATTGATGTGGCTAGAGGAACCACTGAACGAATATATCCACATAGAGGGCTTGTCTTCAGATACTGATGCACAGTCTGAACATGAAGAGATTGACACAGCAACAGAACAGTCTGGCAGCGATTCGGAAACTGCGTCTGCTGTAGCCCTGACTTCTGCAAATCGTGATATGTATCTATGTAGAGATTGGAAAACAAAAAGGTTCAAGCACAAAGCCCCTCCATCAAAAACAGCTCGTCAAAATATTGTGATACAGCTTCCAGGTGTAAAAGGGGAAGCAAAAAATTCGAATTTAAAACTAAAGCAAGAAATATGTTTCATTTAATGTTTATATGTTGTTATAACGTGTTGGTAATAATAAAGAAGTAATTTACATCCTAATTGTATCTCTGTATAGAACCTACAGCCATAAACGTAAAAAAATATCTTTGTTAGAAAAAATCTAACACGGGAGTTATCGCGCGACAATAGGCGAGAGTGATCCCGGGTTAATACTTTGAGGAAGGAAGGAAGAAGTTTATACCATATTACTCTCTCATCCATGTCAGGATTTTGATTGCGTTCGTGGCAGAATATTGGTAGTGCATTGGATAACGATAAATAATGTAATTAACAGCCTCTCAGTCAGACTATTATCACCGACCTCGCAAATTTAATGTTAATTACATTACTGCAAGAAAATCCAACTTGCCTTTTAGTTAGTTACAGTTTTCAACTTCATATTTCGGGTTATACAATTACTTTGGTTTTGTCAACTTATAAAAAAATAATTACAATTTTTTTGTTTGTTCTGGATTGTGCTTATGTGATATAATGCATTTGTGACTAACTGTGAAATTCGTCTTAATTAATGCTGCACTTCTAATTAAGACTAAGTCATTTGTTTACTCTTACTGTGTGTGAGCGTGTGTAAAATTTGAGAAGTCTCACTTGTTAAATATTATTATTATTTAAAAAAAACGATGATAGCTGTTGTATTTGGTAAAATATTTGTGGTTTCATCCAATTATCAGATATTATCGATATGTCTACAAAGGTTTAATATACTGGTCTATACCAGGCTGATGAAAAAACAAGTTACTGATTTTTTGACAGCATGTGGAAGAGGAAAACAAACTCATGATCAATTTTTCTAATGAAAAAGAAATATCACTGAAATTGTCTTCATCAATAAATGTCGAAAATTTTTTTCCAATTGAAAAGAAATATCACTGACATTGTGTTTATCGGAAGTAGTAAAAGATTCGTTTATTAGGTTAATATGACCGTTAATTGTTGACCAATTTATTTTCCGATGAATAATAACGTTAAACATTGCAAAGTTTATCAGAATTTATAATGATATTTTCCAAACACTTTTGCTTCTATTTAGAAAAAAGTGAAATAGTGCCTACGCATGATATTTTGAGGTAAAAAGCTAAAAAGAAGTCTTTGTAGCACAGCAGAAAAACAATTACTGGAATATTTTGCTCGTACTGTTCTGTCGCGTCTGACGGGAGCTTATGCCTGACATGCGTGACGTCACAAACTGCGAGGCCAGGCCTTTTCCTCTAGGTGGTGTTGCTATAGCCGACTATGAGTCGGGAGGCAGTGAGCGACTGAGGCCGTCCACTATAGCCGACTTTGGGTCTGGTGAATATGATTGTTGCAGCAGTTCTCTACAGCATCTCTCGCCGCTACCAGGTATGCAAGTGATTTTGTGCAAATAGTATAAGAGAGCTTCAAAATTTTCTGAAATGGATGCAGAGACCACGTACTTTTTGGGAGTCCCTGCCTGACGACGCATCGTAGAAATCGTTCGTGTTGAGTTAATTCAACGTCAGCAAAACGGAATTCATTAGGAAAATTCTACCACCTACTTGGTAATTTGGAGAAGGATTTACAGAAATTCAGATTGATCCAGGAGACATTTCAGTATATTTTAAATGCTATAAAGCTTTCAGTTACCAAAGAGCCTAATTTCAAAGAGACAAAAATTCTTCCGGAACGTTTGTGACTCTAAGGGGAGTGATGGTGAATATTAATTTCATATAATCTGTTTTCTACTAAACCGAAAACATAATAGGTATGCGATTTGAAAAACCGAAATATTTCAGAACATTTACAAAATACAAGGCAAGGAGAAATTATAAAATTCAAAGTAAGTTAAAAAACCGCATCAAAGTAAAAAAAAAAAATTACCGTAAACTAATTCTGAGCTGTTTACAAATTAGATATAGAATTCAAAATCTAAATATTACTATCTCCTTGAGCGGAACTGCTAATAATTATAGCTTTGCTCTCTCGATTTCGAGAAACTGTTTGTGAGAATTGCTATGATCCATTTTTCCGCAGTCTTGGTAGTGATGGTAGTAGGGGATCCAGTTGTTGGTGGTTGAAGGGATGGGTTGGTGCGTTCCGGATTTACTACACTTGTTCTCAGAGTTTCAAAGTAAGTGAATTGACGCCATGTCCCAAATTACATTCGGTATCTTGCCAATTATCTTGTCCGGAAGTCCCATGTTGTGTAGAGTTTACGTTTCCTTTCAGTTTCCTCGATTGAGTAATGTACCTAGTATTTGAGTTATTAATATATTTTCTAAAGAATACAAACATTCCTTCAAGAAATAAAAATTTTGTAGATATTTTATGAACAAGTGTACTTTATGTAATAATGTAGGTAATAGGTATACTGTATTTTGTTTAATTTAAATGTAAATGTAGGTTAATGGTAAATATTACAGTTTTAAAAATTTATTAAAGTGCAGAAAGGGCTGAGGATATTGAGAAGTTACTTAATGGCATGAACAAAATACTGGATGAAGATTTTGGACTGAATATAAATAAAAGCAAGACTAAAGTGATAAAATGTAGCAGAACTGATACCAATACTAGTAGATTAAATATAAAAGTAGGATTGGATGTAATAGGAGAAGTAAGTGAGTTCTGTTACTTGGGAAGCAAAATTACAACCGATGGCCGAAGCAGGAATGATGTTAAAAGCAGAATAGCACTAGCACAAAGAGCCTTCATGAAAAAAAGAAACCTTTTAGTTTCAAATATTGATCTAGGAATTAGAAAGAACTTTTTAAAACTCTGTGTGTGGAGCACAGCACTTTACGGTAGCCAAACATGGACTTAAGGAATACCGGAAAGAAAGAAAATTGAAGCATTTGAATTGTGGTGCTACAGATGAATGCTGATAATTAAGTGGACTGATATAGTAAGAAATGAACGAGTTTTGGAAATGATGGGTGAGGAAAGAAGTTTATGGAAGAAGCTTACAGAAAGGAGAGACAGGCTTGTAGGTCATATTTTGAGACATGCTGGACTATTTAGTGGAGGAAACAGTCGAAGGTAAGAACTGTAGAGGAAGACAGAGATTTGAATATATGAAGCAGATAATTGAGGACGTGGGTTGTAGGGGGTATATAGAAATGAAGAGGTTAGCACAGGATAGGAAGGGATGGAGGATTGCATCAAACCAGTCGAAAGACTGACGACAACAAAAAAAGAGCATGTATACAGGGTACAAATTTTAAAGTAGATAAGATAATATATTTGTCAAGATTATCTACCATCTTTACTACCCATTTTTTCTGCAACTTTTTCTCACAGTTTCCGTTGAATACCACGTGAGTAGTGTCACATTTCTCTCATATGCCATAACGGTGTTTTATCGTTTAGGGCACTGATTAATTTCTCACTACCCATATTGATGGGTAAAACGAACAAAAACGGCGGTATACACCAAAAGGAAAGAGGGGCATAGAATACGTAGCGGCGACTACAAGCGATTAATGCCGTTCCGGTAGGATCAGTCGCTCGTCGCCTGTAATCGGCTACAATCGGTATCTCAAGATCGCTTGCAGTGGACGCCGTTCAGTAAAGTTCCTTGTGTTGGGATCATTCGCACCAATACGCGCGACTGTGTGAGACCTGTTAGTCGCTCAAATACGCTTGCAGTGGACGACCGGCCTGAACCGCCAGGTGAGGGTGAACAGAGTATTGTTAAAAAAAATTCCGATATTGGCTGTACGTTTTATGGAAGTGACCGAGCGTGGTAGGTGAGTGTTAACGTTCTGGCCTCGCATTCGGGACAACGCTGGTCCAAATCCTCGCCCGGACATCCATATTCTGGTTTTCCATGGTTTCCAGAAATCACTCCAGACGAATGCCGGGATGTTTACTTCAAAAGGCCGTGGTCTAACTCGTTCACGTTTCTTGCCCCCTTCCTCTCCCTCCCCAACACTACTATCTGCAATGTGCTCGTTGTTGACGAGCCATAATGATCAAATAAATAAATAAAAATTAAGGCATGTAATTATTTATGAATATGCCATATGAGAGTGATAGGTAAATGAGTGGCGTGACAAGGAAAATGAACTCCCTATTATTATAATTATTATTAAATAAATTGAATAGAATAATAAACAAATATTAATAAATAATTAATAGAAGTCTTGAAGGAAACAGCTGAGAAAGCAGGACTACAAATATCGTTTGAGAAAACGGAATACTGAACATAGACGCAAAACACCAGACATGGACAATGAAAACTAAGTATTGTGATATTGAAAAAACACAGAGGTCTAAATATCTTGGTGAAATTTTTACCCCCAATATTAATGAAAAGGCTGCAGTCGAAGATAGGGCGATAATGGTGGAAACAGCTTTCAGGATTTATCAGAAGACATACAAATCAAAATTACTCTCCCATCAGGCTAATTACAAGCACTTTAGTACGGTAGTGAAGCCAGAATGTTTATATGCAGAAGAAACACTAGCCAGAAAGGGATTGACGGAAATAGAAAAGAAAGATAGTTTCTAAGGAAAATCTTTGGACCAAAAAAGGGACAGGAAGCGAATTTAATTTCCGTTTGAGATCGAACCAAGAATTATACGACATGTTTGAAAAGGTATCAATCACAATTAAGAAAAGGAGATTAGCTTTCTGTTGACATATCAAGAGAATGGAACCAGAAATAATGGCAAAGAAAATACTAAACTTTTAAGAGAACAGGGAGACTCAATTTTCCATGGGTGAAGGAGGTCCATCAGGATCTGAAAAGATGTCGGATCAGTATGGACGACATCCAAGACAGGGAATTATTCAGAGGAAAAATTGCGGAGGTAAAGGATCTGACTGAAGGAAAACCAATCAGGAAAAGGAGGACATTTTCAGAGGAAGAAAAAACAAGAGTGAGCGAGAGAATGAAAGAGTACTGGCGACGGAGGAAGGAAACTCAGAAGAGGAAATGAAGTTGCGTAGTCATAGTCCATAGATGGCTGAAACGAAAGGAATAAATAAATAAATAAATTGCGATGGAGTGCATGTTCCGGTAGCAATTCACTTAGTCATTTAATTACCCCTTTTACCTTGAGAACACTTCTTAAAACTCTTTAGTCCTTTGTTCAATATTGCATAAAATTACAATACTCTGCAAATAACCTATATTTTGTTACTGGTGTTGGATGTGGACGTTGTATACATTTAATTCGGAACTGAGAAGAAAAGAATTCCTGCAGGATTTAAATATTTTGTGCAGGAAGACAATGTCACCAAAAAACATTCATGAGGGTATCCAGGCAACATTAATACGAATCACGAAAAAGGCAGAACTACTTACATGCAAATGAAGTAATAATATGCGAAATATCGTGATCACGAAAGAAATGTAAATAAAAATCAAATTCTGATATCCTCGTACCTCATGCTGTCAGCGGAATATTAGTCATGATTCTATTCCAGGCTCCAAAATTCCTGATATATCTGAAAGTACATTCATTCGATGAAGTAACGACAGTAGGAACGTGGCACTGATGAAAGCAAAGTAAATCAAAAGTAAATTATTACACCCTTACGCATTAAGTATTCGACAGAATGACAATTATTATTAAGATCTATTGAGCACTAAAACCTATCAAGAACCTCCCTAATTAATCTATAGCTGTTTGAAACTCACATTTCTATCAATATGTAAGAATAAATTCATTGCATTGTGATCTATATCAAAACTGCAAGATGTCGGGTGGTGCTTATGTCACTGCATGATGAAGAAGTTACACAGAAATGATTAGAGTAGATTAGATATGTAATTAGATGCACGTGAAAACAGTATCGCTAATATGGACCAGTACGCACAATGATTAATACATGCAGGTTCGCTGGAGTTGGTAAGCAGAGAATTACCCATGACTGTTCTACCTACAGAAGACTGTCGAAGATGTACCTGGATTCATGACTCTAAGAGGCCCTATCATTACATGACAGAATTGGCTTATGATGACAATTATTGATTACAGGTTAATTACTTAACACCCCATAAATATAATCAGTTTATAGAACTAAGTACAAATACGTAATATCCCATGTCCGTTTAATATATTTGAAAGCATTTCTTTCCTCAAACATACACAATGCAATCAAAAGTATCCTGACACCTATCCGAAACTGCAGTTTCAAGTTGCCTATTATTGGAAATTAATGTGGGGTGGGTTCTCCGTTTGCTTTTATGACGGCTTTCACTCTGCTGCGGAGACTTTCAGTGAGGTGTCTGAATGACTGAAGGAACGGCAGCTCATTCTTTCTCAATAGCTGAAACCAGTGGAGGTAATTGTGTTGGACCCTGGTATCTAGAGGGAAGTTCCAACTCATCTCAAAGATGTTACTCAGGGTTCAGATCTGGACTTTGAGCAAACCAGTCCCTTTCTGCAGTGTTACTGCCCTCAAACCATTGCATCATAGATGTAGCTTTATGACAGGGTGTATTGTCATGATGATACAAACAATCATCATCTCCGAACTACTTCTATACCGTTCGCAGTACACAACGGCTGAAATGTTTTCATATGCTACAGCAGTTAGAATTTTCTCAAGCGAATTAAGGGGACTAATACCTAGCCACGAAAAACATCCCCATATCCTAAGACAATTTCCTCCGTAAATTGCTGTTGGCACTATACACCATAGCAGATAACGTTCTTCAGGTGTTCGTCAAACACTAAACCTTCCATTGGATTGCCACAGTGCGAATCAATCTTTTCTAGTCATCCACCACCTCAAGCATCGGTTAACATTGATTACAGAAAGCAGTTAAACAAAAACTATCAACGCACATTCTTTGCGCTGGCTTGACTACAGATTATACTTTGATATTTTGGAAGTCCGAGTGATTACTTTCACTGGTTTCTTGCGGCTCTTTTTACAACCACCCTCCGCAATACTTGACGTTCCCTGTCAGTGAATAAATAAGGTTTGCCTGGTTTCGTGTAGTTTTGGTGGTTCCTTCACGTTTCCACTTCACAATCACGTCACCAACAGTTGACTTGGGTGCCTTTAGAAGTTTTAAAATGTCCCTAATGGATGTTTTTTACTCACGTTACATTCAGTGACTAGTACACGTTCAAGTCACTGAGCTCTTCTTCCCGACCCATTCTGCTGTTGCTATTTCTCTAGTGACAACACAATACTGCCCGCCCTATTATACTGGTAGGTCCACCTATCTTGATATCTAGAGTTTTTTTTTTTTTTTTTTTTAAAATGGCATTCGGCTACTGGGCCATACAGCCAGCTCAATGTGAATTGTTGCTATCAAGTATTGACACAAGGACACTACAACACGGAGAAGACATTCGCAGACACAACACTAAACACCCATGCCCTCGGCCGGACTCGAACCGGCGACCTTCGGTACGCGGAGCTAGCACTCTAGCCCCTAAGCTACCGAGGCCGGCCACCTATCGTGATATCTATAGTTAGATTCCACGTTACATAGTGCTGTGCGGATAGTTTTGATTAAATATTGTATACATTATTTTCCAGTTACCAAATTCAAAGATTTTTTCCGCAGATTGATACGGGTTCTGATTCAAAAACTCTTTCATTCTGGTCATCAATATACACAAGAGAGCATTATTTTGAAAGGTCTCTGACAGTTATTTCATGTTTAGAGAAGGAGTGGTCTTATGGCTTTATGTTTTGTGGCGGTTCCTGAGGGGACCTTAGCGTCAGCTTGTCACCGCGGAGCCAAGTTATTGCCGCCACAGGGCGCATTAATATGTGGCTCGCGACCCGTGCAGCCCGGGAATCGCGAAAACTGGAGGCAACGTCTGGCGAAGCAGGCAGGCGAGTAATGAGTGGCCGTATTTCTGGACGCCATCAGCATTCCGAGCGCCGCTCCGACAGAAATAAGAGAGAGAGAGGGAGAGGCTGGCGAGAAAAAAAACAGCCACAGCGAGGCCGATGAAGAAGCGGCAAACTTAATGAAAGAGGGCTTTCCTCCCAGGAGCCGGCGGTGTTTTGGTTTTCATCTCGACTGCGGAGGAGAGCGCCAACTCATCTGCAGGAAACAGAGATGTGCCGCGAAAATTAAATCGGCCTGCCCGCCCGGAATTAGCCGGGGCTGTGGGTAGCTCGCTAGATAGCACTGTGCGCTCTGTATCTCTGGTCAGCGACTCTCAGCCGTGGGCTGCCCATGGAGGAAGGAATATATGGAGGTGACGCAAGGGACCTTTACCACGCACTGAAGTGACGCCGGGTGGAGAGAGGTGGGGGGGGGGGGGACGCCATATTACCCTACCCAAGAATCACCGGGAACATGCCCAAATATTTCCAGGGAACTCTACTATAACCGTGGAGCCACAATTTGATGATGGATTATTATTTAAGTCGACGAAACAAATAAAAAATGAAGAATAATCTTTTTTGATATCTCGCTTAATTCTCGAGATATACTTTCTCAAAGGTGAGGTGTTCTTGGTTAAAATTCAGAAAACAAAATCTACCAAAATCAAATTTGATGATTGATTCTTACGTAACACAACGAGAAGAAAAGATAACGAATAATACAAATTTTCGGTACTTCGCTCAGTTATCGCGATATACCGTCTCAAAGGTGAGGTGTTTTTGAATGAAATGCAGAAGAAAAATTTCGCAAAAGTCAAATTTAATGATGGATTCTAATGTAACATGACGAAAAAAAAAAATCGAAAATAAAGAGTAAACATTTTTCAATATCCCGCTTAGTGTTTGGGATAAAGTGTCTCCAAATTGTGGACGTGAGGTGGAGATGCGGCCTGGACCAAAAAATAATTCCGTCCTAACCACAATGAATTACATTGGCTATACAGAAGTGGTTCTTTTTATGTTAAGGAACTGTTTGTTTTTAGTTCTCAAATTATGATTTATGTTCAAAAAGATTATATTTCCACATTCCATTTCAGTAATTTTACTCCTGTTAGAATCTATGATGAGAAATATTTCAAAATCAAGAAGAAAAAATGTCTAGACATACTTACAAACTGAAATAAGTCTGATTAGTCAATGGTTAGAACTCTGTTACATATATATATCTTACTACCATAATTCAAAAGTTGGACCCTGAAGTGGGAATAGTTTACATGACGATACACACGTCACTAACATGGTTCTCATGAAATTACTAACAATAATAAACATATTCCTGGTCCTTTATGCTATGAGAAAAACATTCTGGTACAAACTGCATTTAAACCTAACCACAATATATATTATATTCTGCTACAAAAAGAAACTTTGTAGACACACTCATAACTTTGCATCGCGAACTACATTTCGTATAACGACATTGTTTCCTTCATCACGATTCCTATTTCGCAAAGCACAATTTAACACTATTAATTTCATCCCACACTTTCTGTAGAAACTGCAAACGTAACGAAAGCATGCACAACTCAATCACGATGTAAACATGACCCACTTAAATCAGACTTTACAACACTCGTACAAAGTAATGGTAGTCTATGATGTGCAAAATAGTAAGGTATGCCGATTGGCTGCACTACACCAACAAATATTTGAAAACAAAGTCACCCATTTGAGAGTTATGAATAAATCTTTAATGGTAGTAGCTGGTCTGACCGAAAACTATTGAACATTTCACTAACAATAATTACAATGCAACTTACAAATGAAATGATATTCCAGGTTTTTTCCTATCTGTCCTATTTTTGCACCCGTATGCAACACAAGCTGGCATTATAAAAAACTTAGAACTATTACAAAACCAAATTTTTACTATATGGAGCACAGTGTGAAAATGCAATGTTTTGAGCTTGGTCCGCTATAACCGCCGCGCATGCGCAGTAGGAGCCCGGTGTCATAGATTTAACGTCATTTCTCCTCCATATATTTCCTTCCTCCATGGGGCTGCCTTGCAGTGGTGTTGCAGCCCTACAATTCATTAACTTGAGGTTTATTATTATAATTAAAAAAAAAAAGATCCGTATGCGAATGAGAATGATGCGAGATCGCCTCACTGCGCATGCGCTTCTGCACCCAGCGTGCTTTGCGCGCGTTTAGACGCCATTTGTCTGTGTGCTGAGCTATAGAAGTTAACACATTGAACGCTACCGGCAATATGAAGAATTCTGTAAGTGGCTAACTCTGAATGCAAACCCGCATAACGCGGACGTCTCTAGACGTCCGCCGTCACGCTATTGACCATCTCACCTGAGGCGGCAGATGATTTTAATTTTCTGCCCTTTTATGCTGTTTATTTTAAACATTTATTATCATAAAAAGGAAAGTTAATCTTGAATGAAATTTGCGAAACATAATAATTTAAGTTCAAGATTTGAGAAAAAAAATTTAAAAATTTATTCCGAATTTTACAGCAAAAGCCAAATTACATATTACAAAGTAAATAATTTAAATAAGACTTACCTTAAAATTCTTCTAATTGTCAACTAGATGTGATAAATTAATCAATAGAATAAAATTTTGCACTTAAAAAAAAAAAAAAAAACACACGGAGTTTGAAAAATTATTAAAAAAAAAAAAACACCAGTTGTCCGATTTGAAAACGGTCTTCACTCGGTGAAAGGTAAGACTTTAATGAATGGCTGAGAGAAAGGGCGAGCTCGTAGGCCAGGTACTGGAGTCACCAACATTCTATACAATCCCATAGGGAAAGGACGTCTCAAGCCGTCCACCGCCACTGGGATGCTCCCTAGCGGACGGCCGAAGCCATCCTCAGCACTGAACGTGTTAATAATCTTCTTCTTCTTGCTAGTATTAATCCCGCAATACAGGGTCTGCTTTACTGGACTTCTTCTTCCATTTGCGCCGATCTTGTGCATCTTCAGGCGAGACATTGACTAGATGCATATCCTCGCTCAAAGCATCCAGCCAGCACTTCCTGGGTCTTCCTCGCGTACTTCGGCCCTCCAGTCTTATGTCAATTGCTGTTCTCGCCACTGGGTGTCATTGATAGGTATTACATGGCCGTACCATCGCAGACGCCATCACGCATTATCTAAGGGATTGGAGCTTCACCATGCATCGCACGAAAGTTCTCATTCCTGGTGCGTTGTAATCTAGTGAGTCCCTGTGGCCAGGGAACCATCTTCATTTCCATGAAATGCAGCTGTTGTTCACGGCTTTTAGTGGCAAGTCAATATTCTGTTCCATGCAGTGCCATTGGTCGAACAATGGTTCTCTAAACCTCTGATTTAAGGTACAATGACACCTTCCGGTCAAAAAACGACTGCTGTGGCCTGACGACACTCCATCCAGGTTGCGTTGACTCTGTTTCGGAAATGTCTGAACATCCGAACGGAGTACTGTTCCCAGGTGTTTGAATCCAGATGACTTACAGAGTTTAAACGCCGTCGATATTAAAAGACCCATCATTTGGATCTCCACACCGAGGGGGTGGTGTAACTGTTAGCGTTCTCGCCTCGCATTCGGGAGGACGGTGGTTCGAATCCCCGTCCGGGCATCCAGATTTGGGTTTTCCATGGTTTCCCCAAATCACTCCAGGCAAAATGCCGGGATGCTTCCTTCAAAAGGTCATTGGCCGAATTCCTTCCCATTCCTTGCCCCATCCTTGCCCCCCATCCTTGCCCCCCATCCTTGCCCCCCATCCTTGCCCCCCATCCTTGCTCCCCATCCTTTCCCGTCTCTAAAGACCTCGATGTTAAAAAGAGACGTAAAGCAGTTAAAAAAAATGGATCTCCACACTCCATTTACTCGGTCTACCGCATGCTGTATTTATCGTTGGGAGGTTTTCCATCGTTGCATTTGTT
>CM061919.1:206664097-206734298 GCA_031002005.1 Vandiemenella viatica | reverse complement strand
AAGGAATATATGTACTGAAAAGTCATTGTAACAATACTGAGCTTTTAAAGAGTTGTCTGCAAGAACTTCTTTATTTTACCCTACACAGCATCCTAATAGCTCTTTTCTAAGCTATGAAAACTTTTTTACTTTGTGAAGAGTTTTTCCCAAAAATTACGCCTTATGACATGACTGAATGAGGACTACCTCTGTTTCGTTGATTCTAGATTTGCTATTAGAGAAAGCGTAATTATAGCATTACTTAAAAACACGTTTTCAAGGCTTTCCATTTACGTTTCATTCTGCACCTACGGTGAGCTGTACGGTTAAAGGAGAAGAGATACGTCAAGGTAGAAGGAGCCAACTGACCGGAAGTGGTCGGGGGCTGTAAAGCTGTATCCGGCGCCGCTGCAGGCAGTAAAGACAGGAGGTGGTCTGTCAGTGGGTCGTCAACCCGCGGCTGGATGTGTTTCTTATCGGCAGCAGTGTCTCGCCAGCAGTCGTCAACCTCAGCGCTTCAAAACAATAACGTACTCACTTATCAACACTGTGCTCCGTTTCTGTGTTTATCAACTCAGATAATTACCAACACAAAGAAGTAATACGCAACCCAGCTGACGTCATGAGCCTACCATACAGCTTATGAAGAATCGCATAAATTAGCAGCATCTCCACACCAATTGCGATAACAGAGTGTTTTAGTACGAGAAAGGCCCAATCTCATCACTCAACACATGCAAGCTGAATGCTCAATTTAGTTTTAATAACTTATGACCACTGATGTAGAGAGATATTGTTATTGATTGCAGAAATGAAAGTCGCTATTGCGGACGAAATGTTATTTCATTTGCTTAACACCGTTCCTTACAATTGACATTTTAAATACTCGTGCTCCTAATACATTTCACAACATATTATGGCGTCTGTGCAATGAAGCACTAACTCGCGCCATACGATACTGAAAGCATTGACGCGGATGCTGCACGTTTAGTTGTTACGAGCCAAGCCAAAGATCCTACAATTCTAGCTATCGATAACGATATACGCTACCCATAGAGTACACAAACTATTGCTTATATTACATTAATAATACTGCTATAATATTCCATCAAGTATCACATAATGCTTAGCCAAAAACAAGTATTTCTTCCACCCGGGATCGCTCGCGCGTGAGAAAAAAATATAACATTAACGATTTTACTGAAACATTACAATATATTTCAAAGATATTGAAGTGTTGAGCTAGCAATGCTTTCTTTGATATCTCTACCTTCATTCCACGTGTCTTTCGTCGCTCCAATTACAAGTAAAGCCTGCTGGTAGCGGATTTGTTTGAAACGGTGTGCATTGTTAGATTATTTCTCAGCCGAGAGCTCTCGCGTAAAAATACCTTGTGCGTTCGTGAAACACCATCTTGCTTCTCTTTTAGTCTGTTTCTATGTGCTAGTGACGTGCGATTAGGTTAATTTCTTCTACTGGACGTATTCTGCACGTATTACGTGGTTTATATATATAGATAAAAGTAAGTATAGTTATTGGGTTTTATATATTAATGAAGACGTTGTGTACACCAAGTACATGACATACTATGTCAAATGTGAAAATATATAAAATTTTACAGGAAAACGTCATGTCAAACAAAAAGGTATTGATGTGGCTAGAGGAACTACTGAACGAATATATCCACATAGAAGGCTTGTCTTGAGATACTGATGCACAGTCTGAACATGAAGAGATTGACACAGCAACAGAACAGTCTGGCAGCGATTCGGAAACTGCGTCTGCTGTAGCCCTGACTTCTGCAAATCGTGATATGTATCTATGTAGTGATTGGAAAACAAAAAGGTTCAAGCACAAAGCCTCTCCATCAGACACAGCTCGTCAAAATATTGTGATACAGCTTCCAGCTGTAAAAGGGGAAGCAAAAAATTTGAATTTAAAACTAAAGTAAGAAATATGTTTCATTTAATGTATATATGTAGTTATAATGTGTTGGTAATAATAAAGAAGTAATTTACATGCTAATTGTATCTCTGTATAGAAGCCATAAACGTAAAAAAATATCTTTGTTAGAAAAAATCTAACACGGGAGTTATCGCGCGACAATAGGCGCGAGTGATCCCGGGTTAATACTTTGAGGAAGGAAGGAAGAAGTTTATACCATATTACTCTCTCATCCATGTCACGTTTTTGATTGCGTTCCTGGCAGAATATTGGTAGCGCATTGGATAATGATAAATAATGTAATTAACAGCCTCTCAGTCAGACTATTATCACCGACCTTGCAACTTTAATGTTAATTACATTACTGCAAGAAAATCAAACTTGCCTTTTAGTTAGTTACAGTTTTCAACTTCATATTTCGGGTTATACAATTACTTTGGTTTTGTCAACTTATAAAAAAATAATTACAATTTTTTTGTTTGTTCTGGATTGTGCTTATGTGATATAATGCATTTGTGACTAACTGTGAAATTCTTGTTAATTAATGCTGCACTTCTAATTAAGACTAAGTCATTTGTTTACTCTTACTGTGTGTGAGCGTGTGTAAAATTTGAGAAGTCTCACTTGTTAAATATTATTATTATTTTTTTAAAAAAACGATGATAGCTGTTGTATTTGGTAAAATATTTGTGGTTTCATCCAATTATCAGATATTATCGATATGTCTGCTAAGGTTTAATAAACTGGTCTATACCACGCTGATCAAAAAACAAGTTACTGATTTTTTGATAGCATGTGGAAGAGGAAAACAAACTCATGATCAATTTTTCTAATGAAAAAGAAATATCACTGAAATTGTCTTCATCAATAAATGTCGAAAAATTTTTTCCAATTGAAAAGAAATATCACTGACATTGTGTTTATCGGAAGTGGTAAAAGATTCGTTTATTAGGCTAATATGACTGTTGACCAATTTATTTTCCGATGAATAATAACTTTGAAACATTGCAATGTTTATCAGAAATTATAATGATATTTTCCAAATACTTTTGCTTCTATTTAGAAAAATGTGAAATAGCGCCTACGCATGATATTTTGAGTTAAAAAGCTAAAAAGAAGTCTTTGTAGCACAGCAGAAAAACAATTACTGGAATATTTTGCTCGTACTGTTCTGTCGCGTCTGACGGGAGCTTATGCCTGACATGCGTGACGTCACAAACTACGAGGCCAGGCCTTCTCCTCTAGGTGGTGTTGCTATAGCCGACTATGAGTCGGGAGGCAGTGAGCGACCGAGACCGTCCACTATAGCCGACTTTGGGTCTGGTGAATATGATTGTTGCAGCAGTTCTCTACAGCATCTCTCGCCGCTACCAGGTATGCAAGTGATTTTGTGCAAAAAGTATAAGAGAGCTTCAAAATTTTCTGAAATGGATGCAGAGACCACGTACTTTTTGGGAGTCCCTGCCTGACGACGCATCGTAGAAATCGTTCGTGTTGAGTTAATTCAACGTCAGCAAAACGGAATTCATTAGGAAAATTCTACCACCTACTTGGTAATTTGGAGAAGGATTTACAGAAATTCAGATTGATCCAGGAGACATTTCAGTATATTTTAAATGCTATAAAGCTTTCAGATACCAAAGAGCCTAATTTCAAAGAGACAAAAATTCTTCCGGAACGTTTGTGACTCTAAGGGGAGTGATGGTGAATATTAATTTCATATAATCTGTTTTCTACTAAACCGAAAACATAATAGGTATGCGATTTGAAAAACCGAAATATTTCAGAACATTTACAAAATACAAGGCAAGGAGAAATTATAAAATTCAAAGTAAGTTAAAAAACCGCATCAAAGTAAAAAAAAAAATTACCGTAAACTAATTCTGAGCTGTTTACAAATTAGATATAGAATTCAAAATCTAAATATTACTATCTCCTTGAGCGGAACTGCTAATAATTATAGCTTTGCTCTCTCGATTTCGAGAAACTGTTTGTGAGAATTGCTATGATCCATTTTTCCGCAGTCTTGGTAGTGATGGTAGTAGGGGATCCAGTTGTTGGTGGTTGAAGGGATGGGTTGGTGCGTTCCGGATTTACTACACTTGTTCTCAGAGTTTCAAAGTAAGTGAATTGACGCCATGTCCCAAATTACATTCGGTATCTTGCCAATTATCTTGTCCGGAAGTCCCATGTTGTGTAGAGTTTACGTTTCCTTTCAGTTTCCTCGATTGAGTAATGTACCTAGTATTTGAGTTATTAATATATTTTCTAAAGAATACAAATATTCCTTCAAGAAATAAAAATTTTGTAGATATTTTATGAACAAGTGTACTTTATGTAATAATGTAGGTAATAGGTATACTGTATTTTGTTTAATTTAAATGTAAATGTAGGTTAATGGTAAATATTACAGTTTTAATAAATTTTTAAAGTGCAGAAAGGGCTGAGGATATTGAGAAGTTACTTAATGGCATGAACAAAATACTGGATGAAGATTTTGGACTGAATATAAATAAAAGCAAGACTAAAGTGATAAAATGTAGCAGAACTGATACCAATACTAGTAGATTAAATATAAAAGTAGGATTGGATGTAATAGGAGAAGTAAGTGAGTTCTGTTACTTGGGAAGCAAAACTACAACCGATGGCCGAAGCAGGAATGATGTTAAAAGCAGAATAGCACTAGCACAAAGAGCCTTCATGAAAAAAAGAAACCTTTTAGTTTCAAATATTGATCTAGGAATTAGAAAGAACTTTTTAAAACTCTGTGTGTGGAGCACAGCACTTTACGGTAGCCAAACATGGACTTAAGGAATACCGGAAAGAAAGAAAATTGAAGCATTTGAATTGTGGTGCTACAGATGAATGCTGATAATTAAGTGGACTGATATAGTAAGAAATGAACGAGTTTTGGAAATGATGGGTGAGGAAAGAAGTTTATGGAAGAAGCTTACAGAAAGGAGAGACAGGCTTGTAGGTCATATTTTGAGACATGCTGGACTGGTTAGTGGAGGAAACAGTCGAAGGTAAGAACTGTAGAGGAAGACAGAGATTTGAATATATGAAGCAGATAATTGAGGACGTGGGTTGTAGGGGGTATATAGAAATGAAGAGGTTAGCACAGGATAGGAAGGGATGGAGGATTGCATCAAACCAGTCGAAAGACTGACGACAACAAAAAAAGAGCATGTATACAGGGTACAAATTTTAAAGTAGATAAGATAATATATTTGTCAAGATTATCTACCATCTTTACTACCCATTTTTTCTGCAACTTTTTCTCACAGTTTCCGTTGAATACCACGTGAGTAGTGTCACATTTCTCTCATATGCCATAACGGTGTTTTATCGTTTAGGGCACTGATTAATTTCTCACTACCCATATTGATGGGTAAAACGAACAAAAACGGCGGTATACACCAAAAGGAAAGAGGGGCATAGAATACGTAGCGGCGACTACAAGCGATTAATGCCGTTCCGGTAGGATCAGTCGCTCGTCGCCTGTAATCGGCTACAATCGGTATCTCAAGATCGCTTGCAGTGGACGCCGTTCAGTAAAGTTCCTTGTGTTGGGATCATTCGCACCAATACGCGCGACTGTGTGAGACCTGTTAGTCGCTCAAATACGCTTGCAGTGGACGACCGGCCTGAACCGCCAGGTGAGGGTGAACAGAGTATTGTTAAAAAAATTCCGATATTGGCTGTACGTTTTATGGAAGTGACCGAGCGTGGTAGGTGAGTGTTAACGTTCTGGCCTCGCATTCGGGACAACGCTGGTCCAAATCCTCGCCCGGACATCCATATTCTGGTTTTCCATGGTTTCCAGAAATCACTCCACACGAATGCCGGGATGTTTACTTCAAAAGGCCGTGGTCTAACTCGTTCACGTTTCTTGCCCCCTTCCTCTGCCTCCCCAACATAACTATCTGTAAAGTCCTCGTTGTTGACAAGCCATAATGATCAAATAAATAAATAAAAATTAAGGCATGTAATGATTTATGAATATGCCATATGAGAGTGATAAGTAAATGAGTGGCGTGACAAGGAAAATGAACTCCCTATTATTATAATTATTATTAATTAAATTGAATAGAATAATAAACAAATATTAATAAATAATTAATAGAAGTCTTGAAGGAAACAGCTGAGAAAGCAGGACTACAAATATCGTTTGAGAAAACGGAATACATGAACATAGACGCAAAAGACCAGACATGGACAATGAAAACTAAATATTGTGATATTGAAAAAACACAGGTGAAATTTTTACTTGCAATATTAATGAAAAGGCTGCAGTCGAAGATAGGGCGATAATGGTGGAAACAGCTTTCAGGATTTGTCAGAAGACATACAAATCAAAATTACTCTCCCATCAGGCGAATTACAAGCACTTTAGTACGATAGTGAAGCCAGAATGTTTATACGCAGCAGAATCACTAGCCAGAAAGGGATTGACGGAAATAGAAAAGAAAGAAAGTTTCTAAGGAAAATCTTGGGACCAAAAAAGTGACAGGAAGCGAATTTAATTTCCGTTTGAGATCTAACCAAGAATTATACGACAAGTTTGAAAAGGTATCAAACACAATTAAGAAAAGGAGATTAGCTTTCTATTGAAATATCAAGAGAATGGAACCAGAAAGAATGGCAAAGAAAATACTAAACTTTTAAGAGAACAGGAAGACTCAATTTTCCATGGGTGAAGGAGGTCCATCAGGATCTGAAAAGATGTGGGATCAGCATGGACGACATCCAAGACAGGGAATTATTCAGAGGAAAAATTGCGGAGGTAAAGGATCTGACTGAAGAAAAACCAGTCAGGAAAAGAAGGACATTTTCAGAGGAAGAAAAAACAAGGGTGAGCCAGAGAATGAAAGAGTACTAGCGACAGAGGAAGGAAACTCAGAAGAGGAAATGAAGTTGCATAGTCGTAGTCTATAGATGGCTGAAACGAAAGGAAAAATAAATAAATAAATTGCGATGGAGCGAATGTTCCGGTAGCAATTCACTTAGTCATTTAATTACCCCTTTTACCTTGCGAACTTAATTTTTTTTAGTCCTTTGTTCAATATTGCATAAAATTACAGTACTCTGCAACTAACCTATATTTTGTTACTGGTGTTGGATGTGGACGTTGTATACATTTAATTCGGAACTGAGAAGAAAAGAATTCCTGCAGGAATTAAATATTTTGTGCAGGAAGACAATGTCACCAAAAAAACATTCATGAGGGTATCCAGGCAACATTAATACGAATCACAAAAAAGACAGAACTACTTACATGCAAGTGAAGTAATAATAAGCGAAATATCGTGATCACGAAAGAAATGTAAATAAAAATCAAATTCTGATATCCTCGTACCTCATGCTGTCAGCGGAATATTAGTCATGATTGTATTCCAGGCTGCAAAATTCCTGATATATCTGAAAGTACATTCATTCGATGAAGTAACTACAGTAGGAACGTGGCACTGATGAAAGCAAAGTAAATCAAAAGTAAATTATTACACCCTTACGCATTAAGTATTCGACAGAATGACAATTATTATTAAGATCTACTGAGCACTAAAACCTATCAAGAACCTCCCTAATTAATCTATAGCTGTTTGAAACTCACATTTCTATCCATATGTAAGAATAAATTCATTGCATTGTGATCTATATCAAAACTGCAAGATGTCGGGTGGTGCTTATGTCACTACTTGATGAAGAAGTTACACAGAAATGTTTAGAGTAGATTAGATATGTAATTAGATCCACGTGATAACAGTATCGCTGATATGGAACAGTACACATAATGATTAATACATGCATGTTCGCTGGAGTTGGTTAGCAGAGAATAACCCATGACCGTTCTACCTACAGAAGACTGTCGAAGATGTACCTGGATTCATGACTCTAAGAGGCCCTATTATTTCATGACAGAATTGGCTTATGATGATTATTACTGATTACAGGTTAAGTACTTAACGTCCCATAAGTATAATCAGTTTATAGTACTAAGTACAAATACATAACATCCCATTTCAGTTTAATATATTTGAATGCATTTCTTACCTCAAACATACACAATGAAATCAAAAGTATCCTGACACCTATCCGAAACTGCAGTTTCAAGTTGCCTATTATTGGACATTAATGTGGGGTGGGTTCTCCGTTTGCCTTTATGACGGCTTTCACTCTGCTGCGGAGACTTTCAGTGAGGTGTCTGAATGACTGAAGGAACGGCAGCTCATTCTTACTCAAGAGTTTAAACCAGAGGAGGTAGTGGTGTTGGACCCTGGTGTATAGAGGGAAGTTCCAACTCATCTCAAAGATGTTCCTCAAGGTTCAGATCTGGACTTTGAGCAAACCAGTCCCTTTCAGCAGTGTTACTGCCCTCAAACCATTGCATCATAGATTTAGCTTTATGATAGGGTGTATTGTCATGATGATACAAACAATCATCATCTCCGAACTACTTCTACACCGTTCGTAGTACACAACGGTTGAAATGTTTTCATATGCTTCAGCATTTAGAGTTTTCTCAATCGAATTAAGGGCACTAATGCCTAGACACGAAAAATATCCCCACATCCTAAGACAATTTTCTCCGTAAATTGCTGTTGGCACTATACACCATAGCAGATAACGTTCTTCAGGTGTTCGTCAAACACTAAACCTTCCACTGGATTGCCACAGTGCGAATCAATCTTTTCTAGTCATCCACCACCTCAAGCATCGGTTAACATTGATTATAGAAATTTTTTGGCTTATTAGCAGCAGCTCGATTTTTTACCAAATTATTTTTAACTATCAACGCACCGAGCGTGATGGTGTAACGGCTAGCGTTCTGGCCTTGCATTCGGGAGGACGGCGGTTCGAATCCCCGCCCGGGCATCCAGATTTGGGTTTTCCATGGTTTCCCAAATCACTCCAGGCAAATGCCGGGATACTTTCTTCAAAAGGCCATTGCCAAATTCCTTCCCATTCCTTGCCCCCCATCCTTTCCCGTCTCTAAAGACCTCGTTGTTAAGAGACGTTAAGCAGTTAAAAAAAAAAAAACTATCAACGCACATTCTTTGCGCTGGCTTGCCTACAGATTATACTTTGATATTTCCGAGTGATTACTTTCACTGGTTTCTTGCAACTTTTTTTACAACCTCCCTCCGCAATACTTGACGTTCCCTGTCAGTGAATAAATAAGGTTTGCCTGGTTTCGTTTAGTTGTGGTGGTTCCTTCACGTTTCCACTTCACAATCACGTCACCAACAGTTGACTTGGGCGCCTTTAGAAGTTTTAAAATGTCCCTAATGGATGTTTTTTACTCACGTTACGTTCAGTGACTAGTACACGTTCAAGTCACTGAGCTCTCCTTCCTGCTGTTGCTGTTTCTCTAGTGACAAAACGATACTGCCCGCCCTATTATACTGGTAGGTCCACCTATCTTGATATCTAGAGTTTTTTTTTTTTTTTTTTTTTTTTTTTTTTTTTTTTTTTTTTTTTTTTTTTTTTTAAATGGCATTCGGCTACTGGGCCATACAGCCAGCTCAATGTGAATTGTTGCTATGAAGTATTGACACAAGGACACTACAACACGGACAAGACATTCACAGACACAACACTAAACACCCATGCCCTCGGCCGGACTCGAACCGGCGACCTTCGGTACGCGGAGCTAGCACTCTAGCCCCTACGCTACCGAGGCCGGCCACCTATCTTGATATCTAGAGTTAGATTCCACGTTACATAGTGCTGTGCGGATAGTTTTGATTAAATATTGTATACATTATTTTCCAGTTACCAAATTCAAAGATTTTCCGCAGATTGATACGGTTTTCTGATTCAAAAACTCTTTCATTCTGGTCATCAATATACACAAGAGAGCATTATTTTGAAAGGTCTCTGACAGTTATTTCATGTTTAGAGAAGGAGTGGTCTTATGGCTTTATGTTTTGTGGCGGTTCCTGAGGGGACCTTAGCGTCAGCTTGTCACCGCGGAGCCGAGTTATTGCCGCCACAGGGCGCATTAATATGTGGCTCGCGAGCCGTGCAGCCCGGGAATCGCGAAAACTGGAGGCCACGTCTGGTGAAGCAGGCAGGCGAGTAATGAGTGGCCGTATTTCTGGACGCCATCAGCATTCCGAGCGCCGCTCCGACAGAAATAAGAGAGAGAGAGGGAGAGGCTGGCGAGAAAAAAAAACAGCCACAGCGCGGCCGATGAAGAAGCGGCAAACTTAATGAAAGAGGGCTTTCCTCCCAGGAGCCGGCGGTGTTTTGGTTTTCATCTCGACTGCGGAGGAGAGCGCCAACTCATCTGCAGGAAACAGAGATGTGCCGCGAAAATTAAATCGGCCTGCCCGCCCGGAATTAGCCGGGGCTGTGGCCAGCTCGCTAGATAGCACTGTGCGCTCTGTATCTCTGGTCAGCGACTCTCAGCCGTGGGCTGCCTTGCAGTGGTGTTGCAGCGCTACAATTCATAAAAAGCCACATTAACATGATGGTCAGTATGTGGATGAGAATGATGCGAGATCGCCGCAGTGCGCATGCGCTTCTGCTCCCAGCATGCTTTGCGCGCGTTTAGACGCCATTTGTCTGTGTGCTGAGCTGTAGAAGTTAACACATTGAACGCTACCGGCAATATGAAGAGTCCTGTCAGTGGCTAGCTCTGAATGCAAACCTGCATAACGTGGACTTCTCCAGATGTCCGCCGTCACGCTAGTGACCATCTTACCTCAGACGGCAGATGATTTTAATTTTCTGCCCTTTCATGCTGTTTATTTTAAACATTTATTATTATAAAAAGGAAAGTTAATCTTAAATGAAATTGCAAAACATAATAATTTAAGTTCAAGATTTGAGAAAAAAAAATTAAAATTTATTCCGAATTTTACAGCAAATGTCAAATTACATATTACAAAGTAAATAATTTAAATAAGACTTACCTTAAAATTCTTCTAATTGTCAAGTAGATGTGATAAATTAATCAATAGAATAATATTTTGCACTTGAAAAAAAAAAAAACATGAAGTTTGAAAAATTATTAAAAAAAAACCAGTTGTCCGATTTGAAAACGATCTTCACTCGATGAAAGGTAAGACTTTAATGAATGGCTGAGAGAAAGGGCGAGCTCGTAGGCCAGGTACTGGAATCACCAACCTTCTATACAATCCCATAGGAAAAGGACGTCTCAAGCCGTCCACCGCCACTGGGATGCTCCCTAGCGGACGGCTGAAGACGTCCTCGGCACTGAACGTGTTAATAATCTTCTTCTTCTTGCTAGTATTAATACCGCAATACAGGGTCTGCTTTACTGGACTTCTTTTTCCATTTGTGCCGATCTTGTGCATCTTCAGGTAAGACATTGACTAGATGACTATCCTCCCGCAAAGCATCCAGCCAGCACTTCCTGGGTCTTCCTCGCAGACTTCGGCCCTCCAGTCTTATGTCAATTGCTGTTCTCGCCACTGGGTGTGATTGATAGGTATTACATGGCCGTACCATCGCAGACGCCATCACGCATTATCTAAGGGATTGGAGCTTCACCATGCACCGCCAGAACATTCTCATTCCTGATGCGTTGTAATCTGGTTAGTCCCTGTGGCCAGCGAATCATCTTCATTTTCATGAAATGCAGCTGTTGTTCACTGCTTTTAGTGGCAAGTCAACATTTTGTTCCATGCAGTGCCATTGGTCGAACAATGGTTCTCTAAACCTCTGATTTAAGGTACAATGACACCTTCCGGTCAAAAAACGACTGCTGTGGCCTGACGCCACTCCTTCCAGGTTGCGTTGACTCTGTTTCGGAAGTGTCTGAACATCCGAATGGAGTACTGTTCCCAGGTGTTTGAATCCAGATGACTTACAGAGTTCAACGCAGTCGATATTAACAGACCCATCATTTGGAACTCCACACTCCATTTACTCGCTCTACCACATGCTGTATTTATCGTGGGAGGTTTTCCATCGTTGCAATTAGGACACACACGCGGCCATGATATCATCAGCATAGAGCAATGTCCAGTGGCGTGGAGTGAGCGGTTCCGCACCAATGGTGTCAAGACAGAGGATAAACTGGAGTGGGGACAAAGTTGTTCCCTGATGAACACCAACTCTGATGGGGAAGGAGTCACAATTCTCTACAGCAAATCGAACATAGCTGGTGACATAGCAGCTGGATCCATTTAACATATACCACTGGTACCCCATGTGAGAGAACCAGATTAGATCTCGAGGTGCCCTATCACCCGTCGAGTGTGACATATGATCTTGAGTGCATGAAGCTTAGGGGAGGTGAAAGATAGGGGGGGGGGGGTTCGGCGAAATTTCAGGAAACCTCACCGGTTTTGAAATTCTTGTAGGACTGAGAGCTAAAAAAAAAAGGTCTACAAATGACGCGAAAGTCGACTTTAGGGGGGGGGGGGTGTACATCGTTCAAAAGCTGACCTTAGTGGGGGTATAACCGCTCTTGGAAGCATGAGATCTAAAAAAAACAAGTCTCAAAAAAAGTTAAGATGTCGATTAGTAGGAGGGTGGGGGGTATCCGTCAATATCTCACGTCCTTTTAGAGGGGGGGAGGGGTCCTATCAGATCTTACGAAGTCTCACCAGAGGGGGGAAGGGGGTTCGGAATTCCGGAAAAAACACCTCACGTCATTAATGTGTGTAGCAGCGGAAATTCACTGTCAGATTTGTGAAGTGTGCTAATGCTATGAACGACAGTAATATTCGTAAGTGGGTGAAAATGTTGAAGCACGTTGGGTTAATGTGCATGGTGAGCTACGCCCAGACCAACGATCTCTGATTTCTGGAAATTTGGTTCGTGACGTTGACAACAAAATTTGAGAGAACCATATATCACGATTTCACATTTATAAACCGATTTTCTACAGGTTTCAAGGTAAGTTTTGTACATAATTGTTTCAGAGAAACTGAATCTTCGAAAATTGTGTTGTCGGTGGGTTCCAAGACTGCTTCTCGATGATTAAAAAATAAAAGATTGGGCTGTACTTTATCGTTTTTGATTCGATACAGCCAAGAAGGAGAAGTATTTTGGGATCACATGACTCATGAAGCGACAGTCAATGTAATGGCGACACACATCGTCACCAACCAAAGTGAAAGCCAAACAGGCATTTTCTGCACGAAAGATCATGGCAACTATCTCTTAGGAAAGGGACTTATGGTGAGAGACATAACAAAAAATTCTCATGCGCATTATGTAACTTTGGGAAAACTCCGGCGTGCCATACAAAACAAGCGGCGGGGACTACTGTTTGACGGTGTGACGTTGCCCCATGACAATGTAAGGCCACATGTTTCTGCCAAATACAAGGTTTAATTAGTTCGGCATCTGAGGCCATATAACCAACTCAACAGTGACTATGTGTGATCCAGCGCTTTCAGTTTCTTTCAGTATGCATTTTCCATCTAGTAATACATACTACAGGACGGACATGACATTCAAAAACACAACACTTAAATACCCTAGCCCGCGGCCGGACTCGAACTGGCGACCTTCGGCACGCGGCACTAATACCCTAGCCCCTAAGCTACCAAGGCCGGAAGATGGTGAATTTCTTTGAGGCTGAAATTTAAAAAGTTGTTGAATGGTATGACAAAAGTTTGAACAAAATTGGAAAGTAGAGGAAAGTGTGTGGAATATGAAAATATATATATTTCAATGATATTTACAGTAAGTATATTTCTCTTCTTGTTAAACAAAAAAGTTAATCAAAAATAACCCTCGTACATGATCTTCTAGGGAAGAGATGAATATTAGCGGGCTAAAGGAGCTGAGTAGGGCTTTATCGAAAGTAAGGAGGCTCATGGAGAGTGTGCTGGGAGAGTATATGGAGCATAATAGCGATGAGAATAGAAGTCACGTTGGCAAAAGATCTAGGAGTAGACGCATAGCGGGGAAGAGATCATCATGATCATTAACTATCATTCGATTCCAGTCGTAAGGAAATATCATCATATAAGTAGCCATAAGGATAAGAGATTTCATAAATTTAACAAATAATTTACTGCACAATTAATCTAATAAACTAAAAATAACGCAGATTTTGATGCACGGAGACATTACCAGATTTTTTAAGAGCTTCGCTGATGTTTCTATACTAGAAAAACATTTGACTTTTCCACCTTTACATTTAACACCATGAAGTAAATTCTTGTGTTCTTAATGGTCGAATCAATAGTTTTCAAGTTGCCGATAAGTTCTTCTGAGTCACCGACCATGTTGGGTGAGAGGTAACGGTGTGTCTTCGCACTCAGGAGGACGTAGGTTCGAATCCCCGTTGTGGCATCCTATTTTCCATGCTTTTCGTAATTACACCAGGTGAATGCTAGGACGGTTTCTTTAAAATTCCTTTGCCAAATTCCTTCCCCTTCCTTGCTCCCATTCCTTTACCCCTTCTAATGACCTCCGACGACGCGTAAAATAAAATAAATACATAAAAAATAATTTACTGTGTCATGGCTGGACCTACAATTTAACATGGAAATTGAATTGTGGACACTCGCCGTTGTACTTCGGGTACACTAAACAAGCTTTGCTTATGTTATGAGTGTATGAAATAGTAGTTTGTTGTTTATAAGATAGGTCTTTCATTCGCCCTTGTCTTCATGTTTTGATACACTGCCCGTCGTTTTTAGACGTCGTTCTACTGCCGAATGCTGAAGCTGCTGAAAATCTCTGAAAAACCTTATTACTTTTTTGAATATCTGTAATTTGGTTGTGCCTGAACAGGTTATTACTGAAAAAATAACTGAGCGGTAAATCAAACAGACTTTTGTTTTATTCAGAATACTTTCCGTTGGTTGTTTTATATCGGATTTCTCACCACTTGGTCGCCAATTACATAAATATGCAAAGCACTGTTAATTTAAACAATTTAAATTTAACTTACTCCCAATAATGTTCTTATAATTACTTCAAACAAACGATATGTATATCTCAAACTCCTACATAATACTAACTACATGCGTCGCCGCAAGCTTTTTATTTCATTTTTAATTGAATCGAAAAATCCAAAACTTCTTCCAGAGCATTGACAATGAGTATAACCATACGCAAAAATTCCAACATAACTAATTTATTAGATACCAATAAAATAATTGAAAATATTAATTAATACGTTCCGGAAATTACTCTAAAAGAAGAAAAATTATTACTTATCTGAAAAAAAGTCTGGAATTTTCTGATAAAGATTTTGAAAGAATCTGGAATAGACGATAAGATGACATCACTAATGCAGCAAATTTTAAAGAACACCCGATCCCAAGTTCTTAGGAGAATCAGCAGAGTCCGAGGTCAAAACTGGAATAAGGCAAGGTGACGAACACTCGCCATTATTGCTCAACTGCGTCTTGGATAAGGTCATCAGGGAATGGCGGAAAGTTACGTATCAATCACACTAAAGCAACAGAAGAACTGTCTGACATTTGATTGCCTCGCTTTTGTGGATGCCATTGTGTTTTTTGTTGTTGTTTTTTTATTTTTATTTTTATTTTTTTGGCAATAGATCTGGCGATTGCAATTAAACGATAGAAGTCTTGAAGGAAACAGCGGAAAAGGCAGGACCACAAATATCGTTTGAGAAAACCGAATGCATATGTTCAAATACTTTGGTGAGATTTTTGCTACCAATCTTAATGAAAAGGCTGCAGTAGACGATAGTGTAAGAAAGATGGAAACAGCTTTCAGGATATTAAAAAATTGATACGAATTCAAATTACTCTCCTATCAGGCGAAATACAAGCACTATAGTACGGTAGTGAAGCCAGAATGTTTTATTCGTAACAGAAACACTATCCAGGAAGACATTGACTAAAATAGAAAACAGAAATAGAAAAGAAAGAAAGGAAGTTTCTAATAAAGATCTTAGGACCAAAGAAATTGGCAGGAACCAATTTAATTTCCGTTTTAGATCAAAACCAAGAATTTTATAAATTATAATTATATATTATAAAATACTACAACACCATATTCAATCAATCGTCTGACCAAAGTTTTTCACCCTATTCCCTTAATTCATTGGTACATCCCCTCATCACTCTCCAACAAGTGAAGGAGTTTGAAACCTTCTTCTATTACCTGTCCAAAATTTCCTGCCCCTTTAATCTTGTTATCAAATGGTATGCTAAGATACTTACATTTCAAGTCGTCAACAAATAATTCTTTTTCCACTTTATAATCATATTCATCATTAAGTTTTTTATTTGTGTACCTACCACGCTGACTCGTTCCCATTTATCTTCATGCCATGCTGACTTACGCAGCTATATAACCTGTCCAGAACACCCTGCATCTGTTCACAGTCTTCTACCATTTTGATCCAGTTATGTCTTCTGCAAACAATATAACTTCTAATAGTAAACTATCAAAACAATTATTTATTGGAATAGCGAATAGCAATGGTCCCAATATGCTACCCTGTGGCACTCTTATTTTCGCTTTCACTTCTTTTGATACTGCATTTCTTACCCTAACTTAGTTCGCTTTACGTATTAGGTACGTCTTCTATGCATGTATATAATAAGTGTAAATATATGTGTTTCATGAGTATTCCTAAACTGTATCAAAAATAGTAGAGCTTAAATTGCTTTAATACTCACTGAAAATCACGTGACAAGGTCAGACGGTGTATTTACTATGGAGGTATCGAACTCTGATACACGTACCAGTAATTTTAGTTTTTGTTTGTTTTGTTTATTTGTTGCGTTTTGTTTATTCATATTCGTTTCATTTGTTTACAAGAATAACTGGAACAAGTTACTACTTATTGTGCAAATGCAATAGCAAATGCAATATCAATAGTACTCTCAGGTGAGAATGAAACATCAAAAACAAAAACAAAAATACACAGAAAAAATCCACGGGAAAAATAAACAGAAAAATACTTAGAAATTTTACTTCTTGTGGATGTACACACTGACATATGCACTATTATTATTATTTTTTAAAAAATACAGTTTTATTAATTTCATGCTTAAGCTTTTACCATCATGCGAAATTTCCTTCGGTCTTTTAACTCCACGGGATTAAATGCGAAAACTAATTTTAGGCCAAGCGAAGGGGTCGGCCAAGTGGGGTTAACCGTTATACGACGCAATTCCGACTGTTGAGCAGTGATGAGCTTTAGTGTAATTATGGGTGTGAACCTCTTCTAAACTTAAACAATGGTTTCTGGCAATTACTAACTGCAGATAATGAATGTGGCGTGAAAATTGGATTGGAGACGAGCGATGTGCACAACCTGCAATTCGAAAGATTACAGGTGTTGGAATGGCGTAATTAAGAGCCGAGGATAACAGCTTCTGCATTGCCTCGGTGGACAATTCCCTCGGAATATCTCAGCTGTTACTCACAATAAGAGATACAGTCTCTATTATCGCTACAAAAATTTCATGTTTACCACTACAAATCTAGATTTTTTTGGTTTAAAACAATGCAGGCCATGACTACATGCGAACTGTAAAATGTCTGCTTGATCGAAAATTTGTTTCATCAGCTTATCAATCGATTTATATCAATACTTTTGATATTTCAATTCGTAAAAATATCTCTAATTAAAGAAACGAGTAATAATCAAATATACACACTTACCTTTTTAACGTCTTACGGGAAATCCCTCAGCCAATACGAAATTTAAAGACGTATTTATGATGCATTCATTACGTAATTTTTATTACAAATAACAAAAAGAACATATACAGAGCCTGGTGGGTGAACGGTTAATCTTGGGACCAGGCATTTGGGTTCGATCCCCGTTACGACTAAGCTGAATTAGATTTTCCATTGATTATTTACTTGTATATGATGGTAAATGTTCCGAGCACTAAGCTGATGTTACGTCCATCGTCATAACTTAGCAAGAGTTGTGCACAGATGTATCTTTGTCTTTTTAATAAATAGACTGCTTAGTGATAACTAAAAGAAGAAGATCATGAAGCCTCCACACACTCACTATTACACTGACTATTACGGAGCCTCTTCCACGTCTTTCTTTTATCTTCTTGTGACGTTTCCTCGTTTCAGGTGGTTTCCATGCTTTATTTTTCAGGTCTTACAGTTCATCAACATCGATGTCATTAGATTCCGCTTCATTCTTAAACATTTTGCCGCATATTACTGTCCAATTCCATCAGATATCCGTACCACTTTCGCCATCTCTCTGATTCGCACATTCCTACTGTTCTCAATGAAACACAGCTTCTTCTTTGTCAATATTCCTGTTTTGTTTGTATTATAAATATATATTCTGTTTTACGTGGTTTACAACAATTACTGGGAATAATTTTATGCATATATAAAAATAGACGTGAGTGTCACTATATTTCACTCTGCAGCAACAACTGTCTTGCGCAGATCGCCAGTGTTTCTCCGTTCACTATGGTTGTAATATACTCAATATTAAAGAAAAATATAATTGTTAAAAGATATTTAGCTGTAGCCTGTGTATTGCCTACGCTGTGTTGGCCACACGTGTTGGACAGCCAAGCGGGCAGACGCGTTGGGGTGCAACGGTCATTTGGAATCAATAGACCGTATAGGAAGGCGCGCTGCAGATAGGGTCAGATACAGAGCATGGTCTGTTGGGGATAAATAGACCTTATAGGAAGGCACGCTACCGTCAGGGTCAGATGGAAAAGGAGTATCATGTAAATAAGAGTTTGTGTCACCCATTGGTTTTGCTTACAACCACACTGGTCGAGCAGGCGTGCTGCTGTTCATGGTTAAATAAGATTCAGCCGAGTGACACGAGGTTAATTGTTTTGACCTAGTATAAAGGATCACGGAGACCACAGGGGGGGGGGCCAGTACCATCAAGTTGCTACGTAGTGCTGTACAGTTTGCATCGCTGTACTGCTGCGTATTAATGCTGCCGTAGTTGACCAGCGGATCTGACTTGGGGAAGCAGTAACTTTCTCTCCCGCACCTAGCATTTCCTAACAACCTATTTCAAACTGTCTGTAGACTAGTTTGAAGTTATTAAACTCCAATGTTCTGGAATTGGCTTTGTCATTTCTAGCGTGAGTTTGCCTGCCTACTTTCCATCCAAAACCCTTTGGCGAGAGCCGCTCCTTGCCTCAGGTATCGAACCCGTGTCCTCAATATTTCAGGTTGTGGCCAAAAGTTAAGTGGCTTCCAATCTGGGATAGGACATAAAACTTAAATGGTGTCAGATGTGGGGTTAGTCTGTTTAAAATAAAATAGACACCCAAAGTTTGTGCTAGCATTAGCACACGTAGGTATTCCCTTTGGCTAATTTTCGCCACGACTGGCGACAGCCACTGTTAGGTTGAAGTACTGCGGTACCCAGTCAGGACTGGCCATCCAGTTGATTGCTACGGCTACTAGCTGTCGATACAACTCGTCGAAAAGTCACAACCTGTGAGAGGTTGGCTGCAAGATACGTTCACAACCTTGGGAAGGTTGGCTGCAAATATACGCTCACAGCCTGTGGGAGGCTGGCTGCAAACAATTGGAGAGCCTGGAGAGCCGGTCGCTGCCAGAGTTGAGGTGAACCGGGCGCAGATCACAGTCGCCTTCGGAAAATCGACTTCGGTCCAGTGGACAAGACGACGTCAGCGGGAAGACACCGAGGCAGACACAGCAGCAACTCGACGAGACAGCTAAAAGTAAGTCTCAGTTAGTTGGAACTGTTTGATATTTGTTTGTCTAACCTTTTGGTAGTTGCTTTTTAACCCTCTTTCAAAATGAGTGTTGACACAAGTGAAGGGTCAAACGAAGGGCCAGAGGAAGTGTCGTACATTAGTGTGTCAGAAGCTCTTAAATTAATTTCTCAGCCGTTTGATGGCGACAAACGGAAGTTAAGGGAATTTATTGACAATGTTGATGTGGCTTTTGAGTCTGTGTGTAAGGCAGATCAAGGATTGCTTTTGCGATTTGTTAAAGCTAAAATTACAGGGGATGCGCGTTCCAGGCTTATGGTTAGGGATGCAACTAATACATGGCCTGAGGTAAAAGAAATTTTAGAGGAAAATTACTCCAGTAAAAGAACAATTGACTTTTATGCTTGCAAAATGTTTCAAGCTAGACAGGGAAAATCTGAAAGTGTAGCTTCGTGGGGTAGTCGTATAGACGAAATGCAGCGCGATTTTAGAGAAGCTGTCAGAAGGGTCTGCAGTGATGATATGTTAGCGGGGGCAGTAAACCTCGTGTATTTGCTTGGTAGGGCGTGCTTTATTCAGGGACTATCAAACGATCGTATTCAGACAATTGTGAGAAGTCGAGGAGAGAGTATTCGCCTACCGGAAGCGATTGAGTTAGCTCTTCAAGAAGAGAGCGCGATTTTGTCTATGGCTGAAAGAAGTTATAGGCGGACGGAGGAACCACGAAAGGTTGCCGACCGTGTGTTGAAATGTTTCAGTTGTGGAAAAATAGGGCACTCACAAAGAGAGTGTAGGAAGAAGGAAAATAAGGTACGTCGAGTACCAGTTGTTAATGAGGAATATTGTAAAAAGTGTCACAAGCGTGGGCACACAGAGGAAAAATGTAGGTCACGGGACGTGAGCCACATTATCTGTTTCAAGTGTCAGAAAAAGGGGCACTATGCGAACGAATGTCGCACTAAAGCTGCAAGTAGTTCGGTGGGAAGCCGATCGGGAAACTGTTAGCGGACGAACAATGGCGGTTAGTCCACGTCCGTATGGGTCCAAAGCTGGCCGTAAACCGCCAAATAAAAAATGAAGTTTTAAATTTACCCTGTGACGAATGCTTACATAATAAGGTTAAGTTATTAGTGGATACTGGAGCTCAAACAAGTCTTATTCTTAAAGATTACTTAAAAGATAATGTGCCGTTAAATAAAAATGAAACAGTAAATATAAAAGGTATAGCTGAAGAAGTGGTCACTACATTTGGAACAGTAAATCTAAGTTTAACCATTGGAAAAATTAATATTGAGCATAAATTTCATGTTATAAGAATGGATTTAGACATTCCATATAATGGGTTAGTGGGAAGAGATTTCTTTAGAAAACAGAAGGCAATTTTGAACTATAAGAATATGTCCCTAAGTATACAGAAAGAAACGGTTGCTATGTCTGCAGAGGATGAACCTAGCTTACAGATAAATGAAAGGACAAAGGTGGGTCCAAGGGAAGAAAGAATTCTTAGGTTACTGGTAGATAGTGAACCAGGCTTAACCGAAGGAACAGTGTATAAAACAGAACTAGTACCAAATATTTATATACCAGATGCTCTTGTAAGTATAGAGAATGGATCTTGTCTAATTAGCGTAACTAATACTTCAGAAAATGAGGTTACACTTGAGGGTGCAAAAATTAAAGTTGAAACAGTCCCAGAAGGTACAACAGTGGACACATACAAAGTAAGAACAATGAAACAAAAACCACAGTTAGAGTTTGATTCAAGGGTTAAAGAACTTAAGAAGCAATTGCGAACAGAGCATTTGAATCCGGAAGAAAAATCCGAGTTGTTTAAAATTTGTGCAGAGTTTAATGATATATTTTTTCTGCCAGGAGATAAACTCACGCATACAGACATCATAAAACATGAGATACCTATAGTACCAGAAGCACAAGGGAGAATTATCAATACAAGGCCATACCGAATACCAGAAGCGCAGCGGGTGATTTTGCAAGAACAAATTGACAAAATGTTAGATGATGATATAATAGTACCGAGTAAAAGTGCTTGGAATTCACCATTGTTACTTATACCCAAGAAACTAGATGCTAGTGGGAAATAAAAATGGAGAGTTGTCGTAGACTATAGGAAATTAAATGAGATTACAGTAGGAGATGCATTTCCTCTTCCTAACATTTCGGATATTCTAGATCGTCTAGGCAAAGCTAAATATTTCTCAACACTCGATTTAGCTAGTGGTTATTATCAGATTCTTATGGATGAGAAAGACAGGGAAAAAACCGCCTTTAGCTCAATTTCAATCATTACGAATACACTGTGGTGTATAAACGAGGAAAGTTAAATACGAATGCCGATGCGCTAAGCCGTATACGGGAAGTTAATGTACAGAGTCAGGAGATGAAGTAGTAGGTCAAAATTCCGATGAAAGTAAATTTAAAGAGACACCAGCTGAAATTAGTTTGGAGGAAAAAGAGCAGATTTTAAAGGAGAGTCATGACGTGCCTTTAGGTGGTCATCAGGGAATGACGAGAACGTACGAGAAGGTGAAAGAGTATAAGCAATGGCCGGGAATGAAACGAGACATTGAAAATTATATCAGACACTGTGAGACTTGTCAAAAGAATAAGATTACACAGAACAAAACCAAAATGCCGCTAGAGATAAACTCGTACACCGGAGCACGTATTTGAAAAATGTTGTATGGACATAGTCGGTCCTCTTAGTATTAGCGATAAGGGTAATAGATACATTCTAACTTTTCAAGATGAATTGTCTAAGTATACCTTAGCAGTACCAATTGAACAGCAAGATGCTGATACCGTTGCACGAAAGTTTGTGGAAGAAATAATTCTTAGGTACGGGATACCGTCTGTTCTTTTGACAGATCAGGGTTCGAATTTCATGAGTGACGTATTTAAAAGGGTTTGTAAAATCTTGAAGATTCAGAAAATCAAAACTAGTGCGTACCATCCGGAAAGTAACGGTGCTCTTGAAAGAAGTCACAGAACATTAGTAGAATATCTGCGACATTTCATTGCTAAAGATCAAAGAAATTGGGATGATTGGATTCAGTATTCAATTTTCGTATTCAACACAACACCTCATAGTAGTACGGGATTCACACCTCATGAACTTTTGTTTGGGAGAAAGGCAAATATTCCAGGTATATTACAAAAAGAACCTACAGAAGTTTTGTATTGTTATGATGACTATGTTAAAGAGTTAAAGAGTAAAATGCAGTCGTTACATGAAATAGCTAGGGAACATCTACACAAGAGTAAGGAGACGAATAAAAAGTACTATGACAGAAATGAAAACTCAAAATTGTTTAACCCAGGTGATAAGGTTTTATTGCATGACGAGTCTGTAAGAAGAGGGCGTTCAAAGAAGTTAGATTCACAATGGATAGGGCCTTACGAAGTTTTGAAAACAGAAGGACCAAATGTTATTCTTAAGACAAAAAGAAATAAGATAATGAAAGTACACGCAAATAGATTAAAGAATTTTTCTAATTGCAGGCCATGGTACTCATGAAGATTGTGTTGGGACTTTTAATAATACTAACGGGAAGTTCAGCATGGGAAGATTTCCACGTGCAGAAGATAAGTTCTTCTCCGGGTTTATATTATGATAATTTGGGTAAGGCTAGATTGTACAGTACCACATGGAAGGTTGTAAGTTACGTGAAACTGGAAGATATAATGAAAAAGTTCATACAGGCAGAGACCTATGCACAATTGTCGATAGAATTTTGTCGAAGTAAATTGTTCCACCTAAACATAAGTAATGAAGAATGTGTTAGAATCGAACAACACATTGATAGGCATGTAGCTAGAATAAAAGACGCACAAAGTTTAATATCTCAGTTGACTAGACATGAAGTAGGAAAAAGAGAGGTCTTTTCGATTTTGTCGGAGAAATCAGCAAGGTACTTTTTGGAACACTAAGTGCAGCAGACGCAACAAATTTCAAATCAAAAATAGATGACATGGAGGGCAAGCAAATGCAACTATTGAAATTAACGAAGGAACAGGTAGCTGTTGTAAAAACTACTTTGAATGGGATTAATAATACGATGTCTAGTGTCGTCCAAAATGAAAAGATACTAGCAGAAGGGATGAAAAAGATAGAGCGTTATGTTCTCGACTATGTGCAAACTAATGACGCAACAATCCAGCGTATAGCGACTCTATTAGCAATTAATGAACACTTGATCCAGCTTACTTTAATTTCGAAGAAATTGAAAGGGATTATGAATTAGTGATAACTGCCATTGTAAATGCACAGAAAGGAATCCTTGAGCCACACATCATAAACCCAGTTCAAATTGTGAATTACTTAAAGTTGATTCGTGATGATCTAAGAGATCTAAAATTTCCAGTTCCACTAACTGAGGCCTATGGATATTTATTACTTAAGCTTATTGACTTAGACGTATTTTTATCGGGAAACGTCCTTGGTTACGTTATTCATGTACCTTTAATAGATAATAATATTTTTAATTTGTACAAGGTAATTCCATTGCCAATGGAGATAAAGACCTCACCAGGCAGTTATGTCTATATTCAACCAGAAAAAGAATTATTGTTCATTGATGATGCTAAGAGACATTATGCTAAGTTAAATTTGATAAATTGGAGTGCAAACTGTTGGATCAGGACAATCGTATTTGTAAACAAACATTCATTTTGCTATCTACTTATGATCACGAAGAATGCGAAGCTAAGCTGTTACAACCAGTCAGAGAAATACCGACTGATTGTATAAAGAAAGTAGTGCATTTAAATCAAAGCTTATGGACGCATCTCGGGCATAATGAATGGTTGTATCTGACTCCCAGAGAAGAAGGTCTTACAGTTCTGTGTGGAGGAGGTGCTCCAACAGACATTGTCTTAAAAGGTTTAGGAAAGATAAAGTTTTATACACAATGCAAAGGCTATGGTACCAGAGTATTTATACAATCAGAATATGTAATCAGAAACTAATGTCAGTAGCAAGGACGTTATCCCAAATTTAACTATAGATATAGATTGTTGTATAATAAATGATAAAAAACACAATGTATCTGAATTGTTACAAGTTAAATTACCTTTAGAACGTGTGGCAATGCAGTTAGATGACTTAAAGATTGCGGGTCATAAAATAAAGGACTTGGAAATAGAAATAGAGAGGCAAGAAAAAGAGGCAAGAGAACCTTTTGCTTTTGGTGTATCTTTTGTATCTTATGCAGGATGTATAATTGTATTCATTTTAGTAACTTGTTGTTGTTGCCGCTACTGCAAGTGTTGCAGAGAGTGTTTCAGGTATACTAAAAAGTATATGGATGACGACTGTTGTGGGAAAGTTTGTGTCAGAACTACAATAGTAAATAATTGTAGAGAGTCACGACTCAGTGGTAGTCGAAGATCAAACTCTAGTATGGAGGATGAAAGAGTTATTTTCAGTAGAACTAAAAAAAGGTGACGAAAGCATTGCCATCACGAATTTTTCAAAAGAAGATACAACCATAGCTAAAAGAAGTGACAAAAGGTGAATAGTACTGTCAAAACATAAATGTATTTTATTATAGCTTAGTAAAGGTAACGTAAATTAGTATTAATTATAATGATGTAGTGAAGTGAGGATTTAATGAATTTAAGGTTCAATAATATCTTAGAATCAGCTGATAATGTGAATAGTTAAGATTGAATTTAATTAATGAGAAATTTCACCTATATGACATCAGTAAAATTATGTAGTAACTGAATTGTGAAATGAGGAAACAAAATGTTAATGAAAAATACTTATCTATTGAATTTATTTGTTGAAAATATGCATAAAAATGATGTAATGATGTCAACTAACATAGACATAGGAATGGAGAGGAAGTTAAAGACAGTCAGATCCAGAATAGCAAAAAATTGCTGCAACTGGTATGTTGCATCAATTTCTCCGGGAAGGGAGGTGTAATATACTCAATATTAAAGAAAAATATAATTGTTAAAAGATATTTAGCTGTAGCCTGTGTATTGCCTACGCTGTGTTGGCCACACGTGTTGGACAGCCAAGCGGGCAGACGCGTTGGGGTGCAACGGTCATTTGGAATCAATAGACCGTATAGGAAGGCGCGCTGCAGATAGGGTCAGATACAGAGCATGGTCTGTTGGGGATAAATAGACCTTATTGGAAGGCACGCTACCGTCAGGGTCAGATGGAAAAGGAGTATCATGTAAATAAGAGTTTGTGTCACCCATTGGTTTTGCTTACAACCACACTGGTCGAGCAGGCGTGCTGCTGTTCATGGTTAAATAAGATTCAGCCGAGTGACACGAGGTTAATTGTTTTGACCTAGTATAAAGGATCACGGAGACCACAGGGGGGGGGCCAGTACCATCAAGTTGCTACGTAGTGCTGTACAGTTTGCATCGCTGTACTGCTGCGTATTAATGCTGCCGTAGTTGACCAGCGGATCTGACTTGGGGAAGCAGTAACTTTCTCTCCCGCACCTAGCATTTCCTAACAACCTATTTCAAACTGTCTGTAGACTAGTTTGAAGTTATTAAACTCCAATGTTCTGGAATTGGCTTTGTCATTTCTAGCGTGAGTTTGCCTGCCTACTTTCCATCCAAAACCCTTTGGCGAGAGCCGCTCCTTGCCTCAGGTATCGAACCCGTGTCCTCAATATTTCAGGTTGTGGCCAAAAGTTAAGTGGCTTCCAATCTGGGATAGGACATGATGGTTGCATGTTGGTAGCTGTGAGGGTGTGGGAGATATGGTGGTCGAATGTGATCGACCTGGGGCATTTTCTTATTTCGACCAAAGTGTTCAAAAAATCTTGGGAATCTTCTGGAAAGTACTAGAATGTTTTTAAATGTAATAAAATATTCCAGTATCTTCTTGAATAATGTTTTATAATATAACAAATTTTTCAGATTTTTCAACTGTTAGCAAATATAAATAATTTATATGCAACATATTTAGTGTGTGAACCGATTTAGACTCGACTTTCACAAGCGGGTTGCTGATTTCTTAGCGAGTAATATAGGCTACTTATTATCCTGGAAATATTTAGGTTTCACTGCAAAAAAAACAAAAACCTTAAAAATTCTTGACAAACACGAACGAAGTCGTGGACACCACGTAGTGAGCAATAAAATTGTGAGAGAGACGGTTATTCGTACTGAGTGAATGACTGTAAAGGCTGGATTTATTTTAAAAGAGGAGAGAAAAAAAAGACACTCAATAAAGTGAATTTAAGGAAAACACGACGTGGTGCTAGATATTCGATATTCTATGATATAGGTATATCGTAAGGAGTACTGTTATATGTAATAATATTACCCGGGTGACAACATATTTGTCAACTAGTTGGCTTGGTCCATACGACAGAGTGACGCAATATACACACTTAAAATCAGGAAATATTAAGACAATAGACATTTGTTCGCTGAGAATTTGTTGATAACATGTGGCTTTCAATCTACATTTTGAAGGTCAATGAAACATGGTTCCAAAAGTTATGAGTGAAGTTGTGAACTATGTTACAGTTTACTAATCTTTTATTTATTTAAGTTAAAATAAGTAATTTAAGGGCAGTTAATTTTCGAAGAGGAAATAGGTCTCCTTCCTGTCTTCCTTCTAAAGACAAGAAAGAGATATGTATTGATGTTAGCATCCTTCAAAACAATTATTTTTTAAAAGTAAGGTTCTGAAACATTACCCTTTACATCATGAATCTAGTTTAATATAGCACAAGAAATTTAAATTAATCTCTGTCAAAAGTAAGGATGTAATAACAAATTTTATCTACTGGAAAAACAATAACTTCCATATTGATCTTGTAACACGAATATGTGCTTATTTTAGTTACTATTTGGCTGATACATTGTTTCTGTCGCACATTGGTCCTGTCGCGGTGGTCGCCAAAATAACAGAAAAGGTTAGGTTCGGATAGATATGTAATATATGTTTTAGTCACAGATTCTCGTTATCAATAATTTAGGCTCTCAGAAGTCGTTAATATATATATATATATAATCGGGAAAAATTTTACATTATGCATTTTCTCTCCTTTTTGACACACTTTTATCATACGGAATTTTTTGAAAATATATGCGATTAATAATAAATATGACAATCAATAAATTATTTTAACTTCTAATTTAATCTTTCGTCTTATACTCCACCACGATTTACAGATAAAATTTATCAGGAAATTGAAAACAGATATACTAAAGGAAAAAAAAACTGCATTCAACATCATCATAAGATTTATGATGACCTGACCTGACAAAGAAACATACATTTTCACACTTCAATTTCGTAACGAATGTAATTAATCCTTTCTCCGTTTAACATAGATGCACTTGACGCAATAACATTATTTTAACTCAGAGTTGAATCAGAGTGTCTAAACGACTAAATAATCACTTTATCATGCCTTGAGGGACCTGGCAGCTCAGTGGTTGCTTTGAAAAGTTCGCCACTCCGGTCCCGCGTTCAAAACCCCGTGTTTGATCGTATGAGCTTTGCCAGGACGTTCTGAGGTTCGGATTCCACGCTTAACTGTAGGTCCAAGATGAAAGTAATTGGCCGTCCTACCTCTGACATAATGGTTTAGTATGCATCCTTCGGGAGGATTCAACCAACCTTGGTTGGTTTTAATCATTTCTTGTTCGTGGCCCTGTTTGCTTCCACTTTCGTGATACCTGTGAAGATCAAATATCTTTTCTTCGAATTCAGTGCTATCGTCACACCGAGCGTGGTAGGTCAGCGGTAACCCCCAGGTCTGGCATTCGAGAGAACGATGGTTCAGGTTGCTGTCCGTTGTCAAGCTGCATAATTCGAGTTTTCACATTTCTTCCTAAATCACCAATATTGTTCCTCCAAAAGCCCTAATTTCTTCCGTTGCCTATCCTTACGTCTCTTCCGGCACTTATGACTTTAATTTCGACATCAATGATCCATAAATAATATCCTGACACAAAGTTTTACATCTTCTTACTATTTCACAATGAGACATAGCCAGTTTACAACTAATATCGTGTGCGTGAATCGACTAACAACTAATCTGTCTAAATATCGCGTAAGGTCAATGACTAATTTTCTTAGATGCGCTATTGCTGTCTATCACCCATTAGTAAGGCAGGAAGGCGCCGGTATGGCGCAACAACATTTTAGCGTAGACAAAATTTCAAATAGGAATACACCACATTCTTAACACACGCCATTGTAACTTGTGAGGTTCCACTTCACCAGCCATTTAAGAATAATGATGTAAATAAGTTTGTAAATAATGTATATATGTAATAATTAAAGAAGACCTCACAGTATAGTAGGATCCTTAGAACCTGGGCTAATTTAAAGCATTTTGTTATATTTTATTGTTTAAGTTGGGTAATACCGTATGAGCGAGGTAGACGACGGATTACGAATGGTAATAGCGGGGAGAGTGTTGTAGTGGCGCATGGTGGAAGTATTGTCATGTTTGTGTAGATCAACAGTACTGCATATCTGATTTAACGAGTGTGAAAAAACAGTGTATTAATTGAGTTATGTGTAGATAACTCGCAGTTATTGCGTATTGGTTGATCGTAATGGTTTTAGAGAAAGCCAAATACCTTGAATTATTGAAGTTATACTATTACTCTTGAACCGAGGTGGTAGCGCAAAACCATGCGATATGATATTTTGGTGCCTACATATCGTCCGCAGCGGGCTACCATTATTCAATTAATTAAAGGACACCAAGCAATACAATGGGACTAGGATCGAGTCTTGGTATCGGCCGTTCTAACTGCGGTTTTTAGGGGGTTTTCCACAATCATCACGACGAATGTTGGTACGCTCCCCAATCCCCACCTCATAATCTCACATTTCACAAACAAAAATATGCTTATCACACACAGAATATGATTCGCAGACCGATAACAACACTACATTTATCTAATATATGTGGAAAATACCGTCGTATTAACACATTAATACTTCGATAGTATTGCATGGTATAACTCTCCATGTGAAAGATGACAGCCATGTCTAAACCTGCCTTAAGGCAGAACTGAAGATGATGACATTCCTAAGGTGGAATCACCAATAGACAGCTAAAAATATTGTGGACGGTAATGTTACACTATTTATCTTCCTTCTACTGTCTTAAAGCTACGCATAAAACAGATTTAAGAAGTATAACAGAGTGATAAAACGGTGAAGTTGTTATTTTGACTCTCCGATCATCACACGCAGTTGGCCGATCCTGGAAATCGATGAGGTGCAACATTTATGAGGCCCAGCTAGAAGAAAGTTGCCGGCCGGTTTGGGGATTGATGAAATATAAATGAGCTGAGCCTTAGTTTCACGCGCACATCGACGCAGCTAAGCTTGGTGCGGGTTTAGCTTGACCCTCCCCAGAGGCAAAGAGGAACGCTTATGTGTCGATTCCTTGAGCTGATTGAACAAATGGAACAACTATCTTATAAAACAGCAGAGTTCTAAGTGAAACTAGCTGTTACTCGCGAAGTCGTACGCGTGGACTTAGAATTATGTTTCTAGAAATGAATAAATCCACATCTATACTATAAGTTGTCTCTATACATTAAATTTATAAACAGGTATTACACAAAGCTGACAGCCAAAGAAACGAAGCTTGAGCGACCGATTTAATGTTACACACGCTATCCATATGTTTGTCACCATTCGGTTAGAGTTCAAAATATCGTGAAAAAATGTTACTTATCTCGAAAAAAGTATCCTGTGTCCTTTCCAGTATTTTCTTGACAAATTTCATCAAGATCGGTATAGTCTTTTAGTCGTAAAACGTAACAAACACACAAAACGACAGAGTTATTTTCGCATTTAAAATATTACTAGTGTAGATATAGCTCCAACTGCGTTTTTCGTCAATGAATGAATAAAATGGCGAAATGAGCAATATGATCTCCGTGGAAACTAGTAGCCTCATTATCAACAATTGTGTGAGGAAAGTAAGGAGTCTAGCTTTTCTACCTTCCTAAACTTGATGGGGTTACATATAAAGTTCACCATTTCTATCATACAGATGAGCGTTTTTTAACCTTTTTCAACCCAAAGACCATTCAAATATCTAAATAATTCTATGGAACACTAACTCATATGGGCATAATTCTATACTAATGCGTATATTATTAACCTACCTTACCAATTATTTTCGGCGTATACAGCAGTCCTATTTAATACGTACAATAAGATCCTCGTAAATCCACTCTTTGATGTTAATTGGAAACGTATTTTATTATAGTAACAATACAGTCATTTCTTGCCAGATTTTTACCCGGATGATGAAATACTCATGACTTTTAGAAAATTTGGATTATTGGTTTGTGTCTTATATTCTCTTATAGTACGAGTACTGTACCAACTCTATGTGAACGATCTATAATAATTAACTTTTTGTTATGATATCTTTAGTGTCAGAAATCGTACGGCCAGTTCCTTTCCTGTGGGACCTACAGTTTAATGTGGAATCCGAACCACGGAGCGTCCTGGAATATCTCATATGATTAAACACAACACTCAAAATTCCTACGCCTGCCGGGATTCGTGCCAGGGGCAGGAGCAGCGAATATTTTGAAAGCAAGCGTCTTAGCCACTGAGCTACCAGAAATCTCTAGTTAAATTTTAATTTTTTAATATTCTTCCTGTGGATTACCTGTTCATCTTCGCGGACAACAGGTGGAGAATTACAGACATAGATGATGACAAAGAAATTGCATGCGCATGGCTGTGTAAGTAAATAGTTTATAAAACCTTTGCTGCAGAAATTTCTTTAACATCTGAAGGTAAACACTTTTTTATGGACGAAAACTATTGGCCATTGAGAATTGTATTTAAAAATAAAAAATTAATTATTAAATGAATCGTTGCCTTTATAATTCAAACAGCACGTATTATAAGTTTAACATTTAAAAGTATTTTTGGCCGAGTATGTTTAATACGTTTTTAAAAAAGCCCAGATGATATTTTGTGCAAAGAAAACTAGGATACTGTAAAAAGGTAAATACTTTAATGCCTAGAATATTATTGTTCATTTACACATACGAAGATGTTTTAGATTAAAAAAGATAATATATATTTCTTCTGTCCGTGTGTATGTCACTGAATTCCTCCTAAATGGCTGGACTGATATTTATGAAATTTTGTGAGTGTGACTGAGTTGATTCGAGAATGATTTAGATTCACAGTTCGATCCGGTAGGCACTCCCTCGGCCCCTTTAAAACCCTTCATTTAATAAGAATCCACATTATTTTGTCCGATTTCGATGGAACTTTTCTCACCTATACTTAAAAAAAAAACAAAAAAAAACAAACAAAAAAAAACAGAAAAATACTGTCGTCATTTGGTTTTCAGAAATCCTACCCCTCTCCCCCTTTCCATCCCGTTATTTTTGTAAACGTTCTTTATAGATACTTACAGATTTCATCCAAATTCAATTGTCCTTTGCACACATATACTTTGAAACAAACAGAAAAAATACTATCTAAATTTTATTTTCAGAAACCCAATCATCCACTCTTTCCACCCCATTAATTTTTGTCAATGTTCTTTATGCAAAAATACGGTTTCTGTCAAATTTTGAAGGAACTTTGCACACGTATGCTTTAAAGCAAACTGAAAAATACTGTCTATATTTGGTTTACAAGATTTGAACCCCTCTCCCCCTTTACTTCCACCCATCTTAAATTCAAAAGTTCTTTATAGAAACTCAGATTTTATTAGATTTTTGATGGAACACGGTACACGTACACTTTAAAACAAAGATAAAGGTATTGCCTACATTAGGTTTACAAAAACCCGCACACTCTCACCCATCGCCCTTCTTAAACAAAATTTACACATGAAACCATTCAGTTTTTAATGACATCTTTCATTTATTTAGTACATGTAAATCTGCCTGTTTTGTATATGAATACCCAACTATGAATAAAAGAGGCATTGTAACGCATGCCGAACGAAGCTAGTATATATATCTATATATATAAAGATGAATGTATGTATGTTTGTTTGTTTGTTCTTCATACAAATCCACAGTTTTCATCCGATCTCGATGAAACTTTGCACACTTATCCTTTGAAACAAGGAGAAAAATACTGTCTACATTTGGTTGAAAAATTATCTGTATAAATAATACATGTTGTCTCATAATTTCGAAATACTACTGAATGGCGATAGACAGACGCGTTGGATATGGACGTCTCTATACTGCTTTTTTCCATGTATCGGTCAGACAGCTCAGTGGTTAAAGCGCTTGCTTACAAATGTTTGGGGCGTGGTCTCCGGTTCAAAACTCTGTGGAGGCTAAGATTTTTAAAAAGTGTTTTTGATCGTAAGAATCACGCCTGGGCCGTAGGTTATTCGGATTGAGTGTTAAACTGTAGATATGACTAAGTTAGGGGTGCAATGCGAGGCAAATCGTAGGTAGTATTGCAATGCTGTAGGTGTACAATTTTTTACGTTATAATGATTCCTCAGGGATTGTTCGCAGCCAGTGTGTGTGTATGTGTATGTGTGTGTGTATGTGTGTGTGTGTGTGTGTGTGTGTGTGTATGTGTGTGTGTGTGAACCGCAGTTGTAAAACTATAAATACGGAAGCAAGTCTCTGTCTTTTTGTTACGTTTTGACGACCAAATGGCTATATCGATATAGAAGGAATTTGCCAAGAAAATCTGTATGAAGGGCATAGGACATTTTCCCCAGTATGTTTTATAGTTATAGTCACTAAATTTTGAGACCTTATCGAATGATGACAGAAATATGTTGGAAATTGATTCTCTTCAAGAGACTGGTTCCACGGCAGAATGATATAGTGATAGCTTTCCTGTCATATTATGCCGACTCGATGTTGTTTGTGACCAATCCTTCGCTCCCAATAACTTTCTATATTCAATTCTGGCAAAAAATTCTTAATACGCGTATGAAGTCGCGGGTACGAGCTAGTATATATATACATATCGAATATCACCATAATGAAGGAATACATACGAAAAGCATGTTAAATGAAAAAAAAAAAAAAAAACGACATGAACTCATGTCATCAGCAAAGATTCAGATTTCCGCAAAGGATCTATATTACAAAACGTTATATTTAGTAATGGTTTTGGCTCTCTGTTTACCTGAAACATTACTGTAAGTGTGTTTAACGTCCTGGACTGATATCCAGTTATGAAATACTAAGTGTAAACCTTTATCCGTATCTTCGGTATGGCCGTGGGTCTAGAATAGCTCCTAAGTCACGTAATTACTGACATAAAATTGTTTTCAAGGACAAAAAAATAAGCTTTTAGAGTTACAGCTCATGATCACGTGACCTGATTTGGCTGAAATACGAACCTGACTTGTATTTCACGCTAAATGTTTACTCTGCAAAATTCGAAAATTGTTTGTTGATTTTGAAGGTATTTAGAAACATTAAAGAGGATCTCAGTGTATAATAACAGGTTGTTTGATTTATTAGACGCTTTATATTAGCTTGACCTGTATGTAGGGGCTACGTACGTATGTATGTATGAATGTAACGGAATTTTACAACACCATTTTGACCCACTTCCAGATGTCCGAGCTGTTTTAAATTTCGCACACAGATCAAGAAATTGTGAAAATACAATAATTTCATAGCATTTCCTACTATTCTCAATACTTTGACAATAACAACAGAAAAATGGTTGTATGTCATGGAATTTTGCAATTTAATTTTAGCCCAATTCCAGATGTCCGAATTGTTTGAAATTTTGCTCATGTATTGATAACTGATTACAATCCTATAATTTCATAGCTATGTCTTGATATTCTCATTACCTTGACAGTAACAACAGAAAAATTTTGCACACGTTTTAAGAATCATTGACAATATAGTAGTCTCTTAGCAACGACCTGCTATTCTCGTTACTTTGACGGTAACAATAGAAATATGGTTGCATATAATGGAATCTTTCATTCCAGTGTTCACCCACTTCCTGACGTCCGAATCGTTTGAAATTTTGCACACTTATTAAGAACCGATAAAAATTAAATAAAGCCACGACATTTTGCACAAGCGCGGCAATTCGAGAAACCTTCCTCACTTGGCGGTCGGACCCTTCGGATATTTCCCAGCCAATATCGCCATATTCATTTAATTTAATTAACAACTTCCAGGCGTCTTTATTTTTCAAAATTTTGTACACGTATTAAGAACGTTTAACAACACAATAATTTCACAGCTGTAGCCTGGTATTCTCATTACTTTGACAGTAACAACAGAAAAATTGTTTTGTTGCGTAACCTTTTGCACATGCGCAATTGATGATACTTTGATACAAGCTGCTACGATAGTGTCTGCAGTCGCTTAGTGTGATGTTAAATAGTGAGTATTCAAAACATCGTTTTCAATTACTTCGTTCTATTATGCAGGGCGTTCGCCGGGAAACGCAACCCTCGCAGTCTGTTGCCGTCGGCAACTTGCTCGGTCAGCGGAGCCAGCGGTTCCCGCCACACAGCACCGTGAATCACCGCACTGTTTAACACCTCCGCTGCCCCAACAGTGCAGTGGCACAGTATAATGGGACCCTTACATGGTTAAGAACGGTTTCTTTGCATTGTAGCTAGTTTGTGACTTCAGTCTCTTATTAATCAGTGTTGTGAATAAACGTTTCTTTGCGGTTTGGCTGGTTTAGGGCTTCATACTCTTACTAATCTGTACCGTGTTTGAGTGTGAGTAAAATTATGGTACGTTACAGTTTGCAACAAAGAATATTTCTCTACGATACATATGTGAAGAAGAAGTCGTTTAAAAAGTGTCGCAGTAAATTTCGTCGCGAATATCCTGGCGCTTTACTGCCAGCTAAATCAACAATTCTGCGTCTGGTTAAAAAAGTAAGAGAAACGGGTTCATTTTTTAACAAAAAGAGACTGTCGGTCAACCGTATTCTCACAGAGGAGAAAATTGACGATATCGCTTTTCGACTAGAACAGTCACCCAAAAAATCATTAAGTCAGTTAGGGCAGCAGGCAGGCGTATCTAAGACGTCAGCTTGGAAAGTAACAAAGCTAGTTCACTTAAAGCCGTACAAAACAATTGTGGTGCATAAAATTACAGAAATAGACCAGGGGCCTAGGATTAGATTTTGCAACTGGTACCTGCAGGGTGTCCACGATGGCACTGTTGATCCGCAACTGACGTTTTTCTCTGATGAGGCCTGGTTTCATCTGAGTGGTTATGTTAACGCTCAAAACAGTCGACACTGGAGTTCAGAAAAACCAAATACTCTACTCCAACTGCCATTGCATGACTTAAAAGTGGGTGTTTGGTGTGCGATTAGTGCTTCGAGAATCATAGGTCCAATTTTCTTCCGTGAAACTCTTACTTCCGCAAGATATATCGAAAATATTGTGAAACCGTTTTTCGAGAAACTTACTGAAGAAGAAAAATTGTACGGCTATTTTCAACAGGATGGGGCGACAGCTCACACCGCTAGAAATTCGCTTGCTGCACTTGACGAAGTGTTTTATGATCGTGTAATCAGCCGTGGGTTGTGGCCCGCCAGATCACCGGATTTAAACCCTTGTGACTTCTACCTTTGGGGTAAACTTAAGGGTAAGGTGTACGAAGGAAATCCTCACACATTGGAAGAACTTGAGGAAAAAATCTATCAAGTAATAATGTCCATTGACAAAGGTGAAATCCAGCGTGTGTCTCGAAATATGTTCAGAAGATGTGAAATGTGCATTACACAAGAGGGTCAACACTTCCAGCATCTTTTATAAGGTAAGCTAATGAATTACGACACATTTAAATGCTTAGCACATACAAGTTTATGAAGCGTAATTATTGTGAAATAGTCCGCGGCCGACGGTCGAACAATGCCGGGAGCTGACCGCTCGCTCGCCGGGAGCAGTTTCTTCCTTGTAGCGCTAACAGTGGGTTGCGTTTCCCGGCGAACGCCCTGTAGAAGAGTAGTCTTCCACATTTACCCCGCTATTGGACCTCTGGTGGGGTTGACCATATAATTATACGTTACTCGCGGGAATAATAATTAAAAATGAAACTACAACACAAAGAAAAAGAGAGATTGGCAAAGAAAATCCAACAGTAAGAAACATACTTTTGAAACACTCTGAACTAAATAGTTAAAAATAAAATTTTAGTTTAAAAGACTAAAAACACGCTTTCGTAGTAATGTGAACTAAAAGGTTAAAAATAATCTTTAAATATTAAGATTTTGTTTGACAGCGATAGAACGTCCCACAATTCAGGATAAATTAATTTTTTGAATAAGTTTAAAGAATAAAGTCACTGATTAAAAACTTAACTTTAATTTTTTTTTTTTTTTTTTAAAAATCGTGGGGTGCTTTCTACATAACTTGTGACAATGACTCTATCTTTGCAAACAGCCAAAGACAAAAAATATAAGACAACTGATATAGCACACCATGTTTTTTACATTAAAGTTAATTTTGTAATCAGTGACTTTACTCTGTAAGATTAATCAAAAAATTAATTTATCCTGAATTGTGGGACGTCCTATGGCTGTTAAACAAAATCTTAATATTTAAAGATTATTTTTAACCTTTTAGTTCATATTTCTACGAAAGCGTGTTTTTGTCTTTTAAAATACAATTTTATTTTTTCGCCTACAGTTGGAAGAACTGTTCTTATACACGTTTTACGCATTATGTAGGAGATCTATTTGGGCTATCAATTTTGCTGTCCCTCTGCTTTATCACTCTCAAGAGTTGTCATAGTTAAAGTGTTACGGCCTGATGTGTTGAGTTACGCTGAACGCCTGCAAACTGGCAACCCGCTGCACAAATCCACTTGTCAACAAGATACTGTAGCCGTGTACAGTACGTTAAGGACTAGGCGTACATACTGTATCAGTCATTGTATGTAGTGGTTTGAGTTGTGTTTGCATCTTAATATAAACCAGGTACCGATCTTTCTATTGATAAATCGTGCTCTTTTGGTACCATCAGAAACAGGAATATGTTGGTAATCATCCAATGTTTCAGAGAAAATTGAATAACTGCACATTATTTTTCAATGTTGCAATTTACTTTACATATTTGTGGTGACTAGTGACAGATTTTTTTTTTTTTTTGCTTATATGAACGAATATATAAACATCTACATACATTTAAAGTAATTATACTTTGGTCATATGATTTAATTTTTTCCCATGCTGTCAAGTTGTTTCATTTCATATCTCGAGCAGTAATTATATTAAATTATACAAATACTAAAGTAAAGATGCATATACGGTATAAGGAACATGATAATGAACTTATTACTAGCCCTAAAACTCTAGAAATTTGATCAATAAATAAATTCTACCACATTAGAAAATAAGTAAAAAATTGACTTTGAGTTAGTTATTAGAAAGAAGTAAGGCTTGACAAGGCCATATACATATGCGAACACTCTGGTGACATATATCTATACTCGTAGGAATAATTTAAATTCCTCGGTATGTATCTACATAATTCATTGAAGGGACTAATATCTACACACGAATATCATATTCGCCATGCTCTTGCTTCCTGAGAGATCTTTTTAGTCCAAGCTCGTGGTTGCCCAGCTAGAAGCAATGCCCCCTCGGCCCTAGCAAGTAGCACACAGCATTTCTCGTCGTAGCCGAGTGCTCTTCGAGGCGTTGCGCATCTCTTTCCGGGAAGAGCGCCATATCAATAAACTGGCCGACACGTTTATATCGCCGCATCATAATTAATGGCGATGTTGCGTACCGCGCACTCTCTCTATTCGGCCACGCGGACGTAGCAACTCGCGTGCGAACAGCCCGCCAGCTTCCTGCTTTCTTGCTCAACCCGATCTCCGCGGCCCACATACAAAGAAGCTTTTACAGGTCACAAGTGTCCTGCTCTTCCCAAAATCCTCGGTCCTCTTATGGTCTTATGTGGGTTGTAATTCCAGTTCCCAGGCACCAGTTTTTTTATTTTTTATTTTGCTTTCCTGAACCTCTCATCACGCTTGATGCAGTCATCCATCTCTTACTGCCTTGAGCTAATCTCTTCATCTCAACATACCCCTCATCCTCAATTATCTGCTTCATAAAATTCAGTCTCTGTCATTCTCTACAGTTATTACGTACGACCGTTCTCTACACCTACAAATTAACCAATCCCGCATGTCTTTTGATGAGTCACATCAACCAGTATCTTCTTTCTGTAAAACTGCCAGAAACTTCTTTCTTCACCCGTCATTTGCAAAACACATTCATTTATTACTTTATCCAATCATTGAATTTTCAGCATAATTTCAAATATCTGTCATCCTTTTTCTGGTATTCCTAAAGCCTATGCTTCGCTTCCGTAAAGATTTGTGCTTTCTGTGTCCTTGATCAATATTTGAAACTGAAAGATCTCTCTTTTTCATGAAGGCTCTTTTCACTAGCACTATTGTCCTTTTAACATTATTTCTGCTTCGGCCATTAGTTATGATTTTACTTGCTAAGTAACAGAACTCACTTACTTCTATTTCATCCGATCTTATTTTTATATTAACTCTACTTTTTTCGCTATGATTTTTTGGGAAATTTCATCATTTTTGTCTTGCTTTGGGTCATATTTAATCTAAAATCTTACTTTAGTGTTTTGATTATGTTATTCAGTAACTTCTCAAGGTATCCTCAGTTTGTTCTGTTAACAGGACAATGTCACAAACAAATCACAGCACTTGCGGCACCACATTCATTTTTTTAACTCCCTTTGTTGCTTCCTATGAATACAAGTTGAATAATAATGGGGGTATAATGTTTCACAACCTTTTTAGGTAATGCAGTACTCTTTTATTTTCTGATTAGATCTGGCAGAAGAGTAAATAAAAATGTATAAGATGCCTGCAGAACTGAATTTATGATTCATTTGTAACATTTAAGGTGTCCAATGAGTGTTTCCTTCCTCTAATTGATGTAATTTCCGGTCCCCTTAAAGACCCATAAATCTTTAACCATTTCCGCTCAGAAATGCTTAGTATCTTTGGGTATCACGAGATGTTAAACACTTTTAACCTTATGAAGTATCTACTAAGAGTAGTCTTGAGCTACGAAAATAACTAGACAAAAGTGGTTTCTCAGATAAGTATTGATGTTGACGGAGGTAAAAATATTCCCTTCGTTGAATGCTGTGTCTTTCTCGTGGATACGTTTCAATTTTTCCATTCTACTATCTACGTCGAATTTGAAATTATACTTCGGATACAAAGTGAGAGACGTTTGAAGCCCAGCACGTTTCCTATTTTCCGTAGTTTCCCAAAATTACTCCATTGCCAAGGTGACATTTTCCTTCGCAATTTTCGTGCACTAGGTGTATAAGATGTGCAAAAATCGAATAAAAGAAATGTTTCTTACGAGTGTATAACCGGTGACCAAGTGTTGCTGTAGAATAAAGTTCGGCGTTTAGTTATAAAATATTTGTGCAGAAGTTTAAAATCCACAAAACGTAATTTCAGAATATCTGTACAACTAAGGATTCGCCTAATCCATGAAAATTAGACTGTATAGTATGGGACGTATTTGAAATTAAGATCAGTTTGATACAGCTCTACGGACTTTGTAAATGTATAATTATCACTCTCCCATTTTTCTGATGGTCATTTTGATTCACGCGTCTATTGCTTCAGATTCTCGACTATCGAAAGAGCTCGTATAATTAATTAGCTGTTTGAAAAACAAAGTTATTAAAATCATTTAATTGCGTCCGTTAATATGTTGTGAATTATGCTGTCAATTAACTGATAACTGTGAACAATAGTACAAGTAATTATTTTTCCCGGGCAATGAAAACGCTTAACAGCTTTCATACACGAAAACTGCATGGACCCACATTACTCATTTGATGATAGCAGTTTATTCACCGAACTGAAATGTGTGATAAAAATTTACAAGAGAGAATGATCGTTTTAACATCTCCAAAAATATTTAATCCTGAAGGCGAAACTTTCACATTAGAAATTAGTTTTCCTCATTAGTTTAAAACATGAAAAGCATTCAGAAACAAGACCTAAGATAATTAAGAAAGAACGCGAGATTAAAAAAAAAAATACAGATAAATTTAGTGAAAATAGAAGAAATTGTTTGAGTGAACGTTCAGCGAAGTACAACAATTCTAAACAAAATATTTTGTTGAAGAAATTTAGAGAGCCTCTCAAAATTACAAACGATACACCAGACATACTAGACGATTTTTATTTCCAACATTTGTTTTAGTGCTGCTTGAAACATATTGATGTCTAGATGCAAAATTATAATGGTCGAAGAAATAAGAAAATCGAAGAAAAAAACATAATTGTTTGAAAGGATTAAAGACTACTTCCGAATCTGTAATAAGTATCACCATTAAGGTACTAAATCTTAAGCAAGAATCAAACGGAGATAGCAAGAAGTCGGAAGTGATGGCCATACTCAGTGAACTTTAAATACTTCACACAATCCTTAAAATAATTCACGTTTTTCTGGTTGTTTCAGTTTATATTTTTTAAAGTAATTTAACACGTGTATGCGTAGTTTCTACACGTGTTACTGTTAAATAAATCTTTCTGCAAACTAGTGCTGAAAGACCGCATTGAATAGTATCCACACAAGGAAATAAGAATAATTGGTTATTATGATTTATATCAAAAATACACACAAAAAATCATTCTCAAAAACCAAGGACTCAATATAGCATTTACAACCAATAATAATATAGATCAAAATATAAAAAAACAACACACACAATTACAAATACCACAATACATACTCACCTGTTAGAATTGTGACTTTGGTCAAACAATTAGAAACAAGGCACAAAAACTATTTTTTTTTTTTTTTTTTTTGCTTTCATCAGTATTTCTACGGGTTTGATGCAATCCCTTCCTATGCTGCGCTAACCTCTTCATCTAAATATATCCCCTACCCCCACCCTACGTCCTCAATTATCTGCTTCATATATTCTAATCTCTGTCTTCCTCTACAGTTCTTAATTTCGACTGTTCCCTCCACTAACAAATTAACCAATCCAGCATGTCTCAAAATATGACCTACCAGCCTGTCTCTTCTTTCTGTAAGCCTCTTCAACAAACTTCTTTCCTTGTCCACCATTTCCAAAACTCTTCCATTTGGTACTTTATCCGTCCACCTGATTTTCAGCATCCTTCTGCAGCACCACATTTCAAATGCTTCAATTTTCTTTATTTCTGGTATTTTTAAAGTCTATGCTTTGCTACCATAAAGTGCTGTGCTTCACACAAAGAGTTTTAAAAAGCCCTAGAAAAATATTTGAAACTAACTTCTTTTTCATGAAGACTCTCTTTGCTAGTTCTATTCTGCCTGCAACATCGTTCCTACTTCGGCCATCAGTTGTAATTTTTCTTCCCAAGTAGCAGAATTCACTTCCGTCTTCTATTACACACGATCCTATTTTGATAATTAATCCACTATTATTGGTATCATTTCTGCTACATTTCATCACTTTTGCCTTGCTTTGAATTATTAAGAGCATTAAAATACACCAACCACTCCACATTTGGAGAACACCTTTTATAACACAACTGCTAATCTACAGACATTCACACAGATATGCAAAGCGCTATAAAAAATAGAAAACAATCACATCCAGAAAGAGATAAGTGAAAGTAAACCTTTAATAAACGAATGCACGAACTTGATCAATCAAACATTATACACGATACTTGAAACAGAATAAATATACCAAAAAAAAATACTGACTATTTCAAATGTGCACCTATGAGCAAGGATAACACAAAGTAGACTATAAAAATCTAGTAAGTTTAAACACAATGGCACCGGAAATGTGAAAAAAGCATACAGACTTTGGAATAGTGAAAAACAGTGTGGTACAGTATTCACTCACAGATTTTCAACATGTTAATATTACAGAAACCTGTTGGTAATACTGTGAAATTAGGTTAGCATAATGTTATGTTGTTGCGTTTCACACTGAAGAGAAGCTTGGAAAAGATTCAATATGTTCCTGTTAAAATTACCCCTCAAAGCAAACTCTGAGACTCAGAAAACATGAAATAGATTTACAGGTAAGTAAAATTAATTTCCACTGTACTTTACATTTAATAGTAGGTTTTCCCGGCGAATCTGATGCTTGAAGATATCTCGAGCATGCGGACCGATCCAGCAGTCCCGTCCTGGACTGCGTTCCTCACGCCCGGTCAGCAGACGCAACCTCAAGATGATGGCACATTACGCCTTCGAAAATTCGTTCATCCACGATTAATTGATCCGGCCGCATGCCCGAGAGAACTTTACATTGTCTCCATAGTGAAATTAAACTGAAAAAATGTTGAAAGTCACACGGATACCACTGAAGATGCTCTAAATAATGGAATGACTCGCGTATGGCGAAAAATAAAAGGAAACAACATTCAATTGCATTTGCGTATTATTAATCTTTACACTGAGTAACTTGGGATTGAGGAAAAAGGCCCACAACGTCGAGTTGCTAGGTAGTGCTATTTGACACGAGTAAAACAGTGCTACCAACTTCAGCACTTCTTAGTTTTTTTATTTATTTAAATGGCTTTCGGCCTTATCAGCCACGTTCTTTGCGTTTCATTACTTTACAGTTCTATTTACATAGTTTAACAATTTCCGTTTCATTTCCTTTAAAGTATTAAAAATACATAATTTAAATTACTTTACAGTTCTAAACACAACAGTTTACATTATATGACCTTTTAGATTTCAATTCCTTTACAGTTCCATATCTACCTGCTTACTTCTTGGTGTTATACTATGATGAGTCGGCATGTAATCACTTACTTTATTATATCTCTTATCTGCGCCGTAGAGTGTTTGTTATACGATTTGTGGGATTTTTGACATTATATCTTAATTCTATTTGGGTCAATGTATAGCAGTGGTGCCCTAATCTTTCACTATGGCATCAAATTATAGTATTATGACTGGCTGATATGTATGGTGACATATCTGTTCAAGTAGTTTTATAGCATGTAAAATTCACAGCATAATTTTAATTTGAGATACCGTCCTATATCAGATGGAGTAACTCATGATATCTGACCAAACTTTCATGTAGCAGAAGTGCTGTGGTTTGCGTCAACTTGCGGAGACGCCGATGCAGAAACGTCAGTGCGGTGTGTTCCAAAGTGATTGCTACCGTATGCAGCGCGCCCGCACGGACAGACAGAAAGAGCGCACAGTGTTTTTGCGTCTGCTCTGCGTCGAGCAGTGGAGACGGCCTCCGCATACACAATGCGTCTCCGAGCGGACTCCAGCCCTGTCGCTTTATTCGCCTGACTGCGCTGACTGGAAGCAAGGTACAAGTCCGCAGGGTCTAACAGTCTATCACCACATTACAACGGGTCTAGCTCACTGATAGATAGTGGTCGTGGACTGTCATTGGTTGCACGGCTGGAAGAACTGACGAGAGCTACTTATAATAGCCCTCACACACAGTCCTTGTACGAAATGTTATTTGAAGAATTATGTGCAGCAAGCTGGGAATTGATAAATTATGGTTTTACATATTTTTCGTGTAATTAATTGTGAATTTGAGTAAATAAACAATGTTTTAGGGAGAGAAACTGTGAAAATTCTATGTAATGTGTTCAAGGACAGTATTATGCATGAAACAATTGATTAAAAATTTGTAAAGTATTGAGGTGAACTACGATGTTTAGAGGACAATTCTCAATTGTTTGGACTGGTTTATGTAGATAATTTTGTGTGTAAATACCTGTAAATATCTTTAATTTTTATTTCCGTGTGTTTCATGATGATTGTGAATGATTTTATATTAATTCTGATTGTTTTAATGTGGTTTTGATTGTTAGTTGCATTGTCGCCATTAGTGAAACATTCGAGCGGCTTTCTCTGTGTTATTCTGGAATTTTCTGTAGCGTCTAAATCAGGGGTGGCCAACCCAAATGACCATGCGAGCCACTTTGGAAATGCATCATAACTCCGCGGGCCGCATATAAAATTTAATTTAATTTAATTTAATTGCAATGGAGCACAGGCTCCGGTGGCAATTTCCCTACACACCCATCTTCCCCCTTTCCGGCACCCACCTACATTTGCTCTCTACAAATTTTATATTTAAATTCTGTCAAACGTTTTCGGTAAATTATTCATCATTTCTCTTGGTAATTCATTCCAATCCCTGACACCCTTACCTAAAAAAGAGAATCTTCCCACACCCTTGTGCCTGAAATCGAGTGCCAGCTTGTGGTCATGGTCATCTTTTCCCTTCGAATATTCTCATATTAGATCCATACCCACTATAGACTTTTTTCAATGAAAAATTGATATTGTTATTATTGTGTTTATTATTAATCTTACATTAAATTTAGATAATATAATAATAATGATACTAACAATATCTGTCATATATACGCAAGAATATTATTTTAAAAGCAAAGTTAATTTTTTCTCATAATTTCGACAGTTAATTTTTATATATTTGGATATAAAAATTATGTATTTTTTTAATACATTGGTTCTCACTACTTTGGCGATTATAAAATAAATATATGTTGTAAAAGTGTGATGGATCTCGCGGGCCGCAAAAGTGATCAAGGCGGGCCACGGGTTGGCCACCTCTGGTCTAAATAAGCAAGCGGCAGAGACGAGAAGTTAGTTGACAGTAAGTTGTCATGAAGTTTAATCGCTGGAATATTTGTATGTGTGCGCTTTAGTGTCTTTTGATAATTCTGGTGGAGATATTACCTTAGACCTCAAGGGAAAAATTAATATTATTTCTAAAATCGATTCGTGTGTTGTCGTTTGGAGAACTATTTCGTCAGTCCAGAACACTAGTAACCAGTAACCTTTGGAGAAAGATAAAATCCCCTGGCGACCAAGATAGCAACCTGTGGAAGAAGAAGTGATTAAAGGAAAATATCGTTGATTGACGACAGGACTGAATAACAAAAGTTAGTCATTAACCGAAGAGCTTATCATGCTGAATCGAGTTCCTCTACTATTAGATTCATGTGAAATTTTGTACCGTTGGATTTTGTGTTGGCAACACAAAGATGGTTTATTGTTTGTAGTTTTGAGCGGCGACTGATTGTTTCTGAATATTCATCGAAAATTGCTGATATTAAGAATCTTAGTATTATTTTCTCACTGAAGAAGATGGAAACGAAAAAATAGTATGTAGTATCTTGCTACTTAACAGAGGAATGAAACCAGCAAAAATGGATACTGTTTTTTAATTCAGTTGCTATTATCAATGTAAATTACCCTACACGTGTATTTTCACATTTCACGACTTTTTAATCTTAAATTCCTATAATTTTAAGTTTTTTGTGCCTCAGGTAAGTTTTTCAGAATTTACCCCAGTAATTTATTCCAGTCGCATACTCCCTTTCCTACAAAACAAAATCGAGTGATTGCTTGTGGAGATGATCAACTTTTCCTTTCCTACACCTATTTGTTCTACCAATATACGTCCAAGATTCATCGCCATTCTTAGCACTCTCTTCATTCGCATCCTGCTTTACAACCCAGGACCTGTATCCTGTCCAGTCTTCATTGTGTTCCTCAGTAATTTCAACAAACACATCCAGTGCACTTCTTTGCACATCCCCAAACTCCTCTATTTGATACCCAAAATAAGGGATCTACCCATTAATAGTGGAGCAAACATTTCTTAAATAAGTAGCTTCTATCAACGTAATCTCAGAAATACATTAATATTCCCTACATTTTTGTCAATCTTTTAGGTTATGAAGTCTTCGGCTTCTTTACACAAATGGATAATTTAAGATCTGATGATTATATTTACTTAACTTTTCCTGCGAAAAATGTGGACTCTGTAGTAGGCTTTGATGTAACGTCAACCTTTTATTATTATGTTTTTTATTTATTCGATTTTGCTGTGTGAAGTTTTACGTAAAGCTTATTGGTGTTGGTAGTGGTACTTCGTGCTATGAATATGGACATGATGTTCTCAAATTTTGCAACATGGTTTGTGAGAATTGAGTCTTTCCCGCATAATTTCTATGGGTGTTAAGCTAGATAATTTGTTATATACACGACGTTTCAGCGGCTTACTCTCATCATCAGGTGAAGCAGTTGATCGATGAGAATTCTACGGTATATTTCGACACCAAAACGATATTAGTGAGCTAACACAGTGTGGGTCGTAATACACAAAAGAATTATCTTCGATACACTACACCTAATGATGACAGCGAAGGAAGCCGCTGAATTTTTGTGTATATCACAAATTATCCGGCTGAACACCTCCAGAAAATACGTGGATGCAAATGCATCGAACTTGAGAACAGTACTTAAGAAAAATGATGTAGCTATCTATTCCTTCTGCTGTCATTGTGAAAGGAGATTCCAGTAGCTAAACGAAGTTACTTTCTACGAGATAAAAACCGAGTGTGATTGCAGAACATTGTTACAACCGTGGAGTATTCGAGCAACCATCTGCTCCACTACTGACAAGACGCAACCGCATACGATAAAAAAGATACTTCAGCTGCAGGCTTACGAGAAATGTTTAGCCAGGAATGATTGTCCTGGGGGAGTTATAAAGTCCTTTAAAGTAATGGAAATAATGAAACAGCACATAAGGAGAAATGTTTCGTGCAGGTAGGTGGGGGTCATCTGCTGCGGAAATGAAACAATGCTCTGCATCCATAAACAGCCGCCCCTGTAGCTTCTCAAAAGACGTCTGTTACTCTTTCGCAATACTCGTTTAGATGTTAACATGGTGAACTTTATTAGAGCCTCAAGAATCGTAGAGACACTCGTCCAGATAAATTGTTAAGCTACAGTTTTTTTTTCCCCTCTTGATACAGGAAGTTTCGTTGATTGTCTTCGTGCTCCACGATGTAGAGAAGTTAGTGCATAACAGAGAAATTTTGTTTTACCCTGAATGTATGCTTTTTGCTGTTGTTTTATACACGACACTTTCTTTCTGCCTGACTTCGTCTGGCCATGGGTGACAGATCAATAATGGTATGTTGAATAGTTCTGTTGTTTACTGCGTTTAAGTGTCTGAATTGGCCTAGGAAGGTCCTCGGTTAGAATTTTGGTTTTGAGTGACAGATTTAAAGGCTATTTAATTCTGCCTTACTTCTAGGACCGAGAGTGGTTGGTGAACGGTTAACGTTCTGGTCTCGTATTTGGGAGGACGTGGGTTCGGATCCCCGTCCAGCTATCCATATTTTAGGGTTTTCCATGGTTTCCCCAAATAACTACAGGCGAATACCGGGATGGTTCCTTCAAAAGGCCATGACCGAATTCCTTTCCGTTTCTTTCCCGACTTCGACGTCAACATGCGTAAAGCCACAAGTTAAGAAAAAACGTCCACCTCTGGAAAAATTTGTTTCCTGTAAGTGAAGTACAAGTTCAGAACGTCTCTTCATTTTCGATTAAATTCAGAAATTTCGCTTAGCCCACTCTATTTCCTAATTTAAGGGCCCATGACAGCGTTGGATTAAGTGCCCAATCGAATCTGATGTTCTTCCAACAACTCTTCGAAAACATGACATTTATTTTTACTTTGTATCAATCATTTGAAATCTTTTAAAACTACACGAATATTAAAATGACATTCATAATATGAAACGTTGATTGCAATATCTTCATTTTACAAAGTCAGTTCAGCACTAGCCGCACCAAAATAGACGTATCGATGCAGTTTGTACCTGCGTTGCAATTTTAGTAAGATAGTTCTTCAAATGTCTGACACTGAAAGTAACACATACATGCAACACTTTCTTTCTTATTTGCAGACATCTTTGCCCTGCAGGATTGTTACAACATGTTAAACCTTGACAGAGGTGGAATATGCGTCGAATTGAAACTCTTTCACCAGGTAGTGAAGAGAGTTATTTTCCTACGAATGAAAACTTTTTTTTTTTTTTTTGTAACAGTTTAACGTCCCTTTTTAACAACGTGGTCTTCAGAGACGGGAAAGGATGGGGGCAAGGAATGGGAAGGAATTCGGCCATGGCCTTTTGAAGGAAGCATCCCGGCATTCACCTGGAGTGATTTGGGGAAACCATGGAAAACCCAAATCTGGATGCCCGGACGGGGATTCGAACCGCCGTCCTCCCGAATGCGAGGCCAGAACGCTATCCGTTACACCACCACGCTCGGTCGAATGAAAACTATCTATTTATTTTTATCTCGCTTGGCACAGGCTGACAAATCCTCAAGATGTGAGACCCCTAGTGATAGAATTTCCACTGCCTGTGTCTTCCTCTTGCACCAACAAAGTGAACATATTCATCTATTAACAATTCGCTCTCACCAGCGAGAAAGTTATAAAGAAGGCAGTTGGCAGTACAGGCGACAAATTTCTTGCTTACGTCGTCCGCTTGGGAAGCAGATAATTCCCTCCGGAAAAAGGAAGACAGTGAAACGGGAACTTCGGGATGCGAACAGTGCGTCAATTTAACCGGTAGTGGCAAAAAGCTCTCCCCGCTGCGTCTCTTAATTTAACCGTCTGCCCTCCCTCATGAATTCTGCATACAAAAGAATTTTTCCGCCGACCGCGGAAAAAACGCAAACCGATAGCAGGGCTGTTCACCCGCGTTTTGCAGCAGTAATTTATATTCTAACTGCCGCGAATTCTCTGTGTCGCGGTCTATAAATAACTTCCAATTACGCCCCAGCTAGCCTTTAATTACTATGCGGCAGTGGCATTATCCGTAACTAATGTGTGCAGTGGTATTCGGAGAGGTGGCACATTGATGTTGATAGCTGCGGTTTACTTAAGTCACATACACTACCACCAGCGCTCTAAGGTCTGTGGTGAGAGAATGCAATTTACGTACAGGATCGTTCTGTAGTCAGTGAAAGATTCTGAAGTCTTTCGGGCATTCGTGGAAGACTAGATTTCAAGTCATGGTTCGTTCCTAGTTTAACACAAAGACACCGATCTTTTTCTGACTGAGACATATATTAAACTGCAAAAAGTAAGACGAATAATTAACAGAACGCCACTTGCCCATTAGCACAGAACAACCTATTAGTAGCTATAATAATTTGGTGTAACGTAAAAGCCAGCATGAATTAGTATCACCAAATACTGAACCGTACTTTGTTCTCGAGATATTTCCAAGAACTGGAAGTAACTTCAATTTTCAGAAGATCTCGAAGAGATTCTAGAAATTACCGACCAATATATCTAACATCCGTTTGCAGTAGAGGTTTGTACTCAAACATTATAAAGTTTCTAGGCGGAAACGAATTGCTTAAATATTGAACCAACACGAATTTCGGGTGTACATATCATATGAAACACCGCTGGCCTTATTTTTGCATGATATAATTGAATTTATTGATCCAGGATCACAATGTGATGCAATTATTTTTTGTTATTTTCTTAAAGCTTTCGACTCTGTATAACAAAACCGCCTTTTAACGAAGAGTTAAGCAGATAAACTTTGTAAACAAATAAGAGATTTACTATCTGGTCGGTCGCAGTATGTGATCGTTGATGGAGAAAGCTCTTATAATGTACGCGTAAATAACACCCTCTGCCACCCACCATTTTGTGAACTTCGTAGATGTAGATAATCAGCGCCAAGAAAACATTAAAGTTGATTTATTAATTAAATAAATTTAATTCAAATAAATTTAATTTAGTAAAATTTTAAGAAATCTGCTGGATTCCGCGGGATTGGCGCCAAATGCGGGACTGAAAACACTGCGGAATTGCAATCCTCAGTAACAAGAAATAAAAGAAATGAAAAGAGGTACGAGTCGTATTATAAAACATGCAAAAGTTATTTTATATTCGTGAAGCTTGCTGTGTTATTAAAAAAGTTGAAATAAAACCTTGTCGTTAATATAAGCGCAAATCTTAATTCTGTGTAATTGCTATATTTTAATGGAAGGCTGCCTTGAGTGGTAACTGATGTAGGGTAAGAGCTATCTTTTAAGGCAAGATTGGGTTCTAAGAAACAAAAAAAAAAAGGTAAAGCCTAATTTAATATCTTGTTTAGTTTAATTTGGATACTGCCACTGATGGTAACCCACGATTAAAAAAGTTGTAAAAGTAACCGTGGAAATAATCTAAGGGGGAGGTAACGGTACGAACCAGAAATAACCATACGACCTTACCCAGTAATCCAACCTGGTACAGAGGATCTGTATTTGAACACGGAATTCATCTAATATTTCACGGTTACGACATTAGCTTTGCTCTAGTCGGAGGGACTATAAAAATTGGGGGGCAGAGAATGCGGAACTTGAATCGTTGTAGACGACGAGTGGCTTTGGCCTAATTAGCAGCTTGTGAAGGCGATGAGACGCTCCGAGATCCTTTCTGGCACAGCGACGCTCAGATCTTGATCGGGCTCGGCAGAAAGCCCTCTCTCGTTTCCATGGCAACTTGCATCCATCCGAGGTGAAATTGAATCGAGCGACGTCCGCCGACGTAATTCTGTTAGCATTAAGGGAAAAGCAAACGCGCGCCTCCTCTCCACGTCTCTCTCTCTTTCATTGCTCACTGCTTCTCCTCCAATTATTATCTTCGTCGATCGGAGCAGTCGAGATCGGTGCTACTGGAAGGCGCTTGGGCCACGTCTTCTTCACAACCCATGAGTAGGTTTCGGATCTTTAGGAAAAGTCATATTTATTTCCTGCCTTCCTTTAGAATTGTAATGTTGAGAAAACCATTGATTAAACGATTCTGATTGTATTTAAATGTATTTTATATAGCATATAAATGCATATTTAGGCCATTTCCCTAGTTTTGGTCATATTACGATAATATTTATGGTCATGTTGATATACAGGGTGATTCTAAAGTCACTATACATTTTTTACCTAGAACAAATTTTATTAACCAATATGTGATGGCACAATAGGACATAATTTCAGTTTATTTTAATGTGACCACCTTGCATGGCACACCCCCCAGCGCTCCACTGTAGACCGAAAAACCTGCCCAAGCATATCTGGTGTATTCTGTGTTAAGTGTTCAGTGCTGCGGATCTTCACCTGGTATACCTTAGACTTGATAAACCCCCATGCAAAAAAGTCTAAGGGTGCTCACATCCGTGGAGAGGCACGACCAATCCATCTGCTGGGAAATGCTTGATTCATATAAGCCCGAATAACGAGGGCAAAATGGTATGGTGCATCATCCTGTTGAACAACAACAGTATCCATAATCCTATCAGATATCAACTGGGGCTCCGAAAACTCTTCCATGATATCTAGGTATGTGGTTCCAGTAAAGGTTTGTTCTGCGAAGAAGAACATCATTCCACGAAGACGAGCAGAAACAACAGCGATTCGTTCTTCTTTGGTTAGCACTCTGTCGTATTACCTGCAAGAAACAAATATTCCGATACTATTTCACTCAAATGTATAGTGACTTTAGAATCACCCTGTATTTTGAGGAGAAAATTTAGTAATTTTTATGATAGTACCAGAAATTCACCAGATATAGATGAGAAGAAATTAATATAATTATTCATTAGTCCTAATATACATTGGTGGAAAAACCAAACTAATTGCCACTATTGGTCAGAACTCACCAGTCAAGAATTAATGTTATGCATTATTGTCATTCTCTAAACGCTAACGTTGCGCCTGCCTTTTAATCTCAACATTGCAGCAGCAGCATGCCTGTGTCGATCCGCGTTAATCAGTGTCTCAATGAAGTACTTTTAAAAATAATCCTCCGTCGGTGTTAAATCTGCAGTGGATCAGTGAGCACCGACATGTCGATAAGAAACTTTTCTGAAAGTGAGACGTTACAAAGTTACGTAAGGGAATTTGGAGGCGAGAGTTTTAGTACATATGAAAGAGTTCTTTTCTGTAAATTATGTGAAATTAATGTGACTTCAGCAAAATGATTTAAAATTTAACTTCCTGAAGGTGCCATTGAGTGCATGGAAGCAAATTATGGCTGTCAACGTGAAAGTGACGCTACTAGATAAAATAAATGATGTGTAATTAAGCATGTTTTGATGTATAGTGAATTTAAATGTTAGATCATATTTCGTAATTTTTATGTCATATTTACCCATTTTTAAGGTCATATTTGTCTACATATTTCTCTATTTTTTTCTTTTTCATGAACATCGGAACCCTCCTCACGAGTATCGCATCCACACTTCGGTTGCAAATGGATTGTGAAAACTGTCTTTTACTCAGCTTTTCACTTAAGAAGCAGATAAAGAATGCGCTGTTCTCCATGTAAAGGTTCATTTGGAGGCTTACTTAGGGATGAATGTGATTATCATATATTAATCTATATTGAAGAAACATTCAGCTCTTCGCATGCAGAGATAATCAAAAACCTAGATGACTGCGGCTAAAGTTTTCTGAGTTAACAACAGGATTAGCAATCTTTCTAGTTGATTAAAAATGGAATTATTTACGCTATGAGGATAAAACGATTGCACAAAGGAACAGGTCGTGCCCAGATTTCTTACAACATTTTGCTGTCACATAAATCTTTGTTAGTTTTATAATAATTTCTACCAAAAAACGATTCTGTTGGTGGGTTTTTTCGACCAATGTGAATGAATGGCCAACCGACTTCCGTGATTCGTCAGAAAATCGGCCAATGTTAACAGAGACAGCTGTACCGATGACCAGCAAAAGTCTGAAGTCATCATAAAACATCTACAACTTGCAGATTCCAGGTCAAGAAATCTGATGTATTTACAAAGAAAGGAAGATAAATCGAAAATATTAATAAAGAAATACAATTGCACTGTGCCAAATGTTTACTAAGGGTAGACGTAAAAGTAAAACACGAATTGTTAAGAAACAGAAGTAAGAAGCGGATGGATAATTAAAGAATATCCGGCTGTGGAGCTGTGAGGACATAAATGGAATGTAGGCCCATCATAAAAGGCTAGCGTTTTTTTAAAATCATTATTATTTTTACTTTTTTTATGTCATCAGTCTTTTGACTGGTTTAATTCAATACTGCATCCATTCCCATCTTCTGCTAACATCCTAATCTCTACATATCTCCCTCCCCCCCCCCTCAATTATCTGATTTATATATTCTAATTTGTGTCTTCTGTTACAGTTCTTACCTTCGACTGTTCCCTCCATTAACAAATCCCGCATGTCTCAAAATATGACCTACTATCCTGTCTCTTCTTTCTGTAAGCTTACAACTGTTGAAAATCGGATTTCACGCATCTCCTTGCTGCATGATTTGTGAAGAAATCACTCGTTTTAAGGGCGAGTATCATGTAAGCCAATACACTGAAGAAGCAGCAGCAACATATTTCATCTACACTGAACTATATATAAGTTGATGCATGGAAAAAACGCAGATTAATCGAGGATTAACTAGTAATTTAGTGTTTCACCAGCGCTCACTTTCCAGTTACGTTTGATCTTCACTTCATACCGAGTATGTATTGAGTCTCTGCAGTATGAATGGTACACAGCAATTCAACATGCCATCCCAGCAGTTCGATGAACCAGTGGTGTGAAACTTCTGTACAGTGATACTCATCAATATGAATTGACGCATGAGTCTAAATGCCACCCAACGATAGTGAAAAAGATTTTATAACATTTTTCGTCAACTAACAAGGTGAAAAAACATAAATGATATCTGTCTGGTACACTTTCCTTTGTGAACTCACTAACTAATAGATAAAGCGTTGATTTTTAATCTTGATTTAAAATGACGTTAATCGTAAGAGTTCTTTAAATTTTTTTAAAAAAAGCTGTAATTTTTTTGAAAATTACAGAATGGAATTAAAAGGTGTGGATAGAATACAGAATAGAAGATAATTTCACAGAGAAGCGATATAAAAATGGGATTACTCTTATTTGGTAAACCAAATAACTACTAGGTAATGAACTTGCATTTGTTAACACTAAAATTACAGTATAACTTTCACTTGCCTGATGGTTTTCTAATCCATTCATATTTTTTACAGTTAAATTAAAATGTAATAACAGCAAATTTTCAACACCTGATATCAGGCAAACGCAACTGCAGTTTACTTGTCATAACTGAAATATCTGAGAAATTGCAGAAAGAATATTTATAAACGATATATAATGTCAATTTCTTCAGCATCAGGTGTCATTTAAAATTGGATTATAGAGTCGTCATACGTCTTTCTCTGTGTGTGATACTTTTTATTCCACCGGCTAAAAAACTGACGTGCGCTTTATCGTATAAATGGAGATAAGTTATGGGTACAATATTACAGGGTATCAGCAGTTAAAATAATGTTTATGAGTAATAAGCAGTTCAAGGTTCTTCCTATGTCCTTCATTGTTCAGGACATGTAAGGCAGTAAGGTATGTCGACCGAAGAAACAGTTTAGAACTCATTAGATTAAGTTGAACAAGAAATGAGGTTTCTATGAGTAAGGAAGTGAAGTTAGTATAGCATAGAAACAAAGGAAAATTACTAGATAAAGTTGAACACTATGCCATGTATTAAAAAGGTTGGTAACATAACCTGGAAATGAATGAATGTAATTAGGGTGCTAAACAAAGTGTTACCTCTCTCGTATCATTACCAGCAAGTGCCCAGAAATCGCAAACAACGCAGAGATGAAACAACCAAAACTTAAGATACTGCACTCGTATCTCATGCCACTCAATGCTCATTGCAAAGATTGAGATTAAACTCTTTACATAATTAGACATATACACCGGGAGAACCGACTAAAAAACTACTTTGCTTTTGTTATGAGGAAAAATTTGCGCTACCGGAAGCAACAGTAGCCACATCAACAAAATTCAGTTCAACCAAAAATGGAATAAAATCAGATTGAGGACTGTGTGAATCATGCTTTGCCGCTGGACAGCAGCTTGGCGATTCCTGTAGAACAACGAATTGTCAAACGAAAGAGAAAAGTTTTTATTATTCGGGTTTGGCTATCGAGAAATGTGGCATCAATGAAAACAATCTTACCAATAGAATTAACTGTGTGGCACAGTCTATCTCCGAACGCGTAACTATTATATTTGGAGTCACTGAGTTTGTGTAATATATATCTTTGAATCTGAAATTAGTATCTGTCCACTCTTCCAGATCTCTCTTCGTGACCACGGAAAACCAGCTCTTTCTTTGTTTACTCATGTCAGCAGGCAAAAACCAAAATTAACAATTACATAGAATTGGATCATTTAGATATCATGAGTCCAAAAAATATTGTTTGATATTGACCACACGGAACTCTCTTAGATTAGTGTGCAATGCTGCTCTTTCGGGAGTGCCCTGGGTAATGGTGATACACTGACAGATCTTTATACTTTTGGTACCACCATAATAATTTCAGTATGGTTAAGAAATGGTTGAAAGCATCCTTTATAGAAACAGATTTAACGATATCAACAGCACGACCACAATTGAGAACGCAATGCTACAACAAAGATTCCTGTCATATACATGTGAGGTTGTTCTATGTCTCGAAGTCAACATCGACTCAGAATGCCAAAAATGCGATTTGTATTTGAGACTTTTCTTATGAAATACGGCAATGGCGTCCGTGCCAGACCTGAATTTTACGTATTACCCTCTACAGACACTGATGAAATTAATATAGATCAGCACCAGTAGTTATCGAACTGTGTAACACTATCAGGTTATCTTATTACTCACCTCAATTTTTTTCTTGGGAAATATACAGTGAAGTGAATTCCCCATAGTGAAGGAAGTGTGTTTACATGTTTAATTGATTTTGTGTGGATGACTGTAGCAGGTGTACGTTCAGTATAGTGTGTTGTTTGAGTTGTGACAGATTGAAAAAGGGAGAGAGTGAAGCTCGGCACCCGGCCGTTCAGGATACAAAGCGGGCCACCAGGATTAATTTCCACATCCGAATGACGAATCACTATTAACTCACTCCATAGGCACTACGGAAAGGTTTGGGATTTAACCCAGGACTTTGGCGTACGATATGGTGATCAGCAATCCAGCACAAATACCTGTCCTACTTTGTCTACTAAATTTCGATAGTGAAAAATTTCTTCCAACGTCAGTCTGACCCAGTACGGCACCTTATCCAGTAGGTGGATCATTGGTTTTCTTGTATCTTTAAACGAGCAGATCTTGTATATATATATATTTTTATCTCGGAAATGGTTCTAACAATTTGGATGAAATTTCATATTTAGATAACATTTTGCGTTTTAATTTTTTCTAAACAGATGTCTTCCCTAAAAAAACAGCAGCTCAAGGCGGTGCAGAAAACACAGCCACACAGCTTGTGACAGCCCTCAAACCTAGACTTTAAATGGAATCGTATTTTATGAAGCATTTGTAGCAAGCTAGGGGCTGAGTGAATATGATTCTGTATGTTTGTCTTGCAATTTACTGTAAATCTGTGCAATTGAAAAATAGTGCGTGGAACGGAAAAGATGACCATGACCACAAGCTGGCACTCGACTTGAGGCGCAAGGGTGTGGGAAGATTTTTAGGTAAGGGTGTCAGGGATTGGAATGAGTTGCCAAGAGAAATGATGAATAATTTACCGAAAACGTTGAAAGAATTTAAAGATAAAATTTGTAGAGGGCAAATGTAGGTGGGTGCAGGATAGGGGGAAGGTGGGGGGTGTAGGGAAATTGCCACCGGAACCTGTGCTCCACTGCAATTAAATTAATTTAAATGGACTTTGTTTAAAGAAAAGAAATTATGTAAATATTATTTTATATGTTTAAGGACAGAACTATGCAAGTAAAATTGATTAAATGTTTGTAATTCCAAGTATTAAGGTGAGCTACGATGTTTAAAGGATGATTTAATACAGTTTAAAATGATTCATGTTGATAATTTTGTGTTTAAATATCTTTAATTTTGATTTCTGAGCATTATGTAATGATTTTAAATGATTATGTATTGATTTTGATTGTTTTTAATGTGTTTTTAATTGTTTAATTACTGTGAAAGTTCGAGAAATATCTGTCGGGTGCCTTTGTAATGTTCTGGATCTTTCTATGAAACTTATATAAACGAGTGGCAGAGATAGTTCAAACAGTTCTTGCGTGAACAGTTTTACGTGTATGGCAGTATTATCTTTGAAAGGAGTATTGAATGTAATCGCTGGAGTTTGTGTTTACATGTGACCAGTATTTTTGACGTTCGTTTACGTGAAATAAAAACAAGTTAAATTTGAAACTGTATCGAGGACTAATTATTTCATATATAATCAAACACGAGACACCTAATAAGCTATCCCACAACACACTGGTCACTCTCCTTTTAGGCCACTACTGTGCATTAGCTGTTTGCGACACCTAGTAGGAAACAAGTGTACCTTGTGACCTTAACGATTTTAAAAAATACGAACAGTTTTAGTATTTGGTATCTCGGAAACGACTCCAACGCCATCTCGGATACGTTTACCAGAGAGCCTACAGATAGTTAGTTTGTCTTTGGTTACAACAAGGAACACTTATATTTTTAAACGAACAGTTCTTGTATTCTAGCTGACCCATATGAATATTTCGCTCAGTATCGTGGCGAGTCATCGAATGGTATTATAATATTGTTGAAATACGTAAATGCAAGTATATTTATTAATGAAAGGTATTTTATTTTTTAGAGTAGTAATAAATATCAGTCTTATTGTAAAAAATCTTTGTCATTAAATAATACTTGTTCAATAGCAGAACATTTAAAAAGCAGATATTTAAAAAATAGATATTGGCTTTGGTAGACATGATTTTTTTTTAAACCTCTTTACATAACTTTTTCGAAAACAATATTAGCAGCTATAATGTTATCGTTTACCTTTTGACCATATGTGTCTTCAACAAAAACATAAACATTAATTTACTCTACGAACGCGTGTAAAAGAACGTACAGGTACGAAAAAACACTTTTTAGTTAATACAATCCTGAGCTTTGAAGCATCTGAATGCGCTTTATTAATGGTCACCGTGAAGGTTACTTTTATTGGGAATTGTTTTCTTATCGTTTGGAAAGGCACGGTTGGATCTGAAGATGTGAGGTTAATTCAAGGTATGAGTATAATTTTATCGAAGTGAATGAATGATGACGTACTCGTCTAAATGAATTACAACTAATCTTGCACCATTAATTAATCCCTGATTATTATTAAGAATTCTAATTAACATAATAACAGGAGTTTTCTTTAAAAATAATTTATGAGACGGTAAACTGCACGATCTCGGAAGTGGCTCTAGCTATTTGGGTGAAATTTCAAATGTAGGTAACGTTTTTATTTTACCAAAAAAGAGAGCAATTCTTGTATTTCGTATCTCGCAAACGTTTCTGAATTCATCTCGTTGAAGTTTCAGGCACTAGTAAGCCTACCGATGTTTGTTAAGCTTCTCTTTGGTCAGAGCAAGGAATTGTATCGTTCAAAATGCTTTGGAAGCCTTCATGAAAAACGTTTAACTTGAATCAAACTTCAGGCAAAATCTAATATCTGGAACAAAGATCGGTATCCCAGGTCCTAAAGAACTAAGCATCACATTTCAATCTGCTGAGCAAACGAATCTCCAAAGAGACGAGATCTGTTTTGTTGCGGGTGATTTCAATAGCCACACTTGTATAGAGGGAAATCGCATAAAAACACTTACAGGTTGGCTGGTAAATGGATACCAAGGTTTAAAGTCTCGCCGGTGTAACTACCTTGACAAAATATGATAGCAATTTACTACGATCTTCTATAAAGCTGGTTGCGGGAGGAACATAACTACTGGTCGTTTACCTGTATTAGTGCGTCAGCTAGGTGTGTGGCAAACATTAATGACCGAGGAATGCGGACTTGCGGAACTGGTCTCGACATGCGAGTAATTAATCAAGGAAATTACCACCGGGAATTCTGCACGCACCTCCGTTGAGAAATCGCGGCTGCGCCGGAGGCCCATAACTCAAGCGACCGTCAAGCCACTGTCTGACGTGTTACCAACACCATCAGCGAGTGTTCTTACGTTGGGAAAATATATTGTGGAATGTGGCTAAGCATTTATTTGAGCATGATGTAAAATTTGCCATAATACAATCGTAACATTTCAAATATAAATAGTTCCTAGGAGCATTGAGAAGCTCTGGGACTCCAGAACTAAGGATGATGATATAAGCAAACTTCAGAACTATCTCCCCAGCAATCCGGAAGTCCATTAAGGTAAATTTTTATATACATATATGAGTGTATTGAATAAATTTGACTTCTTGTTGTGTTTAAGCGCATTGGGTATTTTACGATCATAATTACCTCTTTAATTAACACCGTTGTTGATTCATAGAATTCAACACTAACTTATCATTTTAATCTTACAATTTCCCTATCACATTATCCATCATACTCTCGTAGATCATCCACTACTTCTATCAATTTTCCTACTTCTACTTTACATTTACATTAATGCCACTCTCGTTTCTCAACTTATTCCGTCCTGCAGACGTTTAATTGGCTAATGCACTTTCAATGATCGTCATTAATGAACACTAATTGACTGCTGCTTATCTCGCTTTCTTCTTCATGTAAGCATTTTATCTCTTCGAATGTCTTTTATTGCTTCTGCCATCAAGGTAACAAAGAAACAGATAATTGACAATTCAATTTGGAATTTACTCGGCAATATAGGTATTGTAAGAAAATTTAACGAAAGCCACTAATAAATTAGACTACCCGTAACTTGTCTTAGGCGAATAGAAGTGATCCCTAGAAGGAAACTAACAGTTGAACAAATCTCATTTTTCGTGGATTTATGGATTGAGAGATAATCTCGGTGAACGAGTTGTTTGTGGGAACTATGTCACAGGTAACATTAATTCCGTAAGTATACCGTAAATACTTACAATAACATTTAATAATTAGGAATGAGAGGCTTACTGCCATGATTTGTTTGCAGAAAACAAAACTTTACCAGAGATAAAAATATGGGCAACTTTAGACGTCAAGCTGAAGACCTTTCTTCCTCAATCCCATGAATCAGAAATACTTTATCCTTGAGTGCTTTTATAGAAAGCGTTCAAGCGATTGTAAAACTATTTTACAGATTGCTGCAGTAAACAAACCTATCATAACATCAGGTCAGTAACAAAGTAACACAGTAAGTTGGTCAAGAAATTCGGTATCTTTAACGCACCTTTATATTTAAAGTAAACATCTTTAAGCTCCAACAACTCCGCCAGAAACAAGTTTTTTTCTGCATTTAATATCATCATTTTTTATATTTCTGAAAAATTATTTCTGTTTGGTCTGTATGCAACTTGCAACTTTAAATGTTTATTCAGACTCAATTCAGTCTCGGCTGTTTGGTTTTTTTTTTTTTTTTTTTTTTTTTTTTTTTTTTTAAAGGAAGCTTACAACCGCAGTAGAAAAAAGCATGAAGTACAGCTTTAAAAAAACTCTCAAACGTATTATAGCCACGTTTGCATAAACGAGTTTATGAATGGTCTCCTACTAAGATATCCACATCAAGATTGTAACGGGAATAGAAGTTCTGACCAGTTTAGCTAATATTCGTAAGTGATCTTGCGCACTATAAATCTTGAAGTATTAGTACTAACGCCTTTTTAATTATATTACAAGTGAAAATGAGCGAACGAAAATAGCTTTATCAAGTGGGAGCAGTAATGTAGTAAACTTAACATTGATTTATAATTCAAAGTGGAAACATTGTTTAAAACTACAATGGTATGTGGTAGACGTCTAGAACGTATTTAGTTGATTAAGTGGATACAAACACGTCGGTAAAAGTATGGAATACAGAAGTCAACATCGATATAACGTCACTCCTAGTACTTCTCACCATACTTCCAAACTTGAACCAAGCGTGGTGAGTGAGCGGTAACGCTCTCGCCTCGATTTTGGAAGGACGTGGGTTCGAAATCCCGTCCAGGTACTTAGATTTGGGTTTTCCATGGTTTCCCCAAATCACTCCAGTCGAAAGTCGGGATGCTTCCTTCAAAAGGCAATGGCCAAATTGCTTCCTGTTCCTTGCGTTGACCGACTAAAAGCGCCAGGTGACATAAGCACACAAGGAACTATAATCCTCTACCTTCCTGGAAGGAAGAAAAAAAAAAAAAAACGCACATTCGACAAGGTGCCCTTCCTATGCAGACAGAAAGGTGTTATTTACTGCGGGGGAGAAAGACAAATTGGTGGATATAGTATGTAAATATCCTTGTATATACGATGTTTCTTCAACACTGTACAAGGGTGAAGTGCAATGTCTGGAAATACATTTGCACCTACATCCATAATCTGCAATTCACAAACATTAGGGGTGGCAGAGGGTGCTAAACATCAATCTTAATTCTGCACATTCCAATACTGAATGGCATGAGGAAAGAAAGAATACATAAAAGCATCAGTATGCCATCTTATTTCTCGAATCTTATCCCTCCGGTCATTGCAACCTAAATAGGCTGGAGGAAGAAGTATTTCATTGCACTCGTAAGTCAAATAATTTGGCATATTCTCCAATAAATTCAAATGCAAATGACGTCGTCTGTCTTCCAAACGATCCCAGCGCAATCTGCGTATCAGTTCTGTAAAATGCAGAATCCGTTAAAAGAACAGGTAATGAAAGTTAATAATCTCAGTTTATTTATATTGTATATTACCTTCATGTCATTTATTATTATATATTTATTATTACAGAAGCTTTCAAAAAATAGAAGCTACTTCGCATGGTATAATTGCAGTATAGCACGTGGTTAATTTTAATTAAAGCTTCATTTAGTAGTTGTATTGTATTACTATTCGTAATATTTTTACTTCTATAAAAAATTAACTGTTGTTTCTGTATAGAGACTCATTTTTTGGCTAGGCGTAAAATGGACTCCAAATATAACTCAAACTTTGCCCAGCTTGAACTCTGCGGTTTATAGTCTCGTTCATAAAAATATATTTTCATTGACTCATCTATCTCATCTTTATCTATTGTCTTATTAAATTAAATATTAATAATATAATTATTTTGTTGCATAACACAAATTATTAAATAATGCACAAAATACTATACATTCATATAAATAAATGTGTGAATTTTTAATAATATATCTACATATTTTAAAGATAATACAATTAGAAAGAAGCCATAATGAGTTCTTGCAACGTGATTGCCTTGCAGGGTGTTAACCCTGCACATGCACGGCTGTTTAAGTATCCTGAGAACGAGTCTCACAGCAAACCCATCAGTACATGCGTAACCGTCACCTCCTGCTAATGGTTCAAGATTTTGGTAATTTATGAGATCCCACTTCATCAGACATTTAAATAATAATAATTTTACAATTTAATGAATATATTAATGTATGCGTTTTTAGATACAAGGCCGTACAGTATAGTAGTCTGTGTAAATGGGTAAATTTAAGTTTTTGTAATATGTTTTAATATGTTGAAGTTGGTAGGCTGTGTTGTGTTGTTTTGTTTTTAAGCCAAGGAGAAGCAGATATTGCTATATGAGAGTTTAAGTATGTATCATGGAGAACTGTAAATGTTTGAATTTGTTAAGTTGCGTCAATAAATGGCAGTTGATTTTATAGAGAGGATTATATAATTGAATTTAACCTGCGAGTTGATAGCAAAAAGAACGTGTGAGACGGTATTTTGGGGCCACACATATCGTCGGAGTGTGCTATCGATTATAGATCAGATTGAGGAAGAGATCCTGGAAGGATCGATTTACAAAGAGGATACCTCGCAAGTTGTTCATTTTTGTTTATTTTATAATGAGGTACGTAATTTTTTCAAGGAATGCGTCTCTATGTAAATTATGCAAACAGCAAGCAACAATAAACAAGTGATCAGTTGTTTCCGGCTTTATACCTATCTTGTAAGATTAAATGAAATATCAAATCGCGCTCATTAATGACGTTCCAGTATCAGGACCGCTGGGCGACTGACGCAACATAGGAAGCGCAGAGTCAGCCGCTGGCGTTTGACGCTGCGTACAAAGTCCAATTTAACACTCTCTAACAGCGAGGTATTTAGAGACGGGAAAGGATGGGGGGCAAGGAATGGGAAGGAATTCGGCCATGGCCTTTTGAAGGAAGCATCCCGTCATTTGCCTGGCGTGATTTGGGAAACCATGGAAAACCAAAATCTGGATGCCCGTACGGGGATTCGAACCGCCGTCCTCCCAAATGCGAGGCCAGAACACTAACCGTTACACCACCTCCCTCGGTAAAAAAAAACTTCTCATCCTCTCTCATTTTACACTGACGAATTATTACGTCATCTTCCTTTGTGATGTAGTACAATAACTGTGAACAGCAAAATTTCAAATCATGTCACTGAAACGATCAATCAAGCTGATTACTAGGTTTGGGTCAGTTTCCATTATAAACTAGGCATAGATTTCGCCATGCTGAAATACCTGTGGTAGAAATTTAAAATATTCTTCATCCTAACAGAAAGGAAACTGAACACGTAGTCTTCGAGATTTCCTGAATATGAGCGTCAGGCAGAAAAGATACCTAAGCTACTCAATATTTACCAGGGGGGATAGACACGCATGCAGATTCTTTTAGTGTTGGCAGTATATTTGAGGAAATATGTTTCTTTTATCTGCGATTTGTTTCTGTGATTTTCTCATAAGAATTTCCAATTACGGAAGACATTTTTCTGTAAACACATAAAAACTGATTTGATTGAAGGATGATGGAATTTACTAAATATATAGGTACTGTTTTTATTGAGTCGTCTACTTCCACTCCTCTTGGTAATGAGCCCGACCTGCTTTTTTATATTTCTCACGTGTCTCGCCGAACAAGTGGAGCCAACTTTTCGCTCTAGCTACACCGAACTGCGGTAACGGACATAGCCAGAAAATAAATCTTCATTAACTCCGCGCTTTTAATTAACGCGAGCTAATTCTTCCTGGCGTAATTTAATGTTCCACCAGCTCAACGTGTGCTGTTCTCGTTGGTTAGTCCGTTTGATTAACTGTGTGAACGCAACCTATGTGGCTTCGTATTAGTATTAGTTATAGTTATAATTACAGCAGTTAAATGAAATATTTGAAGTTAATTTTTTAGTCACTCGCTCATCATCTTGGATGAAAATTCTCAAGTGTTTGTGTTTTTACTCTTACTTCATTCCACTGCGCATGGAATTTATTTATTCATATGTACTAGACATGGAATTAAATTTATGAGAATAATACTGTAGATGTATTTCGTTTGACTCTCTGTATTTCCACACCGAGCGTGCCGGGTGAACGGTTAACATTCTGGTCTCTCGTTCTGAAATACCTGGGTTAGAATCTCCCTCCGGCCATTCAGATTTGGAATTTCCATGGTTTCTCCAACGCTTGAATGGTCTCTTCAAAAAGGTAATGTCCGAACGATGCGTAAAGCCACAAAAAATCTATTTCCATTAAATTATTATACACTCTAGCTCAGTGTTTCCCAACCTTTTTGGGTCATGTCCCACTTTTAACTTTTTTTTTTCCCCCATACATAATTTTTAATAAAAAAAATATTTGTTATTAAAAAAACTCATATAGGATGGTTTTTGAAAGAAATCACTTTAATATTGTCATAAAACACAGTAACTAAAATGAAAAAACGTATAATGAAATACTAAAATTCAAAAGATTTTTAATAAAGATTTCTTATGTCAATTTAGTGTGATCCTTGCGCTTGATGCTTGCTACATAGAAATTTTATATTAGGCTGCAATTTAGTAAGCTTTAATCTCAAGTCTCCATGTTGTGTTATATCCAATCGATTTCTAAATATGAAGATGGAAAAATCACGAACAACGGCGTTATTGACGCGTTTTAAAACGTCCGGGTTCCCGAGACAGGCGGAACATTACGCGGTGAATCCCAAAAAGGTCAAGTTGACGACTCAAATCATCCAGATGATATATTTTGCTAACATCAAACGAAACTATATCTAATAATTATTTACAGCACTGTTTTAAGAATTTGCTTTTTTGCTATATTTTGTACCTATATCTAGCATTGCATTTAAATAACGCGAAGTGAAAGCGGTAAAGTCGTATCAAGTCGATTTATAAATTGCCCCCCTAAAAAAACCAAATTGCCCCCCTGTGGGGCGTGGGCCCCACGTTGGGAAACACTGCTCTAGATCCTCCCACCATCCCCGTCGTCCAACTGTGACGATTGAAATAATAATCATACTAATTTACAAATCAAAGTCGTTATTAATTTCCAATAAGTAATATAGAGTTGCGAGTAGAATACAATTGATGGTTTAAAGTCATTGGTTGCGTTCCATTGGATTTTTTAAAATTTAAATGCAAATATCTATGTATATAAAAGGGTACTTTGGTCACTGTGTCGTGTGTCCGTAAAGGTGACGTAACTCGCCTGGTCTCCGTTACCAGACTAATTGTGGCCACAGATACTACTACATCCAGGTTGTATCCATTATTCAATAACAGTTTTATTAAGTTAAGTTCCAGTGAGGAAATGAATTGCCAGAACCGTGACAAAAAGTCTGTATTTAATTTAAATGAACTTATAAATTATTAGTTTTTGTTTATTTATATTTATTTGATGTAGACTGTTTCTTACACTCTCTGTCCAAAGATATTGTTATTACAGTAAACTAAGATTTTGAACGTTATTGAATAAGAAATGAATTTAACTAAGAAACTGCGAAGAAGTTACTTGCCAGAACAAATCATCGCTATTTCTGAAGGGCTTAAAAGGTATTTCTATTCAATGTAGATGTTTCCGCTATGTTATATGTCACTGTTATAGTAAACTTGATGGAAAGAGTTACCAGACCTCTGCGTTTAACCCGTCGTAGAAGCTAGTTGAAAATACATGCGTTTAAATCATTGGAGTGTCTGTTAATTAAAGTATGTATTTTACAAAAATGAAAAGCATAATTCTTATTTTTGGGGGGCGTATAGCTGGTAAACTACACCTTTTTTGCATCATACCTGCATACTTTTTCATTTCTGTTTGGCTTTACGTGACAAAAATTATTTTCTTTCGAAATAGATTTAATGTAACCAGGTTCTTGAACTGAAACTTTCCGGTACAGTTTAAGTTATATTACGAGTTTCTCCATTAACATTGAACTGTATTTTTGGTAGCTCTTTTATAGTGTGTTTTGAAAAGAACTGTATAGATTTGAAATCCTACAGAAACTGATACAAATCACTTTTAGAATGCATTAAAGTGTTATTTTTTAGTAAAGTATTCAAATTTTTATGCTTGTAGCGCCGTAGTAGCAAATTCCGTTCGCCTTGTGCAATTAAAATATATTATTTCACTATCGCGGTACGTGCTTTGTCAATTCATCGCCACATCGCTCCCCAGAATTGAAAGCTTTGGATTTTTGTATGTAGTTTCATTAGAGAAAGAGTGTCTCGTCCTCCTTTACCTGCAAATCTCGTTGAGCTTAGAAATCGAATGTCCGCTGAGTTTGCAGAACTGACGTCCGATATGCTGGATCGAGTTTGGAGAGAAACTGATTTCCGGTAGGATGTCTGCCGCATCACCAACCGCAGACACATCGAACCAGAAAGACACTTTGATGTAAAACCTCAGGTGTTTTACTACACATTCATACATTAGCTGAATTGTGTAAGTTATCGTGAACATATTTCCAAAATGTTATTTAGTTTTAAATCTTTAATGATTCACACTACAGTTCCCATCGAAAATGCATTACACAGAACTTTTGGCTATAAAAGAGAAAAGACTAGTGAGTGAACGTTCTGCATATATTTAGTGCTCGATGGAAGCATATATTTGTGTGTTATGATTTATTTGAAAAACTTCCGAGCCGTCTCAGAGAATGAGAAGTAGAGTGATATGCATCTGTGCTTATCGACATCGTTTTACTGCGAAACAATGGAAAAATGTAACTTTATTGTAGGCCATGTTCCGCAGTTGTTGCATAAATATTTTTGAATAAAAATCCATCTTCTAAAAACTGTTTTTATAATTAACTTTCATCTAGCAGACGCGTTTCGCCCTTCTGGAGTGGGGCATCGTCAGTGGCCGCCACAATTTTTACCACTGACGATGCCCCACTCCAGAAGGACGAAACGCGTATGGTAGATGAAAGTTAATTATAAAAACAGTTGTTAGAAGACGGATTTTTATTAAAAAATATAAATGGAAAAATGTATTCCAAGTAACTGTCATTTTATTCATTATTAATTTAAGCCAAATTCCCACATGATTTGGACACAAAATTTATAAATAGTTAACATTTCAAATTCAAGTTTTCGGTGTTTTTTTTTTTTTTTTTTTTTTTTTTTTTTTGGGTCATTGTAAAGCTACTTTAATTATGACATCGTGACAAATTGTTGTTTGAACGATAGGTAAGGTATGATGCATTAGATTTGCATGCCGTTTTATGTTGAAATTGTTGCATCCCTACTATCAGAGATTTCCGTATTCTATTATTTATACGTTGAGGCCCGATCATGAGTAACAGTGACGGCTGACTAAATGGAAAACTGTATTTGGTCTGATTCCGAATCTGGGTGCTCGGTAATACACGCGCCAAGTTGAGTCAACGGCGACACTGCCTACCCTTCTCTCGAAGCGATTTGGGCCATTTTTGTACCTCAATTTCTTCGCTCGTATTGATACTACTTATCTGAAATTTCTGTTATGCATTGATATTAGCAATCTTAGCAAACATACCAAATTTTATTCCGTTATTGTTCATAGTTAGGATGCAAACTTCAGCAGTTTGTCACTCACTGACTGACTGATGATCATCAAAATTCTAAGGCACTTCCCGTAGTCGTAGAAAGCTGAAATTTGGTACACAGATAACATTTTACCAACCTATTATAAGAAAAATCTGAGACCCGTAAACTTCCGTTCATCTACCCCTTACCTACCCCTAACGAGAAATCGCTTTCTACCCTAATAACTTTATAGACCTCGAGTTTTAATTGTAGAGTGTGCTTACTAAGTTTAACTAATATGTTCAGTTTTACTTCTTTCCTTTCCTTGCTTTGGCAGTTACTGAAGTTCAAAATTTTATTTCGACAACGATATGACCACCACACAAAATTCCACTGTATTTCCAGTATTCCTAGAAACAAGTAATTTGATAAAAAAAAAATATATGGTTTCATCCCTAAATCTTAATAAAAGTCTAATATTGGAGGTTTCCCCGTATGTTTTCAATTACAATACCAAATATAAAAAATTTTGGCACATATTTGCGATTTAATTGCTTTGATTCGGAGGAAGCTATATGCCTGAGATTTCTTTAATGCATAGAGATCAGCAAGATTAAGTAATATCTTAAATTTAATTTCTTACCTATGCTTAGTTTGGAAATTATTCGTAATTTATTTATGGTGGTGGTTAAACCAGCCGCAACCTGCATTGTTTTCAGAGTGGGGCATTGTTGGTAACGTATATTGATGTCTTCAATTCTGAAATGTTCATATTAACCGATTATCAAATGGAATCATTACAACTGAGCGACGATTAAGGATAAGCGATAAACTTACAAAAAGAAATGAAATCCCAGAAAAACCACTCTTGTCACAAAAAGGTCAGGTCTCGTGCTGGTGTATTGACAAAAAGTTATGAGATCTTCTTCTGAGCCAAGTCTACGCTTTACAGAGTGTATTCACTTCAATTTGTGAAACAGAATGGTTTCTTTCCGTGTTATAGATCTTATTTAGAATAAAAAAATATGGTGACTTGGATATTATGCATGTCATAGTGGTTACTGAAATGAAAGGCATAATATATATTTTTCAAATTCGGAAAAGTGCGAGGGAAGTCGTGACTTTTATGTGTTTGTAAGTTTGATAAAGCAAGGCATTTAAGGTATTTACATAGGTTTGCTAAAACATGGCATGCACAATGGCCAAGTCACCATATGTTTTGTTTTGTTCTAAATAAAATCTGTAACAGCGAGAGAAACCATTCTGTTTCACAAATTGAAACGAATACACACTGTAAAGCGTAGACTTGCCTCAGAAGAAGAACTCATAACTTTTTGTCACTACGTGAGCACGAGACTTGGCCTATTTTTACAAGACTTATTTTTCTGGAATAGTTCATTGTCTTGAATGTGATAAGTCGCAACAAATTTTCGATTCAGAAAGAGTTAGCATTACCATTCAGTATTTTGTTATTTTCATGTGGTAACGTTATTTCTTACCAAATTAAAAAAAAAAAAAAATTCAACGAATTTATAGTTCGTTTAAGGAAGCTTGGGCATGTTTGTTATTATCAGACGATATAAAGTATAAGCTAACATATATGAGAACAGGGTTTGGCGTCATGTGCACTAAATGAACGACGTATTTTTCCTGTACATAAAGATCTAACAATGAATGTCCATAGCAATCATGACTTGGTTATGTTGCTTGAGGGTGGTCTGAAAGGTTCTAGACCTGGAAGATCTATGGAGATTCCATTTATTCTACGCTGTGATGGTAGGTAAATTAAGATGTTAAAAAACTCGTTTTGTCAGTTCACTGATAAAATCATGATCTGAGCACGAAGCCGAGAACTTTTCAGAGCATCTGTCTACGAACCTTGATTGTTCGTGCGTTGGCTGTGGGCTGTGGCATGACGTCACTGCGTCGTCTTGCTGGTCTGGTGCCGATGGCGGCCACAATTGGAGCCGTGTATCTCCCCATTAGAGAGGAGGGCGCCCTAATTACAATTTATAACTCGGGATTAATGCGGCCAATTCTGGCTACTAACTGGCGGCTAATTGATGCCCGTAATGAATGGCAGCTGCTGCGGACAGCGGGCTGGGGCGGATATCCGATTAAGGCCTCCAGCATCGCCC
>CM061919.1:206598538-206663097 GCA_031002005.1 Vandiemenella viatica | reverse complement strand
GTCGTTTAGAAAGAGCTGTAGGAATATTTGACCTGTTAGGGAATGGCACACAATAGGACACAGTTTCTGTGTGCACGAAACCCACATGAGAGGAGTTTTCAAAGTGATGTTAACTCGGAGGATCTGGCATGACAGACACCATGACCAAATTGACCTTTTATTATACAGGGTGATTAAAAAATTCGTGGACAAAATGACATGGTAGATCTGTCATTCAATAAAGATAAAAAATCGCATAGGAACAGAGGGTCGCAAACTGCTGTAGAGGGCGCTAGAGCCGCGAGAGGGCGTTGCGAAACAAACATGAGACCTGTCTCCCTTGGATTTTTTCTTGTGGGGATTTTTAAAAGGACTTGTGTATGAAACACCTGTTGAAACGCTGGAAGACTTGGTAAGAAGAATCGTTGCGGCAGCCGGATGTGTTCGAGATATACCTGGTATCTTTGAGAAGGTGCGCCGTTCCATGCAACGGAGATGCCGGGCTTGTCTCGATGCATCTGGCATAACTTTGAGCATCTGCTGTAGGCTCAACATTTGGCTTGCATTAATAGCATGTGAGTGAGTAGTTATCAATAAAACGATCTGTAATGGTTTTGTTTCTTCTCTTTGTGTCAGTATTATTTTAGTTGCCCTGTAGCGGCTCCGGATCGCAGTTGCGACCCTCTGTTCCTGTGCGATTTTTGATTCTTATTGTATGACTGATCACGTTGTAACGTTCTGACCTCATTACCTGATTTAAAATTATAATTAATTTTATTATTTTATTTTATTATCATGAAAGGTAGAACTTGCGTGAATACTTTATACGAGAAATCACAAATGGTTTTATTTCAATTAATCACGTGACATATATAACAAATTAGTTAAAAATAATCAGTTGTCCTTTTGTGGGCGCCAGGGTATTTTATATAAAATACACAAAAATTAAACAGTACACGAAGCCAACATTTTGACTTCACTTCTGAAAGAGATGTTTGCTCCGGGCTATGAGAGTTCTTATCTGCAGGGTCGTAGCTGGGCAATACTATGAACTTGAACGTCTAGCTAGCACAGTGTCCTTCATTGGCGATGTATAATTACCGAATGTACATGTCTGCCGCCACACATTGGATGACGGTCTTCTCTGCTATGGACCAGTGTAGCACAGTTCTTCAGATGTCGTCCTTTGCCTGAGCTCATCTGCTCAAACAAAATAGCGGGTGTCCGGATCCAGGTAGCAGCAACAGTCCCACTCACGAATAGACAGTCCAGAAATCACATCGTCCGAACGTGCTGGCCGGCCGGCATCGAATCTCTCTTCCCTCGTTCGTCGTGCCACATGCAAAAACAGAAAACTCTCGCCGATCACCCTGTTTGTCTACCTGGCAAGCACAAATGTCCCCTCCATTAGGCACTCACTATTCTCCCCTCGCTAATTCTAGGAACCGGCCTGCTAGCATTCCTCAGATCTGCCGCTCCACACTTGTACAATGTACACTGCGCCCAAACGCCCACTAAAATATTCCACATTTTAAATAATAAACATATAGTTTATTAATGTAACTAGCGGTCACAAGACGCGTTCGTTACAACGTTATTTTATGATCATGATGAATTTATGTTATAAGAATCTAGTCGCAACTGTGTGTGAGTGGCAGTTAGTTAAACCATTTCTTTTTTCAACTAAGCCTCCAGACTTCAAACTTATCTGACTATGAGTTACCAAAACACTCTATAGTTGTATCTTAAGGGACTGTGCTTGAATTATTAGGTTGCCGCATAAGTTCGTAGTGTTTTTGTTTGGGCGTGCTGATACTCTGGTTGCTATAGGTTTAAGTACTGATTGTCATCTTTGTTTTGAAGTGTAGTTGTGTTTGATTTTACATATTGGATGCTAGAAATTAAAATGTGAAGAAAGCGCGACATTGTTGCAGCATATGACACAGTCTGGAGAAAGGGAATGAGCCTGAAATTATCCCAAGCAAAACGATTGCCTCTCTATTGAATGTCGTGTTATGCAACCGAATGATTTAGGTTCACCTAAACGGGAACATAAGCAAATCTTACAGATTAAACAACGGGATTAAGATTAGAGACCAATTACTGAAGTACACTCCGCGCCCAAAGTATCTAGGCGTGCTATTCGAATCATGTCCATAAAACACCGGCAAAAGACAAAACTCGAATAACATCTTTCACAAACTTTCAGGAACGAGTTGGGGAGCATATGCAGTAGCTATCATAACATCAGCTCTTGCCCTGGTAAACTGCTGAATACTACAGTCCAGTATGGATAAATAGCAGCCACGCAAAAAATATCGTCATTCAGCTAAACGATAGCATGAGAACAATATCTGGAACTATAAAATCTACACCTATAGAATGGCTGCCTGTACTTTCTAACATCTCCCCATCAAGTCTTCGAAGACATACGGCTTTAGAAAAGTAATGGCAGAAATGTTTAAGATATCCGCACCTTCCAATTCATCATGACTGCAAACATAAAACTCCAAATAGATTAAATCTAGACATTCAACGTGGAATTTTGGTCCTGTTCCTAAATCACTTCAACATAAACGAAGCATGGTGCGTTGAGTGGACCAATTCTAATTCTGAGAAACAATCGCTAATCCCAGATCCTACAAGACAGCCTCCTGGATTCAACCCAACTAGGAAAATATGGACGACACTGAACCGAGTGAGAACAGGCCACGGCAGATTCAACTGCTGACTGTACAAGTGGGGAATGATAGAGAATCCTTCTTGTGACTGCGGTAACTGTCAGCAAACTATTCACCACATCGCCATAGAATGCCCTCTTAGAAGATTCAGTGGTACTGTAAAATGCATCAGATTCACGAATAAACCACAGAAGCAATCGAATGGCTGCAATCTTTGGACATCAGTCTGTAGAAACATCTATGTTTTGTTCTATCTATCGTGATTCGATATAGTAACGGTCTCGGAATCGTTGTAGCAAACGAAATAATCATATTCTTCTCTTTTAGTTCAGGAGAGACGTGAAAGCAATGGAGAGTGGTTAGAAACATTGGCACAATGTATGGGGGAATTTCATTGGAGAGAGAAAGGCAAGAAAATGGTTTTTTTAAATTATGAAGTGTCGTTTCGACATTAGTGACACTCCACGTTTAGGAAGACATTCGAAGTTTGATGAAAACCGTTTAGACACATTAATCCACACTGATTTTTTTTATTATTATTTATGGCTTAACGCCTCGTCGACGTCGAGGTCATTAGAGGTGGGATGAGACTGACACAAGAAACTGGAAGGAATTAGGCCATGGCCTTTTTAAGGAAGCATTCCGGAATCCGCATGGAGTGATTTGGGGAAACATGGAAAACCCAAATCTTGATGCCCGGACGGGAATTCGAACCGCCATCCTCCCGAATGCGAGGCCATATCGTTAACCGATTACCCATCACGCTCGGTCCCGTAATGATCCTCGTAAATATTTTCGAGGATTGGCAAATATGATGAATTGTGGCTATTCCACGATCGTGCAACATTTGCGTTCAATGGTCAATGTCCAAAAATCTGGTGCATAGATGCCTCATGCGTGAAGTGTTTGATTACGCCTGCCCTCACTCTGCTGATCTGCCATAAAACAATACCGAGGTTTGGGTTTGGTGATCTTGTGCGCTCATATTTTTACGGTTTCCACTCTTTACCAAACAATCTTCAAGGAAATTTATTTACAAATGAAAACGCACTTCGAACATGGCTGGACGACTTATTTAACTCAAAAACCACGCGAGTTCTACAGCCGTGTAATCGATAAACAACTACAGCGTTGGTATATGGTACTGTTGTAGTTAGTAGAGGAGAATATATTGTTGATGAATAACTTGTCTCTCATATGTGTTTGACGTGTTTAACAAATTTATGAAAAAGCGCTACTAACTTATGCATCAACCTAAAACATAAATGTAATATAAACGTTTGTGGAAAAACATTTGATGTATCTTTTACGTTAAAGTTGTCTTGCCTTTTTACGGTACTTTCACACCAACCTGGTGACAATTTTAAAAATACTATTCATTACTATGCATTGTTAACGTTCATCTTGAGTGAATGAGAGTAATAATTGGCACTCTAAAATCCACCCAATCCCCTGGTTACACATCGTCAGCAATATACAGCCTCCAGAGGTAAGACGCCATGAAGCAACGGCACGTGAGAGGATAAAACTACACCATCCTGACCATCCACAGTATCTTGTAACGCCGTAACTGTATAAATAAATAAATCTGTCTGTCCCTATTGGTTTACTTAATTAGTACTGATGCTGGACAGTACACGAATACATAGTTACATTCAGTTCTGAGCAGCTTTAAATCTATTGCCGATTCGGTCTAGACACAGTCGACGGGTAAACACAGGCGTACAAATGACACATCCTTCCTGGAATACAGTTAACACTTATTTATTACGTAAAAGTTCACAAGCTGCTGCAAAACACCGTGTAAACCACCAGATGTATAATTCTAATCGGACCCCGTAGATCTGAAGATTGTCAGGTTCGATTAAGCAGTGAACAAGACTGTTTATAATCGCCAAACCTGCCACACATGTGACGGCACCACACTTCACTGTTCACAGTTCCTACTCATTGCAGCTTTGCAATGAAACTGCCACCGACACTTTAATTAAGTCTGTAGTCATGCTTTATAAAGTTCCTATAGCTTACTTACAGTTAACTCGCTCACAGTACATTCAGTTATTACCATGCGCGCTTACACATCACCATAGTCTTTCGCCATCTTGTCTCTTACTTAAGATATTCCGCTCTGCGACAAGAATCGATGTATCGATCGTATCGTTACGATCTCAAAACCCAAGAGGTCCTAAATGGTCTTAAATCCATAAATCCAATATGGCATGACGTATTTTCCTTTGATATCAAGGAAAAATGACGACAAAGCTGGAACTCTACATCCGTTAAACGTCAAGATATTGAAGATTCCATCTGAAGAGAGACCAGTGGGTCAGACTAAATCGTCTAAGATCAGGCAACGCCAAATGCAACACCACGCTTTATAAGTGGAGACTTCAGGATTCTCCTGTCTGTGACTGTGGAGCACGATCCCAAATTGGGCACTTCATCAAGGAATGCGCTCTAAGGAAGTACGATGGACCATTTCAAGATGTTTTCAGCGGTACAGCTTCCTTCATAGAATGGCTGCAACAACTGGACATCAGTTTGTGAACGCCACCAACGTTCTGTACATTGTATATATTGATTATATACATATGTATTTGTAGTGTATCGCCAAACTACATGGAAATATTTGCGATATGCTGGGCTCCTAGCTCGCACAGGTGGACAGAAAACAAAGGGGTGACAGCGATGCTGTGGTATGCGACCTTGAGGAGGTAGCCCATAAGCCGTTAAGCGGCCCCTACACGATCAATATTATTGTGCAATAATATTGATGTTCTCCCTAGACTGCTCAATAATTATTGCACAATAGTTTAGTTGACTTCGAAATGACGGACGAGTAGGACGTAACAGCTGTTGCTATTGCTTTACTGTACTGCGTGGGGAAAAAAAGAAAAAAAAAAAAAAAAAAATGTAAGACGGATAAAGAATTTGTATGTGAAGCGGAAATATGCACACATGATGGAATTGTCTTCGAACTGTCTTGGTGCTTTACGCAGGAGACATCTAGGTATCAAGATACCTCCTGGTTCTGAATTCTTTTTTTATAAGTTTAAACAGTTTTTCAGTATTGTTCTGTTGGGTACCGTATAGTAAACGCGAATTACAAGTTTTTAATGGTAGACGTCGGATCGAATGTATGTGTCATCGTGTATATGATGATGGCTTTCTTAATGTTCCAAATTTGGAGATATGCTTATCAATCACCTCACAAGAACTTTTCATAAACAGTAAAAAGATTGCACCCTTTTTTTTTGTGACGATGCGTGACTGTTTTAACAATAAGCGACCGAGCGTGGTGGAGTAACGGTTAGCGTTCTGGCCTCGCATTCGGGAGGACGGCCGGTTCGAATCCTCGTCCGGGCATCCAGATTTGGATTTTCCATGGTTTCCCCAAAATGCCGGGATCCTTCCGTCAAAAGGTCATGGCCGAATTCCTTCCCATTCCTTGCCCCCCATTCTTTCCCGTCTTTAAAGACCTCGTTGTTAAGAGACGTTAAGCTGATAAAAATAAACAATAAGCGAAAATTTCATTGGAAAGATCAGTTTTGTTAGCATTGTTTGAGTAAATTTTGCATTGTATTCATACCTAATTACTCCTTTTAAGGTCACATGTATACTAACTCAAGGTTTGTTGTTATTATTGTGGCTAATAACAAAACTGAAATAATAAATACTTAAATCATTCAGTAATTTTCTCTGCTCTTCCAGTGGTCCCATTGTATGTTTTGAGCTCACCACATCCTGGTTTCCAAGAGAACTCAGCTGGTCGAAGTACCAAAACGTTGGCTCCACCACTTCATCCCCATCCACAACTATCCTTTTTTTGTATCTTTAATTCGTTTTACTTCTTTTCCGTAGTTGGTCCTCAACGAATCGATCCTTTTTGTAACATCTTCCCTCGTAGTAATTACAAGTTTCTCTTTATATTTGTGCAGCAGAATTTCGTAAGCCTTATTTTTTTCCTGTCTGTTTTTATTATTTATTGACATTCCATGATGCTGGTAAATCTGGCACTCACTTCACTTTTGCATTCATTTTCAGAAGAAAAAATCCATTAAAAAAATTACAGTAACAAAATACAAGCGGGGACTAGTGATCGTTCCCGTGTCTCGAGACCAACTGAGGGGATATTGCGCAATATCGCCCACAGGCGGCACAATGTATTTCAGGTTGCACAATATATTTCAAACTGTTTAGATTCACTCAATAATATTGCACAACCTCTCAATATAACCTACAGACGTTCAATATTATTGTGCAACCGTAAATATTGTGCAATAATATTGACCGTGTAGGGGCTGCTTTAGGGTGTGTGGAGGGACAGTAGATTGCCAGCTGTGAGGTTGTGTGCTTCGCCAGCCAACGATACAGAACATGATATGCGGCGACTATCGTAGCACGGTCTGTGGCGGTGCTCTATGTTACATGTCGGAGTGGATGACGCTGTCCAACGGCCAACAGATGGATCATCGCCTGGGATTACTGCGGGCAGCAGACTCAGCGCCTTCTGTAAAATGGTAACTCCACAGAGATGTTGATGATCAACGCAAAGAGTTGTCATACTGATCAACCCAGTGTCGCCTTAGAGACTCTCATAGCCCCGCTTAGTGAACGGCCATATAATAAAACCCCTGAGAACTAATAGATATTGAACCTTTGTATTACGAGTTGATTGTTTAATTGTAATTGAAAAGTAAATTTGTAATAAATGTTAATGTCAAACGCACGTGAAACGGTGTTGCCAACATGTAAAGTAACATCCCATTTCCCCCATTCAGAAATTTCATTCAATAATAATATTTTTGTCGATAAAACAATTAAATTAAATGGTAATTTAATTCATAAAAAGAAGGAGTACAAGTTGTACGCTTCAGTATTACATTAGTTGCTTAGCCATACGACAATTAAATAAATAAATACTATACATTGTGTGCAGACTTAGCTTGTGGCATATAATTCCGTTGATTTGTGCTTAAACCATGAAGTGCACAGTTGATTTTGTGCGCCTGTTTCTCGCTCTGATTCGCTGTGTCTGGCAGTGGTGTTGGTGTGTGGTCGATGCCTATCAGATACGAGCCGTCAGCTGAGCGCGTGGTGTTGTGTATGCGTCCGAGCGGACATCAGATAGCAGTCGCTGTTCTCACGGTCTGCTCTCACGCTACAAATCCACAACCAGCGTTCACACTAGCAGCCCTCACAGAGGAAATTCGCCTGTGTATCTTTTAGAAATGAGAAAAAATGTCGTGTTGCATGATGTTGATGATACCGGGTGATCCATATAGGGGGTTACTCCTCCAAGGAAACAATTTGGATTATTTTAACATCGATGGTTTCCCCTTGCCTTGCCCAGCATTGAAGTGTATGTAGATGTAACCATTTTGTGCTTATCACTGTTATGTGTGTGTATTTTAGGTGTGCCGTGTTTGTTCACGTTGAGAATTCAGGCCTACTCTTCCAAAAGGCATCGGGGAGCTGCAAAGTCAAGTTATCCCATTCCGCGCGCGAATCACCATCGTTTGCCCTTACTCTACATGCACTGCGGATCTGGTGATGAAGAATTGTGTACCACCGTGACTCCTAGATCACTGGTTTTCAAACTTTTTTAATGCACGACCCCTTTATAAGTAAAAACATCTTCGCGAACCCGCAGGTCAGTAATAAATTTTTCTCGACCCACCGGTGCGTAATTAAACTGTCAGTGATAGGACGCGAGTTCGAATCCCCGTCCGGATATGCAGATTTGGGTTTTCCATGGTTTCCCCAAATCACTCCACGCCAATGGCGGGATGTATCCTTACAAAATGCCATGGCCGAATTCCTTCCCGTTCCTTGTCCCCAGTCCCATTCGCCTCTAATGACCTTAGTCGTCAACAAGGTGTATAGCAATAAGTAAAAAAATAAAAAAAGAGTATTCCTACTGATCGAGAAATCGTATTCTGTGCTAGTTAGTCGTAATCATTGCGGGCAGTGATATATTCTTTGCGCGGTGGCGGTGCGGGAGACTAGGTGGTGGTGGGGTCAGCGGCCAGATAGGAACTGTTTGTTTTCTTTCGGTGCAGTCAGTTCTCCAAGTACGCCAGCGAGTATGGACGTCCTTCGTTGCGAGCGAGGATGAAATGGAGAAATTTCTCAGAAGAGCTTTCGAAGTCTGCTACAAGTTGTTGTGGCGGGAGCAATTCAAAACTGATTTTTTTTTTTATGACAACAGTTATCTGAAACATGGTTTTACGTTCACGAATAATAAACCCCAATTTGGAACTTGCTCCAATTTGGTTATTTTCGTCTCAAAAATAGAATCACAGTTCGGCGATTTATTAACAAATAAACAGGCACACCCATCTCACTGAAAATGTATTATTGTAGTAGTGTAAGATCTATAACTCCTGCTTTTTACTTTTTCCCGTCTTGCCAACCCCCCCGAGCAAGACGTGGCGACACACAGGTTGAAAAACACTGTCCTATACGGCAGGTCAAGTCCCGCTGGTCAAAATTTCTTCCACACTGAGTCTCTTACCTGCTGTACCCTGTTCGCTTTTAACTGGCGGCTCCTCATTTCACCATCTCCTTCCTTCCTACCTCTCGGAGCTGACCTCTGCGTCCATGTAAACGTGTGGCCAATTTTCCTTTTCACATTTGAGGGTAGGACAGTGGAGTGGGGGTAGAGTAGAATGACCTTGAATCGCCTCTGTTAACTGAACGATCTATAACCCTGTATCAGGCGGCGGACAACATGAAGGTACCGCAGCGACCTGGCCCAAATAAACGAGCGTCATAGTGTATAAAACATAAAAATCTTCCCTCCCAGTCCACTTTACCATTCGATAAATGGAGGAAAGAATCTCATGATATCTGCAAGAACTGACTTTAGTGGAATGTTCCATTCATGCGTGCTCTCCGAGCAGTGTACACTCACCATAAAAAACGACTGGGGCAGAGGGAAGAGCATGAAATGTCATAATATAAACAAAGTTACAGTTCATATGTGTTCGCACTAGGTTTGATGCTTCGTATGACCACCAATGAAGATTCTATATACCTGGAGCATTGAAAGCAGTGGCTGGTAACAAGCGTGGAATTTCATTTGCCGCTCGTTGGCCATCCTGTGGGATCCTCTGACAGCCGAGGAAGCATTACAGGCGATTTCACCGTCTCCCTACGACCAGACATTAGTTTTTTTTTTAAATTGATATAACAGATTACTAGAGTAGTATGATAAATGGAGACTGAAGATCAGCACCACAAAGACAGAATACCTAACTGTTGGACAGATGACATCAACCTTCAAAGTATCACATAACCTTGTGAAAGGTACAAGTGTTTCGGGAGCATTATTAGTAATAGCGGGACATGTGGAGAGGATATCATACATCGACTAAACAAAGGGAGGTTTGCCATACAAAAATTAAATATTCTTCTATGGTCCACTATGACTGGCCTGAAACAAAATTCAACAAGTGTAGAACCATTGTAGAATCAATTACCATTTATTGGGCAGAATGTTGGAGAATTACAGAAGAAACAACAAGAAGGTAGAAGTAGTGAAGATGAATTTTCTTCGAAAAGTTCGACGAGTGTCTAAATAAGGGAATGTGCGGAATGAATAAGTTAGGAAGCAGACTGTCATCAAAGGTACAGTCCAGAACACTGAAGGTAAAAAACTGTGGGGTGGGTCGGGCATATAATCAGAAAACATTCCAATACTAATCTTTAATTACCAATTAACTAACCTGATAGGAACAAGATTCAGACCACCGCTAAGATGTTTGCAAGGAGTGGAGCGATATAGAACCGAAGGATGTCCACAGTAAACAACTATGGATACTGAGATGCGGGAAGTGACAGGAGCGTAGTACCCCCGAAAAATAATGATAATAATAGTAATATTCCGTATATTACAAAATCGTGTTACCTATGTTAGGCGTAAAAGTTGTCAACCACGTATAATTCAAACATACGTAAGAGATTTGTTTCCATACACCACCACTGGGTTGTTTAATGTTGATTAAATCTAATTAAGCTAAATCTATAAATACAGCCGCTAATTTGTTACAATCAAGTGAGAAAGTGTACTTCATTTCGACTGATGGGCAAATACAAAGCTAACATTTCACATCAAAATCCTACAACAATGACCTGAAACTATTCAGATAGTACAGGCACTGGAGTCATGGATCTTGTAACCAATATAAATATCACTACTTTTATTTATTAGTTTTTGGTCTTCATGAATAACAAATTTTCCATTCCCTCTTTAATATTTGAAACCAATTGATGCGCCGAATACTTGATGAGTATGGGTTTCATAAAATTTCTCTACCTCTCGAATATTAGTGAAATTTAGAATGGAGTTTCCAATAAAAATTTCCAACAATTTAAACCTCTACATATTAGTTTTATTGTTTTCCAGAAACGATTGACCCACGCAGAAGATGACTGTACTTAATCTACATATTTATGTTACATTGTAATCTTTGCACTGGGCACTCCAGTCTGTTATTAGCGGCATGCGTTCGGAATGTGTTCTACAGTGGAATTGTTTTTAGATATTGATGACAGATTTATGATGAATTTTGGCTCTCACTTTTATTACAAACAGCCGTTTATCCTCTGGTGTTAAATCCACTACAAAATACACAATGTCTTTATTCTGAGTTTGGGCTTTTCGGTTCGACGAAATCGTGGGCTAGCAATTTGAAGGAAATTGGTCATGATCTTTATGAAGGAATCGTTCAATATCTCCTGCGGTAATAATGGGAAACATCGAAAAATGAATAGCCAAACCGGGAAACGAACAAGCAACCTTCCAAATTCTATGAATAAACTTCATAATTGTTTTGAGCGCATATTTATTGTTTTTGCTATTTTTATTTTATAATGTTAGGTGACCCGTGCAAAAATTTCGTGAATGACGATGAACCACAAGGTTGGTGGTTTTTAGAAGGATGCAAAAAGAACTAGTTCATTTGTTGCATTTTTTTTTTACCAGCCGATACAGGTTCATAGCAAAACATTTACAAAAACTTACAGAACAATTAGAAATGTTGAAACATTTTCCCAACAGAAACAAAAATATGTTAGTGCAGGCATTCCCGGCGAATAAATGACAACAAATCTTCTCGGGTTTGCAGCAGGATTTTATTAAAAAGCGACAAGCTTTCGGCAACTAGCTCATCAGCCATCATCAGGTCAATTATGTACCGGCGATCTTACCGTTACGGCTACCAGGCGGTACATAATTGACCTGATGATGGCTGCTGAGCTAGTTGCCGAAAGCTTGTCGCTTTTTAATAAAATCCGGCTGCAAACCAGAGAAGATTTGTTGTCAGAAACAAAAATATTCGAAAAGCTCCTTATCCCAATGAAAACAAACAGTTTATCCATGTTTCTGTGATATGTGATGGTGCTATCTAGCGGGAATGCGATTACTCCTTATGGACGCCAGCGAAGTAGTAGGGTGGCTCTGAACTATCTCATTTCTTTACCAGTTATTTATTTATCGACTGATATATCTAGTCGTAATTCGATCATGGCACGTACGAAAATTTAGATATTTGGTGCTGCTATCTAGTGGGCTGCGATCACTTATTATTGACGCCAGCGATTGACTTTTAACTACCGCATACCTGTGACCTTGGTTGTTCATAGTTCTGCCATTTACGGATTGAATTCCGAAGAATCCCTTTCTTAATTAATGACGTTACTAAAGTGGAGAACTTAATCTTCTAAAAGATACTTCATTTATTGATTTCGGTTAAGTATGAACTGAGAAAGACCGCACGTCACAAAAAAGGCGGAAATTATGTATATGATTACCTGCATTTTTGGGGGGGCAGCGTGAGAATAGAAGAAAAAAACCTTCGAGAAAGTTAGAAATCTGAGTAGACACTAATAAATAACGAGTGTTCAAAGTGTTAGCTCCTGGATTGCCAACGTTATTTTCAAAGACGCTATGTAGATGGCTCTTTGGAATATGGAGAAAAATACACAGACAGGAGGCCGTAGGAAACCGTAGTAGAGAGTGCTTTGGCAGTTTCACAAGAATTCAGGGCAGCAGTATTGGAGAAGAGGAATAAGGAACAGCTTGGTGAGAATGCGAAAGCGATGTAAAGCTCCGTTCCCACGGCGCGTCCCCGGCGCGTGGTAGGGAACGCCATTCATCTTTGCCGCATATGCTAGGAGGGACGGCGCGCCTCGACCCACCGCCAGGCGGTAAAAGATGAAAGGCGCGTACTGCCTACCACGCGCGGTGAGAACACGCCTTAACTGGTATTAAGCTGGCCTGGCATTCGAGAGGGAACTGGTTCGAATACCAGTCCGGCCATCCAGATTTGGGTTTTTAATGGTTTTCCAAAATCTCTCCATGGGAATTCCGGAATGGTTCCTTCAAAAAACCATGGTAAAATTTCTTTCCCGTTCCTTGCCCCAATACTTTCTCGCCTCTAGTGACATCGACATCGAAGAGGCGTAAAGCTAGAAGCAAAAAAGTAATTGTGATCTTGGTCATACAGCAGCCACTGTCTCCAACAAACTAGTTTCGACTTGACTATTCTTTATTCACCTCTTTTCTCGGAGTAATGCACTGTGTTATGTTGCAGTCCTTGTCTCCGCACAGTGGCGTGGGCGATGCTGGAGGCCTTAATCGGATATCCGCCCCAGCCCGCTGTCCGCAGCAGCTGCCATTCATTACGGGCATCAATTAGCCGCCAGTTAGTAGCCAGAATTGGCCGCATTAATCCCGAGTTATAAATTGTAATTAGGGCGCCCTCCTCTCTAATGGGGAGATACACGGCTCCAATTGTGGCCGCCATCGGCACCAGACCAGCAAGACGACGCAGTGACGTCATGCCACAGCCCACAGCCAACGCACGAACAATCAAGGTTCGTAGACACATGCTCTGAAAAATTCTCGGCTTCGAGCACAGATCATGATTCTATAAGCAAACTGACAAAAGGAGTTTTTGAACATCTTTAATTTACCTACCATCACAGCGTAGAATAAATGGAATCTCCATAGATCTTACAGGTCTAGAACCTTTCAGACCACGCTCAAGCAACATAGCCAAGTCATGATTGCTATGGACATTCATTGTTAGATCTTTATGTACAGGAAAAATACATCGTTCATTTAGCGCACATGACGCCAAACCCTGTTCTTATATATGTTAGCTTATAGTTTCTCTCACCTGATAATAACAAACATGTCCCCGCTTCCTTAATCGAACGATAAATTCGTTTTTTTTTTTATTTTGGTAAGAAATAACGTTACCACATGAAAGTATTTTTTTAAAAAACTGCTTAATGTTGAGGTCTTAAGAGACGGGAAAGGATGGAAGGCAAGGAATGGGAAGGATTTCGGCCATGGCCTTTTGAAGTAAGCATCCCGGCATTTACCTGGTGTGATTTGGGAAACCATGGAAAACCCAAATCTGGATACCCGGACGGGAATTCGAGCCGCCGTCCTCCCGAATGCGAGGCCAGAACGCTAACCGTTACACCACCACGCTCGGACATGAAAATAACAAAATACTAAATGGTAATACTAACTCTTTCTGAATCAGAAAATTTGTTGCGACTCATCGCATTCAAGACAATCAACTATCCCAAAAAAATAATTCTTGTAAAATCATACCAAGTCTAGTGCTCGTGTAGTGACAAAAAGCTATGAGATCTTCTTCTAAGGCAAGTCTACGCTCTACAGTTTTCACTTTGTTAAACAGAATGGTTTCTGTCGGCGTTACAGATTTTATTTAGAACAAAAACAAATACGGTGACTTGGCCATTGTGCATGCCTGTTTTAGCAAACCTATATAAATACCTTAAATGCCTTGCTTTATGAAACTTACAAACACATAAAAGCCAAGACTTCCCTCGCACTTTTCCGAATCTGAAAAATATATATTATGCCTTCCATTTCAGTAATCACTATGACATGCATAATATCCAAGTCACCATATTTTTTTATTTTAAATAAAATCTATAACACCAAGAGAAACCATTCTGTTACACAAATTGAAGTGAATACACTCTGTAAAGCGTAGACTTGGCTTAGAAGAAGATCTCATAACTTTTTTTCAATACACCAGCACGAGACCTGACCTTTTTGTGACAAGAGTTTTTTTTTTTCTGGGCTCTCATTTCTTTTTGTAAGTTTATCGCTTATCCTGAATCGTCGCTCATTTGTAATGATTCCATTTCATAATCGATTAATATGAACATTTCAGAATTGAAGACATCAATGTACGTTACCAGCAATACCCCACTCTGAAAACAATGGGTGTGCGCCCTAGCCGAGCAATGCAGGTTGCGGCTGGTTTAACTACCACCATAAATAAATTACGAGTAACTTCCAAACTAAGCATAGGTACGAAGTTAAATTTAAGATATTACTTAATCTTGCTGATCTCTATGCATTAAAGAAATCTCAGGCATATAGCTTCCTCCGGAGCAAAGCAATTAAATCGCAAATATGTGCCAGAATTTTTTATATTTGGTATTGTAATTGAAAACATACGGGGAAACCTCCAATATTAGACTTTTCTTAAGATTTAGGGATGAAACCATATATTTTTTATCAAATTACTTGTTTCTAGGAATACTGGAAGTACAGTGGAATTTTGTGTGGTGGTCATGTCGTTGTCGAAATAAAATTTTGAACTTCAGTAACTGCCAAAGCAAGGAAAGGAATGAAGTAAAATTGAACACATTAGTTAAACTTAGTAAGCACACTCTACAATGAAAACTCGAGGTATACAAAGTTATTAGGGTAGAAAGCGATTTCACGTTAGGGGTAGGTAAGGGGTAGATGAACGGAAGTTTACGGGTTTCAGATTTTTCTTATAATAGGTAGGTAAAATGTTATCTGTGTACCAAATTTCAGCTTTCTACGTCTACGGGAAGTGCCTTAGAATTTTGATGATCATGAGTCAGTCAGTCAGTGAGTGACAAACTGCTGAAGTTTGCATCCTAACTATGAACAGTAACGAAATAAGTTTGCTAAGATTGCTAATATCAATGCATAACAGAAATTTGAGATATGTAGTATCAATACGAGCGAAGAAATTGAGGTACAAAAATGGCCCAAATCGCTTCGAGAAAAGGGTAGGCAGTGTCGCCGTTGACCCAACTTGGCGCGTGTATTACCGAGCACCCAGATTCGGAATCAGACCAAATACAGTTTTCCATTTAGTCAGCCGTCACTGTTACTCATGATCGGGCCTCAACGTATAAATAATAGAATACGGAAATCTCTGATAGTAGGGATGCAACAACTTCAACATAAAACGATATGCAAATCTTGTACATCATACCCTACCTATCGATCAAACAACAATTTGTCACGACGTCATAATTAAAGTAGCTTAACGATGATCCCCCCCCAAAAAAAAAAAAAAAAAAAAAAAAAAAAAAAAAAAAAAAAAAAAACACCGAAAACTTGAATTCGAAATGTTAACTATTTATAAATTTTGTGTCCAAATCATGTGGGAATTTGGCTTAAATTAATAATAAATAAAATGACAGTTACTTGGAATACATTTTTCCATTTATATTTTTGAATAAAAATCCTTCTAACAACTGTTTTTATTATTAACTTTCATCTACCATACGCGTTTCGTCCTTCTGGAGTGGGGCATCGTCAGGGGTAAAAATTGTGGTGGCCACTGACGATGCCCCACTCCAGAAGGGCGAAACGCGTCTGCTAGATGAAAGTTAATTATAAAAACAGTTTTTAGAAGACGGATTTTTATTCAAAAATATTTATGCAACAACTGCGGAACATGGCCTACCATAAAGTTACATTTTTCCATTGTTTCTCACTAAAATGATGTCGATACGCACAGATGCATATCACTCTACTTCTCATTCTCTGAGACGGCTCGGAAGTTTTTCAAATAAATCATAACACACAAATATATGCTTGCATCGAGCACTAAATATATGCAGAACGTTCACTCACTAGTCTTTTCTCTTTTTACACGCTTTATATTAGCTTGACTTGTATGTATGTATGTATGTATGTATGTATGCATGTATGACTGTAACTGAATTTTACAACTCCATTTTGACCTACTTCCAGATGTCCGAGCTGGTTGAAATTAGGCACACATATTAAGAACCGGTGACAATACAAGAATTTCATAGCTATATCCTCCTATTCTCATTACTTTGAAAGTAACAAAAGAAAAATGGTTGAATGTCGTGAAATTTTGCAATTTAATTTTAACCCGATTCCAGATGTCCGAATTGTTTGAAATTTTGCTGATGTATTGATAACTGATTACAATACAATAATTTCATAGCTATATCATGATATTATCATTACTTTGACAGAAAAAACAGAAAAAATTTGCACACGTCTTAAGAACCGTTAACAATACAGCAGTCTCTTAGCAACGTCCTGCTATTCTCGTTACTTTGACCATCTCCAATTTCCCAGGTGTGATTTACGAGCCTTGGTTGCTGACGACGTTCGCCAAAAGTTCTGTGTAATGCATTTTCGATGGTAACTGTAGTGTGAATCATTAAAGATTTAAAACTAAATAACATTTTGGAAATATGTTCACGATAACTTACACAATTCAGTTGATGTATGAATGTGTAGTAAAACACCTGAGGTTTTACATCAAAGTGTCTTTCTGGTTCGATGTGTCGGTGATTGGTGATGCGGCAGACATCCTACCGGAAATCAGTTTCTCTCCAAACTCGATCCAGCATATCGGACGTCCAGTTCTGCAACCTCAGCGGACATTCGATTTCTAAGCTCAACGAGATTTGCAGGTAAAGGCGGACGAGACACTCTTTCTCTAATGAAACTACATACAAAAATCGAACGCTTTCAATTCTGGGGAGCGATGTGGCGATGAATTGACACAGTACGTACCGCGCTAGTGAAATAATATATTTTAATTGCACAAGGCGAACGGAATTTGCTACTACGGCGCTACAAGCATAAAAATTTGAATACTTTACTAAAAAATAATACTTTAATGCATTCTAAAAGTGATTTGTATCAGTTTCTGTAGGATTTCAAATCTGTACAGTTCTTTTCAAAACACACTATAAAAGAGCTACCAAAAATACAGTTCAATGTTAATGGAGAAACTCGTAATATAACTTAAACTGTACCGGAAAGTTTCAGTTCAAGAACCTGGTTACATTAAATCTATTTCGAAAGAAAAGAATTTTTGTCACGTAAAGCCAAACAGAAATGAAAAAGTATGCAGGTATGATGCAAAAAAGGTGTAGTTTACCAGCTATACGCCCCCCAAAAATAAGAATTATGCTTTTCATTTTTGTAAAATACATACTTTAATTAACAGACACTCCAATGATTTAAACGCATGTTATTCTCAACTAGCTGCTACGACGGGTTACACGCAGAGTTCTGGTAATTCTTTCCATCAAGTTTACTATAACAGTGACATATAACATAGCGGAAACATCTACATTGAATAGAAATACCTTTTAAGCCCTTCAGAAATAGCGATGATTTGTTCTGGAAAGTAACTTCTTCGCAGTTTCTTAGTTAAATACAATTCTTATTCAATAACGTTCAAAATCTTAGTTTACTGTAATAACAATATCTTTGGACAGAGAGTGTAAGAAACAGTCAATAACTAATAAATATAAATAAACAAAAACTAATAATTTATAAGTTCATTTAAATTAAATACAAACTTTTTGTCACGCTTCTGGCAATTCATTTCCTCACTGGAGCTTAACTTAATAAAACTGTTATTGAATAATGGATAGAACCTGGATGTAGTAGTATCTGTGGCCACAATTAGTCTGGTAACGGAGACCAGGCGAGTTACGTCACCTTTACGGACACACGACACAGTGACCAAAGTATCCTTTTATATACATAGATATTTGCATTTAAATTTTAAAAAATCCAATGGAACGCAACCAATGACTTTAAACCAGCAATTGTATTCTACTCGCAACTCTATATTACTTACTGGAAATTAATAACGACTTTAATTTGTAAATTAGTATGATTATTATTTCAATCGTCACAGTTGGACGACGGGGATGGTGGGAGGATCTAGAGCAGTGTTTCCCAACGTGGGGCCCGCGCCCCACAGGGGGGCAATTTGGTTTTTTTAGGGGGGCAATTTAGAAATCGACTTGATACGACTTTACAGCTTTCACTTCGCGTTATTTAAATGCAATGCTAGATATAGGTACAAAATATAGCAAAAAAGCAAATTCTTAAAACAGTGCTGTAAATAATTATTAGATATAGTTTCGTTTGATGTTAGCAAAATATATCATCTGGATGATTTGAGTCGTCAACTTGACCTTTTTGGGATTCACCGCGTAATGTTCCGCCTGTCTCGGGAACCCGGATCTTTTAAAACGCGCCAATAACTTCTTTGTTCGTGATTTTTCCATCTTCATATTTAGCCGAATCTGGATTTAGTGCAGTAAATGATTTACTGATAAAAAAAAAAGAAATCGACTGGATATAACACAACGTGGAGACTTGAGATTAAAGCTTACTAAATTGGAGCCTAATATAAAATTTCTATGTAGCAAGCATCAAGCGCAAGGATCACACTAAATTGACATAATAAATCTTTATTAAAAATCTTTTGAATTTTAGTATTTCATTATACGTTTTTTAATTTTAGTTACTGTGTTTTATGACAATATTAAAGTGATTTCTTTCAAAAACCATCCTATATGAGTTTTTTTTAATAACAAATAATTTTTTTATTAAAAATTATGTATGGGGGCAAAAAAAAAAAGTTAAAAGTGGGACATGACCCAAAAAGGTTGGGAAACACTGAGCTAGAGTGTATAATAATTTAATGGAAATAGATTTTTTGTGGCTTTACTCCTCTTCGACGTCGAGGTCGTTAGAGGCGGGAAAGGACTGGGGAAAAGAACGGGAAGGAATTCGGACATTACCTTTTTGAAGAGACCATTCAGGCGTTGGAGAAACCATGGAAAATCCAAATCTGGATGGACGGAGGGAGATTCTAACCCAGGTATTCCAGAATGAGACACCAGAACGTTAACCGTTCACCCACCGCGCTCGGTGTGGAAATACAGAGAGTCAAACGTAATACATCCACAGTATTATTCTCATAAATTTAATTCCAGGTCTAGTACATATGAATAAATAAATTCCATGCGCAGTGGAATGAAGTAAGAGTAAAAACACAAATTCAGAATGTTCATCCAAGATGATGAGCGAGTGACTGAAAAATTAACTTCAAATACTTCATTTAACTGCTGTAATTATAACTATAACTAATACTAATACGAAGCCACATAGGTTGCGTTCACACAGTTAATCAAACGGACTAACCAACGAGAACAGCACACGTTGAGCTGGTGGAACATTAAATTACGCCAGGAAGAATTAGCTCGCGTTAATTAAAAGCGCGGAGTTAATGAAGATTTATTTTCTGGCTATGTCCGTTACCGCAGTTCGGTGTAGCTAGAGCGAAAAGTTGGCTCCACTTGTTCGGCGAGACACGTGAGAAATATAAAAAAGCAGGTCGGGCTCATCAACACAGCCAAGAGGAGTGGAAGTAGACGACTCAATAAAGACAGTACCTATATATTTAGTAAATTCCATCATCCTTCAATGAAATCAGTTTTTATGTGTTTACAGAAAAATGTCTTCCGTAATTGGAAATGCTTATGAGAAAATCACAGAAACAAATCGCAGATAAAAGAAACATATTTCCTCAAATATACTGCCAACACTAAAAGAATCTGCATGCGTGTCTATCCCCCCTGGTAAATATTGAGTAGCTTAGGTATCTTTTCTGCCTGGCGCTCATATTCAGGAAATCTCGAAGACTACGTGTTCAGTTTCCTTTCTGTTAGGATGAAGAATATTTTAAATTTCGACCACAGGTATTTCAGCATGGCGAAATCTATGCCTAGTTTATAATGGAAACTGACGCAAACCTAGTAATCAGCTTGATTGATCGATTCAGTGACATGATTTCAAATTTTACTGTTCATAGTTATTGTACTACATCACAAAGGAAGATGACGTAATAATTCGTCAGTATAAAATGAGAGAGGATGAGAAGTTTTTTTTTTACCGAGGATGGAGGTGTAACGGTTAGTGTTCTGGCCTCGCATTTGGGAGGACGGCGGTTCGAATCCCCGTTCGGGCATCCAGATTTTGGTTTTCCATGGTTTCCCAAATCACGCCAGGCAAATGACGGGATGCTTCCTTCAAAAGGTCATGGCCGAATTCCTTCCCATTCCTTGTCCCCCATCCTTTACCGTCTCTAAAAATCTCGCTGTTAGAGTGTTAAATTAAGCTTTGTACGCAGCGTCAAACGCCAGCGGCTGACTGCGCTTCCTATGGAGCGTCAGTCGCCATGTGGTCCTGGTACTAGAACGTCATTAGTGAGCGCGATTTGATATTTCATTTAATCTTACAAGATAGGTATAAAGCCGGAAACAACTGATCACTTGTTTATTGTTGCTTGCTGTTTGCATAATTTACTTAGAGACGCATTCCTTGAAAAAATTACGTACCTCATTATAAAATAAACAAAAATGAGCAACTTGCGAGGTATCCTCTTTGTAAATCGATAATTAAAGACATCCTGTTTGGCCTCACCAATCCTTCCAGGATCTCTTCCTCAATCTGATCTATAATCGATAGCACACTCCGACGATATGTGTGGCCCCAAAATACCGTCTCACACGTTCATTTTGCTATCAACTCGCAGGTTACATTCAATTATATAATCCTCTCTATAAAATCAACTGCCATTTATTGACGCAACTTAACAAATTCAAACATTTACAGTTCTCCATGATACATACTTAAAATCTCATATAACAATATCTGCTTCTCCTTGGCTTAAAAACAAAACAACACAACACAGCCTACCAACTTCAACATATTACAAAAACTTAAATTTACCCATTTACACAGACTACTATACTGTACGGCCTTGTATCTAAAAACAAATACATTAATATATTGATTAAATTGTAAAATTATTATTATTATTTAAATGTCTGATGAAGTGGGATCTCATAAACTACTAACCGAAAATCTTGAACCATTAGCAGGAGGTGACGGTTACGCATGTACTGATGGGTTTGCTGTGAGACTCGTTCTAAGGATACTTAAACAGCCGTGCATGTGCAGGGTTAACACCCTGCAAGGCAATCACGTTGCAAGAACTCATTATGGCTTCTTTCTAATTGTATTATCTTTAAAATATGTAGATATATTATTAAAAATTCACACATTTATTTATACGAATGTATAGTATTTTGTGCATTATTTAATAATTTGTGTTATGCGACAAAATAATTATATTATTAATATTTAATCCAATAAGACAATAGATAAAGATGAGATAGACGAGTCAATGAAAATATATTTTTATGAACGAGACTATAAACCGCAGAGTTCAAGCTGGGCAAAGTTTGAGTTATATTTGGAGTCCATTTTACGCCCAGCCAAAAAATGAGTCTCTATACAGAAACAACAGTTAATTTTTTATAGAAGTAAAAATATTACGAATAGTAATACAACTACTAAATGAAGCTTTAATAAAAATTAACCACGCGCTATACTGCAATTATACCTTGCGAAGTAGATTGTATTTTTTGAAAGCTTCTGTAATAATAAATATATAATAATAAATGACACGAAGGTAATATACAATATAAATAAACTGAGATTATCATTAACTTTTATTACCTGATCTTTTAACGAATTCTGCATTTTACAGAACTGATACGCAGATTGCGCTGGGATCGTTTGGAAGTCAGACGACGTCATTTGCATTTGAATTTATTGGAGAATATGCCAAATTCTTTGACTTACGAGTGCAATGAAATACTTCTTCCTCCAGCCTATTTAGGTCGCAATGACCGGAGGGATAAGATTCGAGAAATAAGATGGCATACTGATGCTTTTATGTATTCTTTCTTTTCTCATGCCATTCAGTATTGGAATGTGCAGAATTAAGATGTTTGTGAAGAGCAGAGTATAGATGTAGATATATTTCCAGACATTGCACTTCACCCTTGTACAGTGTTGAAGAAACATCGTGTATACAAGGAAATTTACACACTATATCTACCAATTTGTCTTTCTCCCACGCAGTAAATAACACCTGTCTGTCTGATAAATTTTCACTGGTTCCCTATCGGCTGAATCTATTGCAGCAATCATCAGCGGCAGTCACAGGCGTCCGACGCTAGCGTCTGACGCTAAAAGGAAGGGCACCTTGTCAGGGCTCGAATGTGCGTTTTTTTTTTTTTTTTTTTTTTCTGGCGACACCGTCCTTCCAGGATGGTGGAGGATTAAAGACACTTGTGCGCTTATGTCACCTGGCGCTTTTAGTCAGTCAACGCAAGGAACGGGAAGCAATTTGGCCATGGCCGGCTTTCGACTGGAGTGATTTGGGGAAACCATGGAAAACCCAAATCTAAATATCTGGACGGGATTTAGAACCCACGTCCTTCCAAAATCGAGGCTAGAGCGTTACCGCTCACTCACCACGCTTGGTTCAAGTTTGGAAGTATGGTGAGAAGTACTAGGAGTGACGTTATATCGATGATGACTTCTGTCTTCCATACTTTTACCGACGTGTTTGTATCCACTTAATCAACTAAATACGTTCTAGACGTCTACCACATTCCATTGTAGTTTTAAACAATGTTTCCACTTTGAATTATAAATCAATGTTAAATTTACTACATTACTGATCCCACTTGATAAAGCTATTTTCGTTCGCTCATTTTCACTTGTAATATCATTAAAAACGCGTTAGTACTAATACTTCAAGATTTATAGTGCGCAAGATCACTTACGAATATTAGATAAACTGGTCAGAACTTCTATTTCCGTTACAATCTTGATGTGGATATCTCAACAATTTCTTAGTAGGAGGCCATTCATAAACTCGTTTATTCAAAGTGGCTATAATACGTTTGAGAGTTTTTTTTTAAAGTTTTCTACTGCGGTTGTAAGTTTCCTTTACAGAAGTATTTTTTTAAACACTCTTCCAAACAGCCGAGACTAAATTGAGTCTGAATGAACATTTAAAGTTGCATACAGACCAAACAAATAATTTTTCAGAAATATAAAAATGATAATATTAAATACAGAAAAAAACTTGTTTCAGGTGGAATTGATGGAGCTTAAAGATGTTTACTTTAAATATAAAGGTGCGTTAAAGATACCGAATTTCTTGACCAACTTACTGTATTACTTTCTTACTGACCTGACGTTTGTTTACTGCAGCAATCTGTAAAATATTTTTACAATCGCTTGAACGCTTTCTGGAAAAGCATTCAGGGATAAAGTATTTCTGATTCATGGGATTGAGGAAGAAAGGTCTTCAGCTTGACGTCTAAAGTTGCCCATATTTTTATATGTGGCAAAGTTTTCTTTTCTGCGAACAAATCATGACAGTAAGCCTCTCATTCCTAATTATTAAATGTTATTGTAAGTATTTACGGTATACTTACGGAATTAATGTTACCTGTGACATAGTTCCCACAAACAACTCGTTCACCGAGATTATCTCTCAATCCATAAATCCGCGAAAAATGAGATTTGTTCAACTGTTAGTTTCCCTCTAGGGATCACTTCTATTCGCCGAAGTTACGGGTAGTCTAATTTATTAGTGGCTTTCGTTAAATTTTCTTACAATACCTATATTGCCGACTCAATTCTAAATTGAATTGTCAATTATCTGTTTCTTTGTAACCTTGATGGCAGAAGCAATAAAAGACATTCAAAGAGATTAAATGCTTACATGAAGAAGAAAGCGAGATAAGCAACAGTCAATTAGTGTTCATTAATGACTAACACGATCATTGAAAATGCATTAGCCAATTAAACGTCTGCAGGACGGAATAAGTCGAGAAACGAGACTGGCATTAAAGGAAATGTAAAGAAGAGGTAGGAAAATTGAAAGAAGTAATAGATGATCTACGAGAGTATGATGAATAATAAGGGAAATTGTAAGATAAAAATGATAAGTTAGTGTTGAATTCAATGAATCAACAGTGGTGTTAATTAAAGAGGTAATTATGATCGTAAAATACCCAATGCGCTTGAACACAACAAAAAGTCAAATTTATTCAATACACTCATATATGTTTATAAAAATTTACCGAAATGGACTTCCGGATTGCTGGTAAGATAGTTCTGTAGTTTGCTTATATCATCATCCTTTATTCTGGAGTCCCAGAACTACTCAACGCTCCTAGGAACTATTTATATTTGAAATGTTACGATTGTATTATGGCAAATTTTACATCGTGCTCAAATAAATGCTTAGCCACATTCCACTATCTATTTTCCCGACGTAAGAACACTCGCTGATGGTGTTGGTAATACGTCAGACAGTGGCTTGACGGTCGCTTGAGTTATGGGCCTCCGGCGCAAGCGCGATTTCTCAACGGAGGTGCGTGCAGAATTCCCGGTGGTAATTTCCTTGATTAATTACTCGCATGTCGAGACCAGTTCCGCAAGTCCGCATTCCTCGGTCATTAATGTTTGCCACACACCTAGCTGACGCACTAATACAGGTAAACGACCAGTAGTTATGTTCCTCCCGCAACCAGCTTTATAGAAGATCGTAGTAAATTGCTATCATATTTGTCAAGGTAGTTTCACTGGCCTGACTTTAAACCTTGGTATCCATTTACCAGCCAACCTGTAAGCGGTTTTTAGTCGCTTTCCCTCTATACTAGTGTAGCTATTGAAATCATCCGCAACAAAACAGATATCGTCACTTTGGAGATTCGTTTGCGCAGCAGATTGAAATGTGATGCTTAGTTCTTTAGGACCTGGGTGGCCGATATTTGCTCTGCATCTTTCAATTTCTGTTCAAAATGTTAGATATTGCGTGAAGTTCGATTAAAGTTAAACGTTTTTCATGAAGGCTTCCTAGGCAATTTGAACGGTACAATTCCATGCTTTGACCAAAGAGAAGCTTAACAAACATCGGTAGCTTTCGAAAAAGTTATGCAAAGAAGTTTTAAAAAAATCATATCTGCCAAAGCCAATATCTGTTTTTTAAATATATTCTTTTTAAATGGTCTACAAATGAATAAGTAGTTTTTAATGATAACGATTTTCACAATAAGTCTGATATTTATTACTACTCTTAAAAATAAAATTCCTTTCATTAAGAAATATACTTGCATTTACTTATTTCCACAATATTATAATACCATTCGATGACTGACCACGGTACTGTGCGAAATATTCGCATGGGTCAGCTAGAATACAAGAACTGTTCGTTTAAAAATATAAATGTTCCTTGTTGTAAGCAAAGAGAAACTAACTATCAGTAGGCTCTCTGGTAAACGTACGAGATGGCGTTAGAGTCGTTACCAAGATACCAAATACAAAAACTGTTCGTATTTTGTAAAATCGTTAAGGTCACAAGCTCCACTTGATTCTTACTAGGTGACGCAAACAGTTAATGCACAGTGGTGGCCTAAAAGGAGAGTGACCAGTGTGTGGTGGGATAACTTATTAGGTGTCTCGTGGTTTATTATATATGAAATAATTAGTCCACTATACAGTTTCAAATTTAACTTGTTTTTATTTCACGTAAAGACATCGAACGTCAAAAATACTGGTCACATGTAAACACAAACTCCAGCGATTACATTCAATATTCCTTTCAAAGATAATACTGCCATACATGTAAAACTGTTCACGCAAGAACTGTATCAAATATCTCTGCCGGTCGTTTATATAAGTTTCATAGAACATTACAAAGGCACCCGACAGATATTTCTCGAACTTTCACAGTAATTAAACAATTAAAAACACATTACATAATGCTCAGAAATCAAAATTAAAGATATTTAAACACAAAATTATCCACATAAATCATTATAAACTGTAATACATCATCCTTTATACATCGTAGTTCACTTTAATACTTGGAATTACAAACATTTAATGAATTCTCTTGCATTGTTCTGTCCTTAAACAAATTAAATAATATTTACATAATTTCTTTTAATAAAACAAAATCCATCCAGGCAGATTTACAGTAAATTGCAAGACAAACATACAAAATCATATTCACTCAACCCCTAGCTTACTACAAATCTTCATAAAATACAATTCCATTTAAAGTCTAGGTTTGAGGACTATCTCAAGCTGTGTGGCTGTTTTTTCTGCACCGCTTAGAGATGCCGTTTTTTCAGGGAGGACACCTGTACAGATAAAGTTAAAACGAAAAATGCTATCTAAACATGAAATTTCATCCAAATTGTTAGAACCATTTCCGAGATACCAAATATATATATACAAGATCTGCTCGTTTAAAGATATAAGAAAACCAAAGATCCGCCTACTGACTAAGGTGCCGTACTGGGTTAGACTGATGTTGGAAGAAATTTTTCACTATAGATATTTAGTAGAGAGGGTAGGAGAGGTATTTGTGCTAGATTGATGATCACCATATCGTACGCCCAAGTTCTGGGTTAAATCCCAAACCTTTCCGTAGTGTCTATGGAGTGAGTTAATAGTGATTCGTCATTCGGATGTGTAAATTAATCCTGTAGCCCACTTTGTAACCTGAACGGCCGGGCACCGAGCTTCACTCTCTCCGTTTTTCAATCTGTCACAACTCAAACAACACTATACTGAACGTACACCTGCTACAGTCATCCACACAAAATCAATTAAACGTCTAAACACACTTCCTTCACTATGGGGAATTCACCTCACTGTATATTTCCCAAAAAAAATATTGAGGTAAGAAATAAGATAAGCTGATAGTGTTACACAGTTCGATAACCACTGGTGCTGATCTATATTAATTTCATCAGTGTCTGTAGAGGGTAATATGTAAAATTCAGGTCTGGCACGGACGCCATTGCCGTATTTCATAAGAAAAGTCTCAAATACAAATCGCATTTTTGGCATTCTGAGTCGATGTTGACTTCAAGACAAAGAACAACCTCACATGTATATGACAGGAATCTTTGCTGTAGCTTTGCCTTCTCATTTGTGGTGATGCTGTTGATATCGTTAAATCTATTTCTATAAAGGATCCTTTCAAGCATTTCTTAACCATACTGAAATTATTATGGTCGTACCAAAAGTGTAAAGATCTGTCAGTGTATCGCCATTACCCAGAGCACTCCCGAAAGAGCAGCATTGCACAGTCATCTAAGAGAGATACGTGTGGTGAATATCAAACAATATTTTTTGGACTAATAATGTCTAAATATTTCAGTTCTATGTAATTGTTAATTTTGTTTTTTGCCTGCTGACATGAGTAAACAAAGAAAGAGCTGGTTTTCCGTGGTCACGAAGAGAGATCTGGAAGAGTGGATAGATACTAATTTCAGATTCAAAGATATATATTACACAAACTCAGTGACTCCAAATATAATAGTTACGCGTTCGGAGATAGACTGTGCCACACAGTTAATTCAATTGGTAAGATTGTTTTCATTGATGCCACATTTCTCGATAGCCAAACCAGAATAATAAAAAAAATTCTCTTTCGTTTGACAATTCGTTGTTCTACAGGAATAGCCAAGCTGCTGTCCAGCGGCAAAGCATGATTCACACAGTCCTCAATCTGATTTTATTCCATTTTTGGTTGAACTGAATTTTGTTGATGTGGCTACTGTTACTTCCGGTAGCGCAAATTTTTCCTCATAACAAAAGCAAAGTAGTTTTTAGTCGGTTCTCCCGGTGTATATGTCTAATTATGTAAAGAGTTTAATCTCAATCTTTGCAATGAGCATTGAGTGGGACGAGATACGAGTGCAGTATCTTAAGTTTTGGTTGTTTCATCTCTGAGTTGTTTGCGATTTCTGGGCACTTGCTGGTAATGATACGAGAGAGAGGTAACACTTTGTTTAGCCCCCTAATTACATTCATTCATTTCCAGGTTATGTTACCAATCTTTTTAATACATGGCATAATTTTCAACTTTACCTAGTAATTCTCCTTTGTTTCTATGCTGGACTAACTTCATTTCCTTACTCATAGAAACCCCATTTGTTGTTCAACTTTATCTAATGAGTTCTGCACTGTTTCTTCGGTCGACATGCCTTACTGCCTTACATGTCCTGAACAATGAAGGACATAGGAAGAACCTTGAACGGCTTATTACTCATAAAAAATTATTCTAACTGCTAATACCCTGTAATATTGTGCCCATAATTTATCTCCATTTATACGATAAGGAGCACGTCAGTTTTTTAGCCGGTGGAATAAAAAGTATCACACACAGAGAAAGACTTATGATGACTCTATAATCCAATTTTAAATGACACCTGATACTGAAGAAATTTACATTATCTATCGTTTATAAATATTCTTTCTGCAATTTCTCAGATATTTCAGTTATGACAAGTAAAATGCAGTTGCGTTTGCCTGATATCAGATGTTGAAAATTTGCTATTATTACATTTTAATTTAACTAAAAAAATATTAATGGATTAGAAAACCATTAGGCAAGTGAACATTATACGATAATTTTAGTGATTAACAAATGCAAGTTTATTACCTAGTAGTTATTTGGTTTACCAAACAAGGTTAATCCCATTTTTATATCGGTTCTCTGTGAAATTATCTTCTATTCGGTATTCTATCCAAACCTTTTAATTCCATTTACGATTAACGTCATTTTAAATCAAAATTAAAAATCAGCGCTTTATCTGTTAGTGAGTTAACAAAGTAAAGTGAACCAGGCAGATATCGGTTATGTTTTTTCACCTTGTTAGTTGACGAAAAATGTTATAAAATCTTTTTCACTATCGTTGGGTGGCATTCAGACTCAGGCGTCAATTCATATCGATGAGCATCACTGTACTGATGTTTCACACCACTGGTCCATCTAACTCCTGGGAAGGCATGTTGAATTGCTGTGTACCATTCATACTACAGAGAGTCAATACATACGCGGTATGAAGCGACGATCAAATGTGGCTGGAATGTGAGCGCTGGTGAAACACTAAATTACTAGTTAATCGTCGATTAATCTGAGTTTTTCCATGCATCAACTTATAGTCCAGTGTAGATGAAATATGTTGCTGCTGCTTCTTCAGTGTATTGGCTTACACGATACTCACCCTTAGAACAAGTGATTTCTTCACAAATCATGCAGTAAGGAAATGCGTGAAATCCGATTTTCAACAGTTGTAAGCTTACAGAAAGAAGAGACAGGATGATAGGTCATAGTTTGAGACATGCTGGATTTGTTAATGGAGGGAACAGTCGAAGGTAAGAACTGTAGCAGAAGACAGAGATTAGAATATATAAATCAAATAATTGAGGGGGGGGGGGGAGTGAGATATGTAGGGATTAGCATGTTAGCAGAAGATGGGAATGGCTGCAGTATTGAATTAAACCAGTCAAAAGACTGATGACATAAAAAAAAGTAAAAATGATAATAATAAAAAAAGCTAGCCTTTTATGATGGGCCTACACTCCATTTATACGCTAACAGGCATGTCAGGTTTTCAGCCGGCGAAATAAAAAGTATGTCCTCACAGCTCCACAGCCGAATATCCTTTAATTATCCATCCGCTTCTTACTTCTGTTTCTTAACAATTCGTGTTTTACTTTTACGCCTACCCTTAGTAAACATTTGGCACAGTGCAATTGTATTTCTTTATTAATATTTTCGATTTATCTTCCTTTCTTTGCAAATAGATCAGATTTCTTGATCTGGAATCTGCAACTTGTAGATGTTTTATGACGACTTCAGACTTTTGCTGATCATTGGTACAGGTGTGTCTGTTAACATTGGCCGATCTTCTGACGAATCACGGAAGTCGGTTGGCCATTCATTCACATTGGTCGAAAAAACCCACCAACAGAATCGTTTTTGGTAGAAATTATTATTAAACTAACATAGATTTATGTGACAGCAAAATGTTGTTGTAAGGAATCCTTGCACGACCTGTTCGTTTGTGCAATCGTTTTATCCTCAGAGCGTAAATAATTCCATTTTTAATGAACTAGAAAGATTACAAATCCTGTTGTTAACTCAGAAAACTTTAGCCGCAGTCATCTAGGTTTTTGATTATCTCTGCATGCGAAGAGCTGAATGTTTCTTCAATATAGATTAATAAATGATAATCACATTCATCCCTAAGTAAGCCTCTAAATTAACCTGTACATGGAGAACAGCGCATTCTTTATCTCCTTCTTAAGTGAACAGCTGAGTAAAAGACAGTTTTCACAATCCATTTGCAACCGAAGTGTGGATGCGATATTCATGAGTAGGGTTCCGATGTTCATGATTTAAAAAAAAAAAAAAAAAAATAGGGAAATATGTAGACCATATATGGGCAACCCCCGGCCCCCGGGCCGGATCCGGCCCTCCACCAGCTTCAATCCGGCCCGCGAGAGGTTCAGAAATTTCAGATACAGAACATACCTTTCCGAAGAAAAATATCCACAGCTGAGAGTTTTCACACGAAAAATAATTTGCACATTCGGAAGCACGTATAAATGTGAGCAGCTTTTTTCAATCATGTAAATTAATAAAAATAAGCATCGTACTCGGTTTAGAGCATGGTTGGCCAACCCGCGGCCGCCTTGAAGATTTTTCCGCCCCGCGTGATTCATCACTTTTTCAAATTATATTTAGTTTATAATTGGCAGTGAAGTGAAAACCAATGTATTTAAAAAATTTGTGCATTCGTATATTTCAAAATTAACTGTCGAAATTATGAGAAAAAAATTACTTTGATTTTAAAATAATATTTTTGTGAATATATGACAGATATTGCCTGTTTTATTTATGAGTTTACAGTTATCAGTTCGCTGAATAATTATGTTATATTCTGCGAACTCATAATGCGCGTGTATCTCGGAACATCTAATATAATATACAATATCTAATTTTATATGCGGCCCGCGGAGTTATGACGCATTTCCAAAGTGGCCCACAAGATCATTTGGGTTGCCCACCCCTGATGTAGACAAATATGACCTTAAAAACGGGTAAATATGACATAAAAATTACGAAATATGATCTAACATTTAAATTCACTATACATCAAAACATACTTAATTACACATCATTTATTTTATCTAGTAGCGTCGCTTTCACGTAAACAGCCATAATTTGTTTTCGTGCACTCAATGGCACCTTCGGGAAGTTAAATTTGAAATCATTTTGTTGAAGTCACTTTAATTTCACATAATTTACAGAAAAGAACTCTTTCATATGTACTAAAACTCTCCTCTCCAAATTCCCTTACGTAACTCTGTAACGTCTCACTTTCATCAAAGTTTCTTATCGACATGTCGGTGCTCACTGATCCACTGCAGATTTAACACCGACGGAGGATTATTTTAAAAAGTACTTCATTGAGACACTGATTAACGCGGATCGACACAGGCATGCTGCTGCTGCAATGTTGAGATTAAAAGGCAGGCGCAACGTTAGCGTTTAGAGAATGACAATAATGCATAACATTAATTCTTGACTTGTGAATTCTGACCAATTCAGTGGCAATTAGTTTGGTTTTTCCACCAATGTATATTAGGAATAATGAATAATTATATTAATTTCTTCTCATCTATATCTGGTGAATTTCTGGTACTATCATAAAAATTACTAAATTTTCTCCTCAAAATACAGGGTGATTCTAAAGTCACTATACATTTGAGTGAAATAGTATCGGAATATTTGTTTCTTGCAGGTAATACGACAGAGTGCTAACCAAAGAAGAACGAATCGCTGTTATTTCTGCTCGTCTTCGTGGAATGATGTTCTTCTTCGCAGAACAAACCTTTACTGGAACCACATACCTAGATATCATGGAAGAGTTTTCGGAGCCCTAGTTGATATCTGATGGGATTATGGATACTGTTGTTGTTCAACAGGATGATGCACCATACCATTTTGCCCTCGTTATTCGGGCTTATATGAATCAAGCATTTCCCAGCAGATGGATTGGTCGTGCCTCTCCACGGATGTGAGCACCCTCAGACTTTTTTGCATGGGGGTTTATGAAGTCTAAGGTATACCAGGTGAAGATCCGCAGCACTGAACACTTAACACAGACTACACCAGATATGCTTGGGCAGGTTTTTCGGTCTACAGTGGAGCGCTGGCATTGAAAAATACTGAAATAATGTCCTATTGTGCCATCACATATTGGTTAATAAAATTTGTTTAAGTACAAAATGTATAGTGACTTTAGAATCACCCTGTATATCAACATGACCATAAATATTATCGTAATATGACCAAAACTAGGAAAATGGCCTAAATATGCATTTATATGCTATATAAAATACATTTAAATACAATCAGAATCGTTTAATCAGTGGTTTACTCAACATTACAACTCTAAAGGAAGGCAGGAAATAAATATGACTTTTCCTAAAGATCCGAAACCCACTCATGGGTTGTGAAGAAGACGTGGCCCAAGCGCCTTCCAGTAGCACCGATCTCGACTGCTCCGATCGACGAAGATAATAATTGGAGGAGAAGCAGTGAGCAATGAAAGAGAGAGAGACGTGGAGAGGAGGCGGGCGTTTGCTTTTCCCTTAATGCTAACAGAATTACGTCGGCGGACGTCGCTCGATTCAATTTCACCTCGGATGGATGCAAGTTGCCATGGAAACGAGAGAGGGCTTTCTGCCGAGCCCGATCAAGATCTGAGCGTCGCTGTGCCAGAAAGGATCTCGGAGCGTCTCATCGCCTTCACAAGCTGCTAATTAGGCCAAAGCCACTCGTCGTCTACAACGGTTCAAGTTCCGCATTCTTTGCCCCCCCAATTTTTATAGTCCCACCGACAAGAGCAAAGCTAATGTCGTAACCGTGAAATATTAGATGAATTCCGTGTTCAAATACAGATCCTCTGTACCATGTTGCATTACTGGGTAAGGTCGTAAGGTTATTTCTGGTTCGTACCGTTACCTCCCCCTTAGATTATTTCCAGGGTTACTTTTACAACTTTTTTTAAATCGTGGGTTACCTTCTGTAGCGGTATCCAAATTAAACTAAGAAAGATATTAAATTAGACTTACCTTTATTTTCTTGGTTTCTTAGAGCCCAATCTTGCCTCAAAAGATAGCTCTTACCCTACATCAGTTACCACTCAAGGCATCCTTCCATTAAAATATAACAATTACACAGAATTAAGATTTGCGCTTATATTGACGACATGGTTTTATTTACACTTTTTAATAACACAGCAAGCTTCACGAATATAAAATAACTTTTGCATGTTTAATAATACGACTCGTACCTCTTTTATTTCTTGTTACTGAGGATTGCAATCCCGCAGTGTTTTCAATCCCGCACTTGGCGGCAATCCCGCGGAATCCAGCAGATTTTTTAAAGTTTTACCAAATTAAATTTATTTGAATTAAATTTATCGAATTAATAAATCAACTTTAATGTTTTCCTGTCGCTGATTATCTACATCTATGAAGTTCACAAAATGATGGGTGGCAGAGGGTGTTATTATACTTCCTTGAGGGAGGCCTGACGTAATATCTACATTATAAGAGCTTTCTCCATCAACGACCACATACTGCGACCGACCAGTTAGTAAATCTCGTATTTGTTTACAAAGCAGATCCCTCTTAACTCTTCGCTGAAAGGCGGTTTTGTTATGCAGAGTCGAAAGCTTTATGAAAATAACAAAAAATAATTGCATCACATTGTGATCCTGGATCAATAACTTCAATTATATCATGCAAAAATAAGGCCAGCGGTGTTTCACATGATATGTACACCAGAAATTCGTGTTGGTTCGGTATTTAAGCAATTCGTTTCCGCCTGGAAACTTTATAATGTTTGAGTACATACCTCTACTGCAAACGGATGTTAGATATATTGGTCGGTAATTTCTAGAATCTTTTCGAGATCTTCTGAAAATTGAAGTTACTTCCAGTTCTTGGAAATATCTCGAGAACAATGTACGGTTCAGTATTTGGTGATACTAATTCATGCTGGCTTTTACGTTACACCAAATTATTATAGCTACTGAATAGGTTGTTCTGTGCTAAGGGGCAAGTGGCGTTCTTTTAATTATTCGTCTTACTTTTTGCAGTTTATATATGTCTCAGTCAGAAAAAGATCGGTGTCTTTGTGTTAAACTAGGAACGAACCATGACTTGAAATCTAGTCTTCCACGAATGCCTGAAAGACTTCAGAATCTTTCACTGACTACAAAACGATCCTGTACGTAAATTGCATTCTCTCACCACAGACCTTAAAGCGCTGGTGGTAGTGCATGTGGCTTAAGTGAACAGCAGCTATCAACATCAATGTGCCACCTCTCCGAATACCACTGCACACATTAGTTACGGATAATGCCACTGCCGCATAGTAGTTAATGGCTAGTAGGGGCGTAATTTGAAGTTATTTATAGACTGCGACACAGAGAATTCGCGGCAGTTAGAATATAAATTACTGCTGCAAAACGCGGGTGAACAGCTCTGCGATCGGTTTGCGTTTTTTGCCGCGGTCGGCGGAAAAATTCTTTTGTATGCAGAATTCATGAGGGAGGGCAGACGGTTAAATTAAGAGACGCAGCGGGGAGAGCTTTTTGCCGCTACCGGTTAAATTGACGCACTGTTTGCATCCCGAAGTTCCCGTTTCACTGTCTTCCTTTTTCCGGAGGGAATTATCTGCTTCCCAAGCGAACGACGTAAACAAGAAATTTGTCGCCTGTACTGAAAACTGCCTTCTTTATAACTTTCTCGCTGGTGAGAGTGAATTGTTAATAGATGAATATGTTAGCTTTGGAAGGCCGTTTTCGGCCTCCTACCTATCATTCGGGAGGACGAGGGTCAAACCTCGTTCGGTCATCCTGGTTGAGGTTTTCCGTGGTTTTCCTCAACCACTCTAGGCGAATGCTGGGATGGTTCCTTACAAGGCCACGGCCGACCTTCCATCCCCCTTCCCTCCCCGTAGAGAGTAGTTTGGTTGAAAAGAGTCTCCTGTGACTCTCCAACAGCCCGCCTCCCAGCCTTCAGCTGGGAGGAATGAAACCGTAAAAAAAAAAAAAAAAAAAAAAAAAAAAAAAGGTGCAAGAGGAAAACACAGGCAGTGGTAATTCTATCACTAGGGGTCTCACATCTTGAGGATTTGTCAGCCTGTGCCGAACGAGATAAAAATAAATAGATAGTTATCATTCGTAGGAAAATAGCTCTCTTCACTACCTGGTGAAAGAGTTTCAATTCGACGCATATTCCGCCTCTGTCAAGGTTTAACATGTTGTAACAATCCTGCAGGGCAAAGAGGTCTACATATAAGAAAGAAAGTGTTGCATGTATGTGTTGCTTGCAGTGTCAGACATTTGAAGAACTATCTTACAAGAAGTTGCAACGCAGATACAAATTGCATCGAAACGTCTATTTTGGTGAGGCTAATGCTGAACTGACTTTGTAAAATGAAGATATCGCATTCAACGTTTCATATTATGAATGTTATTTTAATATTCGTGTAGTTTTAAAAGATTTCAAATGATTGATACAAAGTAAAAATAAATGACATGTCTTCGAAGAGTTGTTGGAAGAACATCAAATTCGGTTGGGCACTTAATCCAACGCTGTAATGGGCACTTAAATTAGAAAATGGAGTGGGCTAAGCGAAATTTCTGAATTTAATCGAAAATGAAGAGACATTCTGAACTTGTACTTCACTTACAGGAAACAAATTTTTCCAGAGGTGGACGTTTTTTTTTAACTTGTGGCTTTATGCATGTTGACGTCGAAGTCAAGAAAGAAACGGAAAGGAATTCGGTCATGGCCTTTTGAAGGAACCATCCCGGTATTCGCCTGTAATTGTTTGGGGAAACCATGGAAAACTCTAAAACATGGATAGCTGGAAGGGGATTCGCACCCACGTCCTCCCAAATACGAGACCAGAACGTTAACCGTTCACCCACCACGCTCGGTCCTAGAAGTAAGGCAGAATTAAATAGCCTTTAAAGCTCTCAGTCAAAACCAAAATTCGAACCGAGGACCTTCCTAGGCCAATTCAGACACTTAAACGCAGTAAACAACAGAACTATTCAACATACCATTATTGATCAGTCACCCATGGCCAAACGAAATCAGGCAGAAAGAGAGTCAAGTGTCGTGTATAAAACAACTACAAAAAGCATACATCACGGTAAAACAAAATTTATCTGTTATACACTAACTTCTCTACATCGTGTAGCACGAAGACAATCAACGAAACTTCCTGTAGCAAGAGGGTAAAAAAACTGTAGCTTAACAATTTATCTGCGCGAGTGTCTCTACTAATTGTGAGGCTCTAATAAAGTTCACCATGTTAATATCTAAACGAGTATTGCGAAAGAGTAACAGACGTCTTTTGAGAAGCTACAGGGGCAGCTGTTTATGGATGCAGAGCATTGTTTAATTTCCGCAGCAGGTGACCCCCACCTACCTGCACGAAACATTTCTCCTTATGTGCTGTTTCATTATTTCCATTACTTTAAAGGACTTTATAACTCCCCCAAGACAATCATTCCTGGCTAAACATTTCTCGTAAGCCTGCAGCTGAAGTATCCTTTTTTATCGTATGCGGTTGCGTCTTGTCAGTAGTGGAGCAGATGGTTGCTGGAATACTCCACGGTTGTAACAATGTTCTTCAATCACACTCGGTTTTTATCTCGTAGAAAGTAACTTCGTTTAGCTACTGGAATCTCCTTTCACAATGACAGCAGAAGGAATAATTACTTAACTTCAGATAGCTACATCATTTTTCTTAAGTACTGTTCTCAAGTTCGATGCATTTGCATCCACGTATTTTCTGGAGGTGTTCAGCCGGATAATTTGTGATATACACGACATTTCAGCGGCTTCCTTCGCTGTCATCATTAGGTGGAGTAGTGTATCGAAGATAATTCTGTTGTGTATTACGACCCGCACTGTGTTAGCTCACTAATATCGTTTTGGTGTCGAAATATGCCGTAGAATTCTCATCGATCAACTGCTTCACCTGATGATGAGAGTAAGCCGCTGAAACGTCGTGTATATAACAAATTATCTAGCTTAACACCCATAGAAATTATGCGGGAAAGACTCAATTCTCACAAACCATGTTGCAAAATTTGAGAACATCATGTCCATATTCATAGCACGAAGTACCACTACCAACTCTAATAAGCTTTACGTAAAACTTCACACAGCAAAATCGAATAAATAAAAAACATAATAATAAAAGGTTGAAGTTACATCAAAGCCTACTACAGAGTCCACAGTTTTCCCAGGAAAAGTTAAGTAAATATAATCATCAGAACTTAAATTATCCATTTGTGTGAAGAAGCCGAAGACTTCATAACCTAAAAGATTGCCAAAAATGTAGGGAATATTAATGTATTTCTGAGATAACGTTGATAGAAGCTACTTATTTAACAAATGTTTGCTCCACTATTAATGGGTAGATCCCTTATTTTGGGTACCAAATAGAGGAGTTTGGGGAAGTGCAAAGAAGTGCACTGGATGTGTTTGTTGAAATTACTGAGGAAGACAATGAAGACTGGACAGGATACAGGTCCTGCTTTGTAAGACAGGATGCGAATGAAGAAAGTGCGAAGAATGGCGATGAATCTTGGACGTATATTGGTAGAAGAAATAGGTGTAGGAAAGGAAAAGTTACTATGTCCACAAGCAATCACTTGATTTTGTTTTTAGGAAAGGGAGTATGCGACTGGAATAAATTACTGGAGTAAATTCTGAAAAACGTACCTGAGGCACAAAAAAACTTAAAATTATAGGAATTTAAGATCAAAAAGTCGTGAAATGTGAAAATACACGTGTAGGGTAGTTTACATTGATAATAGCAATTGAATTAAAAAACAGTATCCACTTTTGCTGGTTTCATTCCTCTCTTAAGTAGCAAGATACTACGTACTATTTTTTCGTTTCCATCTTCTTCAGTGAGAAAATAATACTAAGATTCTTAATATCAGCAATTTTCGATGAATATTCAGAAACAATCAGTCGCCGCTCAAAACTACAAACAATAAACCATCTTTGTGTTGCCATCACAAAATCCAACGGTACAAAATTTCACATCAATCTAATAATAGAGGAACTCGATTCAGCATGACAAGCTCTTCGGTTAATGACTAATTTTAGTTATTCAGTCCTGTCGTCAATCAAAGATATTTTCCTTTATTCACTTCTTCTTCCACAGGTCTTGGTCGCCAGGGGATTTTATCTTTCTCCAAAGGTTACTGGTTACTAGTGTTCTGGACGGAACGAAATAGTTCTCCAAACGACTACACACGAATCGCTTTTAGAAATAATATTAATTTTTCCCTAGAGGTCTAAGGTACTATCTCCACCAGACTTATCAAAAGACACTAAAGCGCACACATACAAATATTCCAGCGATTAAACTTCCTGACAACTAACTGTCAACTAACTTCTCGTCTCTGCCGCTTGTTTATTTAGACCAGGGGTGGCCAAGCCGCGGCCCGCGAGATCAATCACACTTTTACAACATATATTTATTTTATTATGGCCAAAGTAGTGAGAAACAATGTATTAAAAAATACATAATTTTTACATCCAAATATATAAAAATTAACTGTCGAAAATATGAGAAAAAATTAACTTTGTTTTTAAAATAATATTCTTTCATATATATGACAGATATTGTTAGTATCATTATTATTATATTATCTAAATTTAATGTAAGATTTATAGTAAACACAATAATAACAATATCAATTTTTCACTGAAAAAAGTCTATAGTGGCTCTGTATCTAATATGGGAATATTCAATTTTATATGCGGCCCGCGGAGTTATGATGCATTTCCAAAGTGGCCCGCATGGTCATTTGGGTTGACCATCCCTGATTTAGACGCTACAGAAAATTCCAGAATAACAGAGAAAGCCGCTCGATGTTTCACGAACGGCGACAATGCTACTAACAATCAAAACTACATTAAAACAATCAGAATTAATACAAAATTATTCACAATCATCATGAAACACACGGAAATAAAAATTAAAGATATTTACAGGTATTTACACACAAAATTATCTACATAAACCAGTCCAAACAATTGAGAATTGTCCTCTAAACATCGTAGTTCACCTCAATACTTACAATTACAAATTTTTAATCAATTTTCATGCATAATACTGTCCTTGAACACATTGCATTGAATTTTCACAGTTTCTCTCCATAAAACATTGTTCATTTACACAAATTCACAATTAATTACACGAAAAATATGTAAAACCATAATTTATCAATTCCCAGCTTGCTGCACATAATTCTTCAAATAACATTTCATACAAGGGCTGTGTGTGAGGGCTGTTATAAGTAGCTCTCGTCATTTCTACCAGCTGTGCAACCAATGACAGTCCACGACCACTATCTATCAGTGGGCTAGACCCGTTGTAATGTGGTGATAGACTGTTGGACTCTGCGGAGCTTGTACCTTGCTTCCAGTCAGCGCAGTTAGGCGAATAAAGCGACTGGGCTGGAGTCCGCTTGGAGACGCATTGTGCATGCGGAGGCCGTCTCCACTGCTCGACGCAGAGCAGACGCAAAAACACTGTGCGTTCTGTCTGTCTGTCCGTGCGGGTGCGCTGCATGCGGTAGCAATCACGTCGGAACACACCGTACTGATGTTTCTGCATCGGCCTCTCCGCAAGTTGACACTAACCACTGCACTTCTGCTACATGAAAGTTAGGTCTTACAGATATCATGAGTTACTCCATCTGATCTACAACGGTGTCTCAAATTAAAATTATGCTGTGAATTTTACATGCTATAAAACCACTTGAACAGATATGTCCCTCATACATATCAGCCAGTCATAATACTAGAATTTGAGGCCATAGTGAACGATCAGGGCACCAGTGCTATACATTGACCCAAATAGAATTAAGATATAGTGTCAAAAATCCCACAAATCGTATAACAAACACTCTAAGGCGCAGATAAGATATATAATAAAGTAAGTGATTACATGTTGACTCATCATAGTGTAACACCAAGAAGTAAGCAGGTAGATATGGAACTGCAAAGGAATTGAAATTTATAAAGGTCATACAATGTAAACTGTTGTGTTTAGAACTGTAAAGTAATTTAAATTATGTATTTTTAAATCTGTAAAGGAAATGAAATGGAAATTGTTAAACTATGTAAATAGAACTGTAAAGTAATGAAACGCAAAGAACGTGGCTGATAAGGCCGAAAGCCATTTAAATAAATAAAAAAAAACTAAGAAGTGCTGAAGTTGGTAGCACTGATTTACTCGTGTCAAATAGCACTACCTAGCAACTCGACGTTGTGGGCCTTTTTCCTCAATCCTAAGTTACTCAATGTAAAAATTAATAATACGCGAATGTTGTTTCCTTTTATTTTTTCGCCGTACGCGAGTTACTCAATTTTTTAGAGCATCTTCTGCGGCATCTGTGTGATGTTTGTACATTTTTTCAGTTACATTTCACTATGGAAACAGTATAAAGTACTCTCGGGCATGCGGCCGGATCAATTAATTAATCGTGGATGAACGAATTTTCGACGTCGTAATGTGCCATCATCTTCAGGTTGAGTCTGCTGGCCGGCGTGAAGAGTGACTGCTGGACCGGTCCGCATGCCAGAGATATCTTCAAGTATCAGATTCGCCGGGAAAACCCACTAATCAAATATGAAGTACAGTGGAAATTAATTTTACTTACCTGTAAATCTATTTCATGTTTTCTGAGTCTCAGAGTTTGCTTTGTCGTGTAATTTCAATAGGAACATTTTGAATCTTTTCCAAGCTTCTCTTCAGTGTGAAACGCAACAACATAACATTATGCTAACATAATTTCACAGTATTACCAACAGGTTTTTGTAATATTAACATGTTGAAAATCTGTGAGTGAATACTGTACCACACTGTTTTTCACTATTCCAAAGTTTGTATGTTTTTTTCACATTTCCGGTGCCATTGTATCTAAACTTACTAGACTTTTATAGTCTACTTTCTGTTATCCTTGCTCATAGGTGCACATTTGAAATAGTCAGTATTTTTTTTGGTATATTTATTCTGTTTCAAGTATCGTGTATAATTTTTGATTGATCAAATTCGTGCATTCGTTTATTAAAGGTTTACTTTCGCTTATCTCTTTCTGGATGTGATTGTTTTCTATTTTTATAGTGCTTTGCATATCTGTCTGTAGATTAGCAGTTGTGTTATAAAAGATGTTCTCCAAATGTGGAGTGGTTGGTATATTTTTATGCTCTTAATAATTCAAAGCAAGGCAAAAGTGATGAAATGTAGCAGAAATTATACCAATAATAGTGGATTAATTATCAAAATAAGATCGTGTGCAATAGAAGAAGGAAGTGAATTCTGCTACTTGGGAAGAAAAATTACAACTGATGGCCGAAGCAGGAATGATGTTAAAGGTAGAATAGCAATAGCGAAAAGAGCCTTCATGAAAAAGAAGTATCTTTTAGTTTTAAATATTAATCTAGAACTCAGAAAGAACTATTTAAAACTTTATGTATCGAGCACAGCACTTTATGGTAGCAAAGCATGGACTTTAGGAATAACGGAAAGAAAGAAAATTGAAGCATTTGAAATGTGGTGCTATAGAAAGATGCTGAAAATTAGATGGATGGATAAAGTACCAAATGAAAGCGTTTTGGAAATGATGGGTGAGGAAAGAAGTTTGTTGAAGAGGCTTACAGAAAGAAGCGACAGGATAGTAGGTTACATTTTAAGACTTACAGTATTGGTTAATTTGTTAGTGGAGGGAACAGTCGAAGTTAAGAACTTTAGAGGACGACAGAGATTTGAATATATGAAGCAGATAATTGAGGACGTAGGGTGGGGGGAGAGGATATATTGAGATGAAGAGGTTAGCGCAAGATAGGAAGGGATTTGAGGATTGCATCAAACCAGTAGAAAGACTGTTGAAAGCAAAAACAAAAAAATTGTTTTTGTACCTTGTTTCTAATTGTTTTACCAAAGTGTAGTTCTTCACAATTCTAACAGATGAGTATGTATTATGGTATTTATAATTGTGTGTGTTGTTTTTTATATTTTTATCTATGGAATTATTGGTTGTAAATGCTGTATTGAGTCCTTGGTTTTTGAGAATACTTTTGTGTGTGTATTTTTTAATATAAATCATAATATCCAATTATTCTTTTTTACTTGTGTCGATACTATTCAATGCGGTCTTTCAATAACTACTTTGCACAAAGATTTATTTAACAGTAACTCGTGTAGCAAAAACGCATACACGTGTTAAATTACTTTTGAAAATATAAACTGAAACAACCAGAAAAACGTAAATCATTTTAAGGATAGTGTGAAGTATATAAAGTTCGCCGAGTATGATTATCACTTCCGACTTCTTGCTATCTCCGTTTTGATCCTTGCTTAGGATTTAGTACCATAATGGTGATACTTATTACAGCTACGGAAGTAGTCTTTAATCCTCTCTTCAAACAATTATGTTTTTTTCTTCGACCATTATAATTTTGCATCTAGATATCAATATGTTTCAAGCAGCACTAAAAAAAATGTTGGAAATAATAATCGCATAGTATGTCTGGTGTATCGTTTATAATTTTGAGAGGTATTTCTAAATTTCTTCAACAAAATATTTTGCTTAGGATTGTTTTACTTCGCTGAACGTTCACTCAAACAATTTGTTCTGTTTTCACTGAATTTATCTGTAGTTTTAAGTACAATAATAGCCAACCAGTTGCTTAAACTTTTGATTTATTAGTATTGACTGCAGTTTCGACAATCATAAGCTTGTCTTCTTCAGAAGAACCTGGACAAAAATTCAGATAAATTCTTACTTTAAATTATAAGATTAATATAATCAAATATAAAACCACATTTGCAATTAGATCTACCAATACAGTAAGACGGTTGCAATATACATCTTCTGTCATTTTAGTGCGAACCTGCACTATGTCAACAATTTAAAACAGGATTACTACTTGCGTCATTGGAACCGCTATCCGCATAGGGCGGCAGATTTCCGCCAACTGATTTAACTGCTGCGAATAGCAACCCAAGTAAACATGGTAGATGGCGCCACACGGGAAACTCTGGTAACCGCCTGAAGCAGTGCGTGCCTGAGTCAGTGATATCGTAAATACCCCAGCGTGCAAAAATGGGGGGTGTGGGGGGGGGGAGGATTGTAGGGATATGGGTGTAAGTTCGCACTATTAAACATGAACATTTAACATGATTGCAACATAGCAATGACCAATTAATTAAAACAACTAAATGTTATGTAATCGCACAAATAACATTTAAGGTATCAAAATTAGACTAAAATCTACTCTGAATACAAATAATTAGAGAATATATGAGAATTCTGAGGAGAACCGGACATTATATTAATACCGCATTGTACCATTCATTCGGTTAAAATTATTGGCTTAAAGGCTTCAAAAAATTGACTGTTGGCGAGATGGTGTTGATAATTTAGCATGTTGCCGCCGTCTTTCATTAGGTGTTTAAAGATTTGTAGTTCTTCTAGCAAATCTAATTTGCGCCTTTTTACTGTATTTTATAAATCTCTCGTGGAGTGATTTGACATTTGAAAATGTTCACCGAATGTAGTATTAAGCATATTACTGGTTTTCTTTTTTAATCTAAATGTTCTTTAAATCTAATTTTTATTTGCCTGCCTGTCTGTCGTATGTAGTACCGTGGGCAATTATTCCATATAATTTTGTAAGCCCCAGAGTTGGAGAAGGGGTCATTAGCCGTCTTAATGGTTAGTCTTAGGTTTTTCTTTATACTGATGTTTGTAGTTATCTGTAGTTGTTTTTATTACACGTTCTTTCTGAATTATCGCAGGTCTTTTTTCTGAATGCTTTTCATGTTTTAAGCTAATGAGGAAAACCAATTTCTCAAGTGAAAGTTTCATTTTCAGGATCAAATATTTCTGGAGATGATAAAACGATTATTCTCCCTTGAAAATATTTATCACGCATTTCAGTTCGGTAAATAAACTGCTATCATCAAATGAGCGATGTGAGTCACCCACGCAGTTTACGTGTATGTAAGCTGTTAAGTGTTTTCATTACCTGGGAAAAATAATTACTTGTTCTGTAAATGCTATACTTTTATTCACTGTTATCAGTTAATTGACAGTATAATTCACAGCATATTAACGGATACAATTAAATTATTTTAATAACTTTGGTTTTCAAACATCTAATTAATTATACGAGCTCTTTCGATAGTCGAGAATCTGAAGCAATAGAAGCGTGAATCAAAATGACCATCAGAGAAAAACAGAAACAAATGCGCGATGGGACAGCGATAGTTATACATTTACAAAGTCCGTTGAGCTGTATCAAACTGATCTTAATTTCAAATACGACCCGTATTATGCAGTCTAATTTTCATGGATTAGATGAGTCCTTAGTTGTACAGATATTCTGAAATTACGTTTTGTGGATTTTACACTTCTGTACCAATGTTTTGTAACTAAACGCTGAACTTTATTCTACAGCAACACTTAGTCACTGGTTATACACTCGTAAGAAACATTTCTTTTATTCGACTTTTGCGTATCTTATACACCTAGTGCACGAAAATTGCGAAGGAAAATGTCACCTTGGCAATGGAGTAATTTTGGGAAACTACGGAAAATAGGAAACGTGCTGGGCTTCAAACGTCTCTCACTTTGTATCCGAAGTATAATTTCAAATTCGATGTAGATAGTAGAATGGAAAAATCGAAACGTATCCACGAGAAAGACACAGCATTCAACGAAGCGAATATTTTTACCTCCGTCAACGTCAGTACATATCTGAGAAACCACTTTTGTCTAGTTATTTTCGTAGCTCTAGACTGCTCTTAGTAGATACTGTACTTCAGAAGGTTAAAAGTGTTTGACATCTCGTGATACCCAAAAATACTGAACATTTCTGATCGGAAATGGTTACAGATTTATGGGTCTTTACGGGGAGCGGAATTACTTTAATTATAGGAAGAAAACACTCATTGGACCCCTTAAGTGATACAAATGAATCATAAATTCAGTTCTGCAAGCACCTTATACTTTGATTAATTTTTATTTACTCTTCAGCCAGACCAAAGCAGAAAATAAAAGACTACTGCATTAGCTAAAAAGTGTGTGAAGCAGAGTCTTGGTCTACCCCCATTAATATTTAACTTGTATCTGTATGAAGCAATAAATGGAGTTAAAAAATTGAATGTGGTGGCGCAAATGTTGACGGAGGAAAAATCACTATGCTACGATTTGTTTATGAAATTGTCCTGTTAACAGACCAAACTGAGGATATCTTGAGAAGTTACTGAATATAATAATCAAAACACTAAAGGAAGATTTTAGGTTAATTATAACCGAAAGCAAGACAAAAATGATGAAATACACCAAATCATCATAGCGATAAAAGTAGAGTAAATTTAAAAATAAGATCGGATTAAATAGAAGTAAGGGAATTCTATAACTCAGCAAGTAAAATCACAACTAATGGCCGAAGCAGAAATAATGTTAAAACGACAATAGTGCTAGTGAAAGAGCCTTCTCGAAAAAGAGAGATCTTTCAGTTTCAAATATTGATCAAGGACACAGAAAGCACAGATCTTTACGGAAGCGAAGCATATGCTTTAGGAATACCAGAAAAAAGGATGACAGACATTTGAAATGATGCTGAAAATTAAATGATTGGATAAAGTAATAAATGAATGTGTTTTGGAAATGACGGACGAAGAAAGAAGTTTCTGGCAGTTTTACAGAAAGAAGATACTGGTTGATGTGACTCATCAAAAGACATGCGGGATTGGTTAATTTGTAGGTGGAGAGAATGGTCGTACGTAATAACTGTAGAGAATGTCAGAGACTGAATTTTATGAAGCAGATAATTGAGGACGAGGATTTTAAGGGGTATGTTGAGATGAAGAGATTAGCTCAAGGCAGTAAGAGATGGATGAGTGCATCAAGCGTGATGAGAGGTTCAGGAAAGCAAAATAAAAAAACTGGTGCCTGGGAACTGGAATTACAACCCACATAAGACCATAAAAGGAGCGAGGATTTTGGGAAGAGCAGGACACTTGTGACCTGTAAAAGCTATCTCTGTATGTGGGCCGCGGAGATCGGGTTGAGCAAGAAAGCAGGAAGCTGGCGGGCTGTTCGCACGCGAGTTGCTACGTCCGCGTGGCCGAATAGAGAGAGTACTCGGTACGCAACATCGCCATTAATTATGATGCGGCGATATAAACGTGTCGGCCAGTTTATTGATATGGCGCTCTTCCCGGAAAGAGATGCGCAACGCCTCGAAGAGCACTCGGCTACGACGAGAAATGCTGTGTGCTACTTGCTAGGGCCGTGGGGGCATTGCTTCTAGCTGGGCAACCACGAGCTTGGACTAAAAAGATCTCTCAGGAAGCAAGAGCATGGCGAATATGATATTCGTGTGTAGATATTAGTCCCTTCGATGAATTATGTAGATACATACCGAGGAATTTAAATTATTCCTACGAGTATAGATATATGTCATCAGAGTGTTCGCATATGTATATGGCCTTGTCAAGCCTTACTTCTTTCTAATAACTAACTCACAGTCAATTTTTTACTTATTTTCTAATGTGGTAGAATTTATTTATTGATCAAATTTCTAGAGTTTTAGGGCTAGTAATAAGTTCATTGTCATGTTCCTTATACCGTATATGCATCTTTACTTTAGTATTTGTATAATTTAATCCAATTTAACTAATTATTGCTCGAGATATGAAATGAAACAACTTGACAGCATGGGAAAAAATTAAATCATATGACCAAAGTATAATTACTTTAAATGTACGAAGATGTTTATATATTCGTTCATATAAGCAAAAAAAAAAAAAAAAAATCTGTCACTAGTCACCACAAATATGTAAAGTAAATTGCAACATTGAAAAATAATGTGCAGTTATTCAATTTTCTCTGAAACATTGGATGATTACCAACATAGTCCTGTTTCTGATGGTACCAAAAGAGCACGATTTATCAATAGATAAAGATGCAAACACAACTCAAACCACTACATACAATGACTGATACAGTATGTACGCCTAATCCTTAACGTACACGGCTACAGTATCTTGTTGACAAGTGGATTTGTGCAGCGGGCTGCCAGTTTGCAGGCGTTCAGCGTAACTCAACACATCAGGCCTTAACACTTTAACTATGACAACTTTTGAGAGTGATAAAGCAGAGGGACAGCAAAATTGATAGCCCAAATAGATCTCCTACAGAATGCGTAAAACGTGTATAAGAACAGTTCTTCCAACTGTAGGCGAAAAATTAAAATTGTAGTTTAAAAGACAAAAAACACGCTTTCGAAGTAATGTGAACTAAAAGGTTAAAAATAATCTTTAAATATTAAGGTTTTGTTTGACAGCGATAGAACGTCACAAAATTCAGGATAAATTAATTTTTTGAATAATCTTAAAGAATAGTCACTGATTACAAAATTAACTTTAATGTATAAAAAGCGTGGGGTGTTCTCTACATAGCTTTTGACAATGACTCTATCTTTGCAAACAGCAAAATTAATTTATCCTGAATTTTGTGACGTTCTATCGCTGTCAAACAAAATCTTAATATTTAAAAATTATTTTTAACCTTTTAGTTCACATTACTTCGAAAGCGTGTTTTTAGTCTTTTAAACTACAATTTTATTTTTAACTTTTTTAGTTCAGAGTGTTTCAAAAGTATGTTTCTTACTGTTGGCTTTTCTTTGACAATCTCTCTTTTTCTTTGTGTTGTAGTTTCATTTTAATTATTATTCCCTTCGAATCCCAGTCCGGGCATCCAGATTTGGGTTTTCCATGGTTTCCCCAAATCACTCCAGGTGAATGCCGGGATGCTTCCTTCAAAAGTCCATGGCTGAATTCCTTCCCATTCCTTGCCCCTCATCCTTTCCCGTCTCTAAAGACCTAGTTGTTATAGGAGACGTTAAGCAGTTAAAAAAAAATATTATTCCCGCGAGTAACGTATAATTATATGGTCAACCCCACCAGAGGTCCAATAGCAGGGTAAATGTGGAAGACTACTGTTATTGTTCTATAATAGTGCGAAGTAATTGAAAACAATGTTTTGAATACTCACTATTTAACATCACATTAAGCGACTGCAGACACTATCGTAGCAGCTTGTATCAAAGTATCATCAATTGCGCATGTGCAAAAGGTTGCGCAACAAAACAATTTATCTGCTGTTACTGTCAAAGTAATGAGAATACCAGGTTACAGCTGTGTAATTATTGTGTTGTTAAACGTTCTTAATACGTGTGCAAAATTTCGAAAAATCAAGATGCCTGGAAGTTGGTAATTAAATTAAATGGATATAGCGATATTGGCCGGGAAATCTCCGAAGTGTTCGACCGCCAAATGAGGAAGGTTTCTCGAATTTCCGCACTTGTACAAAATGTCGCGGCTTTATTTAATTTTTATCGGTTCTTAATAAGCGTGCAAAATTTCAAACGATTCGGACTTCAGGAAGTGGGTGAACACTGAAATGAAAGATTCCATTACATGCAACCATATTTCTATTGTTACCGTCAAAGTAACGAGAATAGCAAGACTACTGTATTGTCAATGGCTCTTAAAACGTGAGCAAAATTTTTCTATTGTTACTGTCAAGGTAATGAGAATATCAAGACATAGCTATGAAATTATAGGATTGTAATCAGTTATCAATACATGAGCAAAATTTCAAAGAATTCGGACATCTGGAATTGGGCTAAAATTAAATTGCAAAATTCCACGACATTCAACCATTTTTCGGTTGTTATTGTCAAAGTATTGAGAATAGTAGTAGAATGCTATGAAATTATTGTATTTTCACCATTTATTAATCCGCGTGCGAAATTTCAAACAGCTCGGACATCTGGAAGTGGGTCAAAATGGAGTTGTAAAATTCTATTACATTAATACATACATACTCGTCAAGCTAATATAAAGCGTGTAATAAATCACACAACCTGTTATTATACACTGAGATCCTCTTTAATGTTTCTAAATACCTTCAAAATAAACAAACAATTATCGAATTTTGCAGAGTAAACTTTTAGCGTGAAATACAAGTCAGGTTCGTATTTCAGCCAAATCAGGTCACGTGATCATGAGCTGTAACCCTAAAAGCTTATTTTTTTGTCCTTAAAAAACAATTTTATGTCACCAATGACCATACCAAAGATACGGATACAGGTTTACACTTAGTATTTTATAGCTGGATATCAGTCCAGGAAGTTAAATGCACTAACTCATTCCCCTTGGTAACTCATTCCAATCCCTGACACCCTTACCTAAAAAAGAAAATCTTCCCACACCCTTGTGATGGGTGAGAGTGTGCGGATTATTGTAAACCTAATGTAGGCAATACTTTTATCTTTGTTTTAAAGTATACGTGTACAGTAGGGTGGAGTGATTTTTTTTTTTTCTTAATCATTTTGGAATACCTGTAAAAACTTGCTCTTCTAACTCACAAATATACACACAAAATTTTATTTAACACTTAATATATTTAGAGGTGCCCCCAACTTCATTAATATTAGAGAAATTCGCGAAAATTGATAAAAACATGCATTCGTCTTATTTCCGCTAAATTATATTCCATACGTTGCCCTGTTCATTTATGGAACACAAATTTAACCTTGAGCCGTGTTTGTCGGTGCAGGGTAGGCGGGGAGGTTATTTCACTACTCTCATCAAACGTTGTTTGGACGCCATTTAGCGAACACACGTGCGCGGATTATTATTATTTTTGTGAGACGTTTCGGTTTTAACGGCTGAGATCGAGAAATACAACTCATGTAAGTAGTATTTATAGTTTAATGTTGACAGTTAATGTAATCCAGATCAAAATAAATTACTTTAGATTTGAATTTATACCTATTATTTTTATTCTTTACAGTAAAATGTCTCAAGTCAAAACTCGACAAACGACGTCTTGTCCCGTGTTTGCTTTGCCAGAGAAGTTACCTTTATCTCAATTGCCTACTTATAATGAGGTTATGAAATATTATCTATTCATTAAATATGAATTAAAGACAGACAAAACAACAAAGGAGCCGACGGTCCATGACATATCCGAAATATTGGCTCAAGAAGTATTAAATATTTGGCAAAAAGCTTCGCTGCCAACAGTAAGCCCTAAGAGAGTACTACAACTAATTCGTGCCTACCACGACAAATATAGAAGTTTAATGAAACCTTATCATGGCCGTCAAACCAACATAAACTATCAATAGAAAATTAATACATTTACAGCTGAGTCTCATAGATTATTTGATATTTGCAGTTGCAAATGCAAACTTATCTCAAAGTGTTCTTGTTCGAAATACAGTCGTGTTCCCAAAGATGAAATAAATTTTCTACTCGATCAAAGAACAACAAGAAAAATGATGATAGGTGGTGTAGATTTAGCAGCAACTATAAAAAATAAGAAAAAACAAGAAAGAAAACAAAAAAGTTCATTGCGTAACAGAGAGATTATAGATTCCGAGATACCGTGTTGTCTCGTTCCTTATCTAATGATGTGACATTGGCCATCGAAAGTACCAGTGCCAGTTCCAGCAATAGCGAAGCTTCTAGACCAGATAAAATTCCATTTGTGCCACCAACAAAAAAGAAGAGGTTAAATTTACCATCGTTAGCTCTTGCGTGTGATCGCACTGGAGTTTCTGACAGAGCCGCTGCTATTATAGCTTCTTCTGTGTTAAAAGATATGGGAATAATTTCTTCAAACGATACCAGTGGTATCATTGATCGATCTAAGTTGCGCCGTGAGAGAACTAAAGTCAGATCAGCTTTACAGAATGCAGATTGCAATAAAATCATACGTGGTATTTATTTTGATGGTAGAAAGGACAAAACTTTGGTTAGTATTCAGAAGGAAGGTAAATTTTATAGAAAAAGAGTTACAGAAGACCATTATGTGATTTTATCGGAGCCAGGAAATGACTACTTCGGGCATGTCACGTGTGAGTCGGGCACCGCCAAAAGTATTAAAAGTACTATTATAACTTACTTAAAATCTAAATCGGTGAAACTCAGCGAAATATCTGTTGTTGGTTGCGACGGATCTGTAGTTAATACTGGCTTTAAAGGTGGTGTCATTCGCTTGATGGAAGAAAAACTTAAAAAACCATTACAGTGGTTTGTCTGTCAGTTACATTCGAATGAATTACCACTGCGACACCTGTTATTGCATTTGGATGTAAAAACTACAGGGCCTAAGTGCTTTTCAGGTCCTATTGGATCCGAATTACAAAAATGTGAAACTATGCCAATTGTAGAATTCACTGCCATTCCGACAACATTACCTGTAATTACTAGTAATGATTTGAGTACGGATCAAAAATATCTATACGATATAATGACGGCTATAAGCACTGGTTATTTTTTTTCCGATTTAGCCAATATAAAACCTGGGCCTCTCAACCATTCTAGATGGCTTACGACAGCAAATCGAATTTTAAGATTATATGCTACTAAGACAGATCCAGAAGAAAAATTGGTGATATTAGCAACGTACGTGATGAAGGTTTATGGTCCAATGTGGTTCACAATAAAATGTAATCCCTCGTGTATAAATGGAGCCAAGCACCTGTGGCAAACTATTAGACTGAGTCGCTATTTGAATTCGGATTTGAAGAAGATAGTTGACAAAGTAATCCAACGTAATGGATATTTCGGTCATCCAGAGAATGTTCTTGTCGCCATGCTCGGAGATGACATAGAAGCATACGTGAGCTAGCATATCAACATATCTCCAAAGCAAGATCAGAAAATGCTCCAGGACTTCAAACGTTTAAAGTGCCTGCTTTAAATTTCCACGCCGAAGATTATACGAAAATTATTACGTGGCAAGACTTTGAAATAACTGAACCACCGCTGACTTCCAATTTAACGGATGAAGTCTTGAAATCGATTATCAAGAGTGGTTTGGGTACAATTCAAAATATAAAACATTATCCATGCCACACACAAGCTGTAGAGCGCTGCATCAAATTAGTGACAGAAGCTTCAAGTGCTGTTTGCGGAGAACATAAGCGAGACGGTTTCATTAGGGCAAGACTGCTTTCACGTCAGCAAATGCCACATTTCGATACAAAAAAGCAATTTCATGTATAACTAAAATTACACATTTTTATCTTGTTTCTTTTAATAAATAAATTGTTCGAAATAAATTACGGCTCTTTTAGTTATGGTATTTCCAAGTAATTATAAATATATACAGTTATGATAGCCCTGAAATTCAGGAAAATACATTCATTGAACAATCTGATAGTGAGATAACGAAATGTAAAAAGTAGTTATATTTACTGATTTTCAATTGTGTTGGGGCACCTCGAAACATTGGAATAGATTAACAAGATTTCGTATGTTTGATTTTCTCATTCAAAGGCAACTTTATATCGCTATGCCGTTGAAAAAAAAAAAAAAATTTATTTTTTACTTATATGATCACTTCACCCTAGTGTACAGTGTTCCACCAAAAATCTAATAAAATCTGAGTATCTATAAAGAACTTTTGAAATTAAGATGGGTGTACGTAAAGGGGGAGAGGGGTTCAACTTTAGTAAACAAAATGTAGACAATACTTTTCTGTTTGCTTTAAAGAATGTGTGTGCAAAGTTCCTTCAAAATCTGATAGAAACTGTATTTTTGCATAAAGAACATCTACAAAAATTAATGGGGTGGAAAGAGTGGAGGGTTAGATTTCTGAAAATAAAATTTAGACAGTATTTTTTCTGTTTGTTTCAAAGTATATGTGTGCAAAGGACAATTGAATTTGGATGAAATCTGTGAGTATGTATAAAGAAAGTTTACAAAAATAACGGGATGGAAAGGGGGAGAGGGGTAGCGTTTCTGAAAACCAAATGACGACAATATTTTTCTGTTTATTTTAAGCTATAGGTGTGAAAAGTTCCATTGAAATCGGACAAAAGAATGTGGATTCGTATGAAATGAAGGGTTTTAAAGGGGGTGAGGGGGTGCCTACCGGATCGAATTGTGAATCTAAACCATTCTCGAACAATCACACTCACAAAATTTCGTAAATATCAGTCTAGCCATTTAGGAGGAATTCAGTGACATACACACGGACAGAAGAAATATATATTATCTTTTTTAATCTAAAACATCTTCGTATGTGTAAATGAACAATAATATTCTAGGCATTAAAGTATTTACCTTTTTAAAGTATCCTAGTTTTCTTTGCACAAACTATCATCCAGACTTTTTTAAAAAACATATTAAACATACTCGGCCAAAAATACGTTTAAATGTTAAACTTATAATACGTGCTGTTTGAATTATAAAGGCAACGATTCATTTAAGAATTAATTTCTTGATTTTTTATTTTTAAATACAATTCTCAATTGTCAATAGTTTTCGTCCATAAAAAAGTGTTTACCCTCAGATGTTAAAGAAATTTCTGCAACAAAGGTTTTATAAGCTATTTACTTACTCAGCCATGCGCATGCAATTTCTTTGTCATCATCTATGTCTGTAATTCTCCACCTGTTGTCCCCGAAGATGAACAGGTAATCCACAAGAAGAATATTAAAAAATTAAACTTTAACTAGAGAGTTCTGGTAGCTCAGTGGTTAAGACGCTTGCTTTCAAAATATTCGCTGCTCCTGCCCCGGGCACGAATCCCGGCAGGCGTAGGAATTTCGAGGGTTTTGTTTAATCATATGAGATATTCCAGGACGCTCCGTGGTTCGGATTCCACATTAAACTGTAGGTCTCAGAGGAAAGGAACTGGCCGTCCTACCTCTGACACTAAAGATATCATAACAAAAAGTTAATTAATATAGATCGTTCACATAGAGTGGGTACAGTACTCGTACTATAAGAGAATATAAGACACAAATCCAAATTTTCTAAAAGTCATGAGTATTTCATCGTCCGGGTAAAAATCTGGCAAGATATGACTGTATTGTTACTATAATAAAATACGTTTCCAATTAACATCAAAGAGTGGATTTACGAGGATCTTATTGTACGTATTAAATAGGACTGCTGTATACGCCGAAAATAACTGGTAAGGTAGGTTAATAATATACGCATTAGTATAGAATTAGGCCCATATGACTTAGTGTTCCATAGAATTATTTTGATATTTGAATGGTCCTCGGTTTGAAAAAAGTTAAGAAACGCTGATCTATATGATAGAAATGGTGAGCTTTATATGTAACAACATCAAGTTTAGGAAGGTAGAAAAGCTAGAGTCCATACTTTCTCCGCACAAATGTTGATAATGAGGATTCTAGTTTTCACGGAGATCATCTTATTCATGCATTGACGAAAAACGTATTTGGAGCTATATCTACACTAGTAATATTTTAAATGCGAAAGTAACTCTGTCGATTTGTGTGTTTGTTACGTTTTACGACTAAAAGACTATACCGATCCTGATGAAATTTGTCAAGAAAATACTGGAAAGGACATAGGATACTTTTTTCGAGATAAGTAACATTTTTTCACGATATTTTTAACTCTAACCGAACGGTGACAAACAGATGGATAGCGTGTGTAACATTACATCGGTCGTTCAAGCTTCGTTTCTTTGGCAGTCAGCTTTGTGTAATACCTGTTTATAAATTTAATTTATAGACACAACCTATAGTATAGATGTGGATTTTTCCAATTCTAGAAGCATAATTCTAAGTCCACGCCTACGACTTCGCGAGTAACAGCTAGTTTCACTTAGAACTCTGCTGTTTTATAAGATAGTTGTTCCATTTGTTCAATCAGCTCAAGGAATCGACACATAAGCGTTCCTCTTTGCCTCTGGGGAGGGTCAGGCTAAACCCGTACCAAGCTTAGCTGCGTCGATGTGCGCGTGAAACTAAGGCTCAGCTCATTTATATTTCATCAATCCCCAAACCGGCCGGCAACTTTCTTCTAGCCGGGCCTCATAAATGTTGCACCTCATCGATTCCCAGGATCGGCCAACTGCGTGTGATGATCGGAGAGTCAAAATAACAACTTCACAGTTTTATCACTCTGTTATACTTCTGAAATCTGTTTTATTCGTAACTTTAAGACAGTGGAAGGAAGATACATAGTGTAACACTACCGTCCACAATATTTTTAGCTGTGTATTAGTGATACCACCTTAGGAACGCCATCATCTTCAGTTCTGCCCTAAAGCAGTTTTGGACATTGCTGCAATCTTTCACTTGGAGTACTATTGAAATATTAATGTGTTAATGCGACGTTACTTTCTACGTATATTAGAGAAATGTTGTGTTGTTATCTGTCTGCGAATCATGCAAGTATTTTCTGTGTGTGGTAAGCGTATTTTTGTTTGTGAAATGTGAGATTATGAGGTGGGGAGCGTACCAACATTCGTCGTGATGATTGTGGAAAACCCCCTAAAAACAGCAATTAGGACTGGCGATACCAAGACTCGATCCTAGTCCCATTGTATTGCCCGAGGTCTCTTTAGTTAATTTAGTAATGGTAGCCCGCTGAGAACGATATGTAGGCACCAAAATATCGTCTCGCATGGTTTTGCGCTACCACCTCGGTTCAAGAATAATAGTATGACTTCAATAATTCAAGGTATTTATGCTTCTTCTAAAACCATTACGTTGAACCAATACACAATACCTGCGATTTATCTGCACATCACTCAATTAATACACTTTTTTTCGCAATCGTAAAATCAGATATACAATACTGTCGATCTACAAAAACATTCCGATACTTCCACCATACGCCACTACAACACTCTCCCCGCCATTACCATTCTTAATCCGCTACCTCGCTCATACGGTATTACCAACTTCAAACAATAAAATATAACAAAATACCTAAAATTAGCCCAGGTTCTAAGGATCCTACTATGCCGTGAGGCCTTCTTTAATTATTACATAAATACATTATTTACAAACTTATTTACATCATTATTCTTAAATGGTTGGTGAAGTGGGACCTCACAAGTCACGGTGGCGTGTGTCAACAATGTGGTGTATTCCTATTTGAAATTTTGTCTACGCTAAAATGTTGTTGCGCCATACCGGCGCCTTCCTGCCTTACTAATGGGTGATGGACAGCAATAGCGCATCTAAGAAAATTAGACATTGACCTTACGCGATATTTATACACATTAGTTGTTAGTCGATTCACGCACACGATAGGATATTACTTGTGAACCGCCTATGTTGCATTGTGAAATAGTAAGGAGATATAAAACTTGGTGTCAGGATATTATTTATGGATCATTGATGTCGAAATTGAGGTCAAAAGTGCCGGGAGAGACGTAACGCTAGGCAAGGGAAGAAATTAGGACTTTCGTAGGAACAGTATTGGTGATTTAGGAGAAAATGTGAAAACCCGAATTATGCAGCTTGACAACGGACAGCAACTTGAACCATCGTTCTCTCGAATGCAAGGCCTGGAGGATACCTCCGACCCACCACTCTCAGTGTGACGATAGCACTGAGTTCTGCGAAGAAAAGCTATTTAATCTTCACAGGTATCAAGAAAGTGGAAGCTAACAGGGTCACGAATAAGGAATGATTAAAACCAACCAAGGTTGGTTGAATCCTCCCGAAGGATGCATACTAAACCATTATGTCAGAGGTAGGACGGCCAGTTCCTTTCATCTGGGACCAACAGTTTAACGTGGAATCCGAACCTCAGAACTTCCTGGCAAAGTTCATACGATCAAACACCGTGTTTTGAACGCGGGACCGTAGCGGCGAACTCTCCAAAGCAAGCGCCTTCACAACTGAGCTGCCAGATCCCTCAAGGCATGATAAAAGTGATTATTTAGTCGTTTAGATACACTGATTCAATCACTAAGATTTAAAATAATGTTATTGCGTCCAGTGCATCTATGTTAAACGGAGAAAGGATTAATTACATTCGTTACGAAATTGAAGTGTGAAAATGTATGTTTCTTTGTCAGGTCAGGTCATCATAAATCTTATGATGATGTTGAATGCAGTTTTTTTTCCCCCTTTAGTATATCTGTTTTCAATTTCCTAATAAATTTTAACATGTAAATTGTGGTGGGGTATAAAACGTAAGATTAAATTAGAAGTTAAAATAGTTGATAGATTGTCATATTTAATATTACTCGCATATATTTTCAAAAAATTCCGTATGATAAAAGTGTGTCAAAAAGAAGAGAAAATGCATAATGTAATATTTTTCCCGATTATATATATAAATATTAACGACTTCTGAGAGCCTAAATTATTGATAACGAGAATCTGTGACTAAACCATATATTACATAGCTATCCGAACCTAACCTTTTCTGTTATTTTGGCGAGCACCGCGACAGGACCAATGTACGACAGAAACAATGTATCAGCTAAATAGTAACTAAAACAAGCACATATTCGTGTTACAAGATCAATATGGAAGTTATTGTTTTTCCAGTAGATAAAATTTGTTATTACATTCTTACTTTTGACAGAGATTAATTTCAATCTCTTGTGCTAAATTAAACTAACTTCATGATGTAAAAGGTAATGTTTCAGAACCTTACTTTTAGAAAATAATTGTTTTGAAGGATGCTAACATCAATACATATCTCTTTCTTGTTTTTAGATGGAAGGCAGGAAGGAGAAATGCTGTCTGGTGACCTATTTCCTCTTCGAAAATTGACTGCCCTTAAATTACTTATTTTAACTTAAATAAATAAAAGATTAGTAAACTGTAACATAGTTCACAACTTCACTCATAACTTTTAGGAACCATGTTTCATTGACCTTCAAAATGTAGATTGAAAGCCGCATGTTATCAACAAATTCTCAGCGAACAAATGTCTATTGTCTTAATATTTCCAGATTTTAAGTGTGTATATTGCGTCACTCTGTCGTATGGACCCAGCCAACTAGTTGACAAATATGTTGTCACCCGGGTAATATTATTACATATAACAGAACTCCTTACGATATACCTATATCATAGAATATCGAATATCTAGCACCATGTCGTGTTTTCCTTAAATTCACTTTATTGAGTGTCTTTTTTTTCTCTCATCTTTTAAAATAAATCCCGCCTTTACAGTCATTCACTCAGTACGAATAACCGTCTCTCTCACAATTTTATTGCTCACTACGTGGTGTCCACGACTTCGTTCATGTTTTTCAAGAATTTTTAAGGTTTTTGTTTTTTTTTGCAGTGAAACCTAAATATTTCCAGGATAATAAGTAGCCTATATTACTCGCTAAGAAATCAGCAACTCGCTTGTGAAAGTCGAGTCTAAATCGGTTCACACACTAAATATGTTGCATATAAATTATTTATATTTGCTAACAGCTGAAAAATCTGAAAAATTTGTTATATTATAAAACATTATTCAAGAAGATACTGGAATATTTTTTTACATTCAAAAACATTCTAGTACTTTCCAGAAGATTCCCAAGATTTTTTAGAACACTTTGATCGAAATAAGAAAATGCCCAGGTCGATCCAATTCGACCACCATATCTCCCACACACTCACATCTACCAACATGCAACCACCATAGTGAACGGAGAAACACTGGTGATCTGCGCAAGACAGTTGTTGCTGCAGAGTGAAATATAGTGATACTCAAGTCTATTTTTATATATGTATAAAATTATTCCCCGTAATTCTTGTAAACTATGTAAAGCAGAATATATATTAATAATACAAACAAAACTGGAATATTGACAAAGAAGAAGCTGTGTTTCATTGAGAACAGTAGGAATGTGCGAATCAGAGAGATGGCGAAAGTGGTACGGATACCTGATTGAATTGGACAGTAATATGTGGAAAAATGTTTAAGAATGAAGCGGAATCTAATGACATCGATATTGATGAACTGTAAGACCTGAAAAATAAAGCATGGAAACCACCTGAAACGAGGAAACGTCACAAGAAGATAAAAGAAAGACGTGGAAGAGGCTCTGTAATAGTCAGTGTAATAGTGAGTGTGTGGAGGCTTCATGATCTTCTTCTTGTAGTTATCACTAAGCTGTCTATTAATTAAAGAAGACTAAGACACATCTGTGCACAACTCTTGCTAAGTTATGACCATGGACGTAACATCAGCTTAGTGCTCGGAACATTTACCATCATATACAAGTAAATAATCAATGGAAAATCTAATTCAGCTTAGCCGTATCGGGGATCGAACCCAAATGCCTGGTCCCAAGATTAACCGTTCACCCACCAGGCTCTGTATATGTTCTTTTTGTTATTTGTAATAAAAATTACGTAATGAATGCATCATAAATACGTCTTTAAATTTCGTATTGGCTGAGGGATTTCCCGTAAGACGTTAAAAAGGTAAGTGTGTATATTTGATTATTACTCGTTTCTTTAATTAGAGATATTTTTACGAATTGAAATATCAAAAGTATTGATATAAATCGATTGATAAGCTGATGAAACAAATTTTCGATCAAGCAGACATTTTACAGTTCGCATGTAGTCATGGCCTGCATTGTTTTAAACCAAAAAAATCTAGATTTGTAGTGGTAAACATGAAATTTTTGTAGTGATAATAGAGACTGTATCTCTTATTGTGAGTAACAGCTGAGATATTCCGAGGGAATTGTCCACCGAGGCAATGCAGAAGCTGTTATCCTCGGCTCTTAATTACGCCATTCCAACACCTGTAATCTTTCGAATTGCAGGTTGTGCACATCGCTCGTCTCCAATCCAATTTTCACGCCACATTCATTATCTGCAGTTAGTAATTGCCAGAAACCATTGTTTAAGTTTAGAAGAGGTTCACACCCATAATTACACTAAAGCTCATCACTGCTCAACAGTCGGAATTGCGTCGTATAACGGTTAACCCCACTTGGCCGACCCCTTCGCTTGGCCTAAAATTAGTTTTCGCATTTAATCCCGTGGAGTTAAAAGACCGAAGGAAATTTCGCATGATGGTAAAGCTTAAGCATGAAATTAATAAAACTGTATTTTTTAAAAAATAATAATAATAGTGCATATGTCAGTGTGTACATCCACAAGAAGTGAAATTTCTAAGTATTTTTCTGTTTATTTTTCCCGTGGATTTTTTCTGTGTATTTTTGTTTTTGTTATTTATGTTTCATTCGCACTTGAGAGTAGTTTTGATATTGCATTTGCTATTGTATTTGCACAATAAGTAGTAACTTGTTCCAGTTATTCTTGTAAACAAATGAAACGAATATGAATAAACAATACGCAACAAATAAACAAAACAAACAAACAACTAAAATTACTGGTACGTGTATCAGAGTTCGACTCCTCCGTAGTAAATACACCGTCTGACCTTGTCACGTGATTTGCAGTGAGTATCAAAGCAATTTAAGCTCTACTATTTTTGATACAGTTTAGGAATACTCATGAAACACATATATTTACACTTATTATATACATGCATAGAAAACGTACCTAACACGTAAAGCGTTAGGGTAGGAAATGCAGTAACAAAAGAAGTGAAAGCGAAAATAAGAGTGCCACAGGGTAGCATATTGGGACCATTGCTATTCGCTATTCCAATAAACAATTGTTTTGATGGTTTACTATTAGAAGTTATATTGTTTGTAGAAGACATAATTGGATCAAAATGGTAGAAGACTGTGAACAGATGCAGGGTGTTCTGGACAGGTTATCTAGCTGCGTAAGTCAGCATGGCATGAAGATAAATGGGAACGAGTCAGCGTGGTAGGTACACAAATAAAAAACTTAACGATGAATATGATTATAAAGTGGAAAAAGAATTATTTGTTGAAGACTTGAAATGTAAGTATCTTAGCATAAAATTTGATAACAAGATTAAATGGGATGGAAACTTTGGACAGGTAATAGAAAAAGGTTTCAAAATCCTTCACTTGTTGGAGAGTGATGAGGGGATGTACCTCAGAATTAAGGGAATAGGGTGAAAAACTTTGGTCAGACGATTGATTGAATATGGTGTTGTAGTATTTTATAATATATAATTATAATTTATAAAATTCTTGGTTTTGATCTAAAACTGAAATTAAATTGGTTCCTGCCAATTTCTTTGGTCCTAAGATCTTTATTAGAAACTTCCTTTCTTTCATTTCTATTTCTGTCAATGTCTTCCTGGATAGTGTTTCTGTTACGAATAAAACATTCTGACTTGTGCTTGTATTTCGCCTGATAGGAGAGTAATTTGAATTCGTATCAATTTTTTCATATCCTGAAAGCTGTTTCCATCTTTCTTACACTATCGTCAACTGCAGCCTTTTTTTATTAAGATTGAAAGCAAAAATCTCACCAAAGTATTTGAACAAATGCATTCGGTTTTCTCAAACGATATTTGTGATCCTGCCTTTTCAGGTTTCCTTCAAGACTTCTGTCGTTTGATTGCAATCTCCAGATCTCTTGCAAAAATAAAAAAAATAAAAAAAACATCATCAATAACAACAACAAAACAACAACAAAACAACAACAAAACAACAATAAAACAACAACAAAAACACAATGTCATCCACAAAAGCGAGGCAATCAAATGTCAGGCAGTTCTTCTGTTGCTTTAGTGTGATTGATACGTAACTTTCCACCATTCCCTGATGACCTTATCCAAGACGCAGTTGAACAATAATGGTGAGTGTTCGTCACCTTGCCTTATTCCTGTTTTGACTTCAGACTCTGCTGGTTCTCCTAAGAACTTGGGATCGGGTGTTCTTTAAAGTTTGCTGCATTAGTGATGTCATCTTATCGTCTATTCCAAATTCTTTCAAAATCTTTATCAGAACATTCCAGACTTTTTTTCAGATAAGTAATAATTTTTCTTCTTTTAGAGTAATTTCCACTGAGCGTGGTGGTGTAACGGATAGCGTTCTGGCCTCGCATTCGGGATGACGGCGGTTTGAATCCCCGTCCGGGCATCCAGGTTTGGGTTTTCCATGGTTCCCAAATCACTCCAGGCAAATGCCGGGATGCTTCCTTAAAAAGGCCATGGCCGAATTCCTTCCCAATCCTTGCCCCATCCTTTCCTGTCTCAAAAGACCTTGCTGTTGAGAGACGTAAAGCAGCTTAAAAAAAGAGAGTAATTTCCGGAACGTATTAATTAATATTTTCAATTATTATATTGGTATCTAATAAATTAGTTATGTTGGAATTTTTGCGTATGTTTATATTCATTTTCAATGCTCTGGAAGAAGTTTTGGATTTTTCGATTCAATTAAAAATGAAATAAAAAGCTTGCGGCGACGCATATAGTTAGTATTATGTAGGAGTTTGAGATAGACATATCGTTTGTTTGAAGTAATTATAAGAACATTATTGGGATAAAACTTTAACCCGTAAGTTAAATTGTTTAAATTAACAGTGCTTTGCATATTTATGTAATTGGCGACCAAGTGGTGAGAAATCCGATATAAAACAACCAACGGAAAGTATTCTGAATAAAACAAAAGTCTGTTTTATTTACCGCTCAGTTATTTTTTCAGTAATAACCTGTTCAGCCACAACCAACAGTTAGTCTTTAGCAACCGTCACGCCAGGAAGTGCTCTCTGTGTTTAGCTTAATTTAAGTGTGTAGATAGCTTTTGTTTAATCTTTGCTTATTCAACAGCGCCAGTAGACAGTTGGTCTTCAGCAACCGTCACGCCAGGAAGTTCCTTCTGTGTTTAGTTTAATTTAAAGTGTGTAGATAGCTTTTGTTCAATCTTTGCTTATTCAACAGCGCCAGTAGACAGTTGGTCTTCAGCAACCGTCACGCCAGGAAGTGCTCTCTGTGTTTAGTTTAATTTAAAGTGTGTAGATAGCTTTTGTTCAATCTTTGCTCATTTAACAGCGCCAGTAGACAGTTGGTCTTCAGCAACCGTCACGCAAGGAAGTGCCCTTCTGTGATTAGTTTAATTTACAGTGTGTAGATAGCTTTTGTCCATCTTTGCATATTCGTTTAACAGCGCCAGTAGTCAGTTGGTCATCTGTAACCGTTACGCGAGAAAGTCCTTTGTGAATTTAGGTTTTTTTTTTCCCAGTCGTGTCTATCGGTTGTTTGTAAGTAGTGAAACAGTTTATTTGGATCACTCGGATAGTTCTTCTTTCATCTTCTCCGTAGCTTTTGTTTAGAAATAATATGTGTAGGGACTGTGATTGCTGTGTGCAGGCGCGGGCTGAGGTGGCTGATCTTCGCGCTCAGCTTGCAGCTTTGCTAACGAAAGTTACAAGGCTGGAAGCTGCCGTAGGCGACTGCAGCAGAAGTTGCTATGGGAGACTCCGCTGAAGCTAGCGCTATCGCAGGTTCTCCTGTTCCCAGCATCGTACCTGTAGTCCAGGCTGAGACCTTGGGAGCCTGTGCGGCAGTCACCTGACGGTGTCTGGCGTGTGGTTTCCGGGCGTCGACGCCGCATGCGGGGGCAGTTGTGCAAGTCTGAATCCCAGGAGGACATACTTGTACCACTGTCCAACCGGTTTGATGTGTTGTCTGGGTCTGGTTCAGATCCACAATCGTCAAACAGCGAGTTGCCAGCCCCCCTGCCCGCAAGGCCTGAGCGACCACAGAAGGGGATTTTGGTGATAGGTAGCTCCAACGTTAGGCGTTTTATTGAACCCCTTAGGGACTTGGCGAATAGGTCTGGGATGAAGTCCTGTGTCCATTCATTGTGTATTCCGGGAGGTCTGATCCAAGATGTGGATCAGGCCATCCCGGATGCCATTGATCGGACGAGGTGTAGCCAGCTGCGGATTGTAGCTCATGTCGGCACCAACGATGCTTGCCGCCTGGGGTCAGAGACTATCCTCTCTTCCTTCCGGCGGCTTGCTCAAAGGGTGAGCTCTGTGGTTGATGACCGCAAGATTTCGGCTGAGTTAACTATCTGCAGCATTGTCGATAGAACCGACTGTGGACCTCTGGTTCAGAGCCGAGTCGAGGGTCTAAACCAGAGACTGCGGCGTTTCTGCGATAATCATGGATGCAGATTCCTAGATCTTCGCCATGTGGTCGAGTCGTGTAGGGTTCCCTTGGATAGATCAGGAGTGCACTACAC